>JAFELO010000021.1:40756-63567 GCA_017140195.1 Eumaeus atala | reverse complement strand
ATGCTATGTTTATAAACTAGTGACATAGGAATAAAATAATCAGGCTGGTCAGTGACTCATACTGCCAAGTAATGGCTTTTTACTAATTTTATAAAATAATCAAGGTTTTGAAGCACGTATTATTTCTGTCTACGATATGGAGTGCATTACCCATAGCGCAATAGCTCTAACTATAAAGGACATTTTATAATACTTGCTGAGATGGGCAGGAATTTGTAGTTATAGGCTTTGCGTGGAGCGAAATTCTTTGCGACAAAAGTATCGAAAACAGTTTTTAGTACTTCGAATATTTTAAGATTATCTGCAAATAGTTTAAGCAATTTGTTAGAGAGTTAGTAAATATATTAAATAGGAAAGGACCGAGATGCGACCCTCGTGTCACACCGGAATATATTTTAGGACACACTGTTGGATGAACTGAAACCAGCAGCAACTACATAAAAATCGCGCTCCTACAAATAAGATTCCAACCATTTGAGGATATTACCACTAAAGCTCCTTCAAGATTTAAAAAAGGATAGAATGAGAGACTTTGCTAAAAGCCTTACTGAAGTAAGTATATTATATCGACTTGATTATTATTCTGCTGCCTCTATAAGACTTTCTGCAAATGTAAGTAGACATGAAATTATACATTTGATTTATATTTGAGTTTTGTTATATTAGTTTTACTTAGGTATAACTCTGATGGGAGGGTGATAAACTTCCACGCGGCAAAGTTTAACCTCTACGTTTTCTATATTTGTGAGAACCAAGTCTAATATTTTGTTATTTGTGTTTAATACATTATTAAATTGCATAAAGTTATGTAAACTTAGACAATCTGTAAGAATATGTTCAACTGGGCCGACTACAGTAGAATTTGAAGTTTTGTTATTGTCTTCAATTTATGGAACTGAAGTTAATATCGCCTAAAATAAGCGTATTAAAATTGTGAATCTCTTTAATACGATTACAATTATTAACGAAGTTACTTAGTAGTGATCTGTACACATCGGCGCGGCCGAGGAAGTCTCTCTTACATGAATCCGAGGCAAAGTGACGCAAGTTCGATTTGCGACAGCTCCGGTTGGGCCAGACCTACCCCCCCCCCCCATTTCATGGCAGCACAGTGTTTTAATGGACTACTACCCCAGGAGGATACCAGCATCAATGATGGCGGAGAATCTCTCCCTGAACCTCCATGGTCAAGACCATTACCTGAGTTTAGAAGCCTGGGCTGCCCCACGTATTCTGGGGGGCGGGGGCAAACATGAGCTCACTGTCGACATTACAAAGGGCAAACGCAAGACCAAACCGAAGGCACCCCCTTCTGCTCTTGTTGTTGTGAATTTATGCAACATACGAAGGTTGCATTCCAAATAAGAGGCCGTCCACCACTACATATTGACTGAGAAGCCGGCTTTGCTGTTCTTAACCGAACAGAAGATATCTTCTCCGATTGATACATCATACCTCTCATACCCAAGGTATGAGCTAGTACACTCCTATGTGCCGCATGCTGGGGTGTGTGCATACATCGGGGAGGATATCTGCTTTCGTCGCCCCTGCAATCTTGAAGAGAGGGATCTCTCCATCATTTGGCTACGCGTAGATTGCTCTCGCTCGCTTGCCTTTATAGATCCGACAGTGGCAATGCCAAAACTGATCGACTCCTCGAGCACACCCAAAAGGCTACGGATTTCCTTCTAAAACAGATCCCAACCGTGATCGTGGTTCTTGGCGATTTTAACGCTCATCATGCAGAATGGTTAAACTCACACATTACAGATTACGCGGGTAGATCTGTTCACGATTTTGCCTTGGCATATGGTTTAATATAACTGGTCTCATCGCGCACGCGAATCCCGGATGTGGAAGACCATACAACTTCCCTGTTAGACCTCCTGCTGACCTACAAACAGGAAAGCTATCAGGTTTCTGTCGATGCTCCACTGGGATGGACCACTGCTATATCCGCAGTTCGGTACCAGTAAAACGCAGATCACGGCTAAGTTTCCTTGGCAGCCGGCATGTCTGGCACTATGGGTCAGTAGATTGGGGTGGGATGCGTCTCTTCTTAACTTTTTAGCCATGGGGACGGATTTACCTCTCGCTGGATGATCCCAACGCTGTTGCTAATGCTCTTACTGATGTGGTGCAGCAAGGAACGGAGCCTTTCATACCTCACTCATCAATTCAATCGCTCCTGTAGACTGGCGCTACGCCGTATCCAAGAGTGCTAACGGTCCTGAGCTTTTGGGACAACGCCAAGGGAATAAAAACAAGTTCATTCAAAAATAAGTATAATCACGCTTCCAAGTCATACAGAAGAGTTATTGCTGGGACAAAGTCCGACTGCAAAGGCAGAATTGGTGGGATATTAGTTCATCTTCCTTCGTTAACTCGTGTTTTCTGGTCCCTCGCCAAGACTGTGCTAGGGAATTTTGCTCAGCCATCCTTACCATCTCTGCACGGGGACGATGACTCATTGGCCCGCGCTGCAGAAGAGAACTCAATTTTGGATAACCGTGGAACTCCACCGCCTGATATCCAATGATGTGAACACTCAATGCCGGATATTGAGTTTCAGCAGAGTTATGTGCGCCTTGGATATCTACAAGTCAAGTGGGCCCGATAGCATTGCGCCTATAGTGCTGTGGATATGTGCTCTGGAGTTGACGCCAGTGTTGACACGTCTTTTCCGATACTCCTACTCTATTGGCGTAGTCTCAAGGTCTTGCAAGACTGCTTTGGCGCTCCCGATCTCTAAAAGGATGACCACTCGGATCCATCAAACTGCCGACCTGTTACGATAACTCCTTTGTTCTCCAAAATTATGGAAACCATAATTAACTGCCACCTCCTACGCTATTTACAGAAACACCAAATCATTAGCGACCAACAATACGGTTTCCGTCAGGGACGCTCGGCTGGCGATCTATTACCATTATGGGCGGAAGTAGAGGAAGTAGGAGGTGAGACAAGGGGGAGGCACTGGCCGTTAGTCTGGATATATTGATGGCATAAAGCGCTCCTTTCGAAGCTTTCATCTTATTGTGTGCCTGGGAAGCTATGCGACTGGACCACTAGTTTTTTTAACAGATCGCAGTATCAAGGTCGTTGTCAATGGTGCGTGCTCGGACCGTAAATATGTCAATGCTGGGTGTTCCACAAGAGCGTGTTCTATCTCCTGCGGTATCTGCGGTATTCATTGTTATGCGGATGATGGTACTAGTGATGTACTATACACTAGCCGCACCAATATTTCCTGGAAGAACTTCACCTAGTATCGGAAGCAAATTGTGTTTGAAGTCAAGTCTTTATTGACGAAAGACTAGGAATGGGACCTACAAGTTTATATCCAATTTAACCCCAAAAATACACAACTTAGCGCGTTTACCGCTAAACCCTCTTCTCCGTATCTCCTCGCTTCCAAAATACTTCCCTCATAGCCTCATTTATATAGGGATTCTTGGAGTCGACATATCGATCAACATTTAATTCCACGTTTATTTGGAGCCGAAGGCTAAATTTGCCTCCAAGAAGCTGGGTGTGCTCAATAGGGTGAAGCAGTACTTCACGCCACATCATCGGCTGCAATTATATAAGGCGCAGGTCCGACCGCACATGGAATACTGCTCTCACCTTTGGGCTGGTGCCCCCAAGTATCGAATTGCCCCATTTGACCGTATTCAACGTGGAGCGACTCGAATCGTTGACGACCAGGTTCTTTCCGTGCATCTTGATCCTTTGGCATTACGAAGAGATGTTTGCTCGCTCTGAATCACCTACCGCATCTACAACGTGTAGTGTTCCGAGGAATTGTTAAGTTTTAAAATTGTAAAATTATTAAATCTTAACTACCACAAGGGGAACCAATTAAATATATAACAGATTTCGAAGGCGCAGTAATGTCTGCTATAAGAGTAAGAGATATAAGGGGACGCTTTTTCCGTTTTTGGGGAATGTTTGGAGAACGGCAGAAAAAATTCAACTGATAGACAAGAAAAAAAGAAGACATACCAGTGTGTTATCATTGTTACCAAGGCATATAGTGGAAAACTAGTCCTAACAACATAACAACGCCCACTTTCATGACTACGCTAGACCTCGGTGCTAGACTATATTTCAAGACAGACCGTGTCTCAAACACCCACCATAATCCCCGGGCCTTACTCCAGTATTTTTTACCATTTGGACAATTTCTTATTCTTTTGGTTTTCGTCAGTATAGTGATATGATATAAAAAGCATTATGGAGAGAGGCCTATGTCCAGCAGTGGACCGATAAGGGCTGATAAGCATGATGATGATGAAGCACCACTCCAATATAGTCTTTGCACGGACAATCCGGAACGTATATTTTATTCTTTTCTGTTAGCCAATATAACCCATCAGAACGGAATATTTTTTCCGGGTTGTTAGATCGATCGAAATAATAGTATGACAAGACGGAATAGTCGAATAGGCCAGAATATTTTTTCCGGATTTTCGATCTAGTTTATTCCGTTTTGTCGGACTATTGTATAGCAAAACGGAGTAGACCATAAATTACTATGGTTTGATAATTCGATGCTACCGCTAAAATATTGCAATTCATTAAAATTTATAGGCGCTGTGTAGTTGCGATTGGTTCGAAGGTTAGACGATATTTGAAATTAAATCTAATTTATATGGGTTTTGTCATAAATTTACCTAATTTAGAAAAGATTTTGGCCGAAAGGGCGCTTTTTATCCATATATTAATTCAATAATCTATAGGGCTCACTTTTTATGTGAATTGCATTGAAAAGTTCAACTAAATGCGTAATGCTCCATATTGAAGATGCATAATGAGATTGTTTGAAACTAGAGGTAGAATACACTCAAATATTATAATATTTTTTAGGAAGAGGTAGTGCCATGCTGCTTAGGAGGAGGTAGTGCCATGAGTAGTGCATGACACTACATGCTCCTGTGCAACGGAATTAGGCCGGCACGACCGGGGATGAACCTCTCGCACACTACCGCCGTAAAGTGACAGCATCGCTTTCGCATTTCGTGCGGTCTGTGAGTATGGTGACCAATTGGGGGGTGGGGATTATAGGAGGTCAACGCTTCTGCGTAGCAACCATGCGAATATCCATGGGCGTCGATAGTCATGAATAGGCTCCGATTGCTCGCTTGCCCAGCTCTTGTCAGTGACAGTGTTCGTACGTGCTGCGATAATGTATTTCGAAAAAGTGGTATTTTTTCACCTTTCGACCCAACTGCTATTGTGTGTTGTTTACAAGGTTTATAGTGATCCTAGTAATATATCAGTTTACGAAAACAATACGTTTTCGTTGTTAAAACTTATTCGTGAGTGCAAAATGCGTGGTAATTTATTTTTACCCACAACTGTCAGTTATTAAGTTTATTTAGTGAAAGGATACGTATTCTTAACATTAACTTATTATTATTGTTATTGTAACAGTGTTTTTTTATAATAGTTTTAAATATTTTTCTTCTTTAATATGATAGAAAACATTGAATTGCATTCCAAGTAAAAAGTGCCATCCATTAGCTAAGAGCCACACTTAGAAAGTGTTGCCAGCTTAAAGAGAAGACCATTATTTGGGAGAAAAAAAGAGAACGGTATTTCTAATTAGTGTATATTTATTATTATTTTTATTTATTTATTCAACTTTTAAAACTTGATAGCAGTAGAACAGTACAGAGTAGGCGCTGATATGGCGGATGATGAGGAGGGGCGACTTCGGCAGCTGTAACGGAGCGGACAGAAGGTAGCCTTCTTGAGGACCTACAGGCCACGAATCTTTCGGAAAATCCTGAATGGACTAAAGAAAAACTTTGTTCAAACTGCCAGGTTGCCTAAAAGAAGAACGGACGTAAAGGTGGGCATACCACTGTCGTGCTGGAGTCTTCATCAGCGCTTCGTGATATATTGTTTGGCCTTGCATGGTGGTCCGGAGCATGGTGTTCATAGCAAAAGCTACCGGCATCTCTCCAAACATCTATCAGACTCTCGTAAGTTGTTTCAGTAACCATTATGTTGACTTCATAGTTGGCCACCACACGCTTTGGAAGGTTACGATAAAGGGATGTCCCCGGGGTTCGGTATTAGACCCCACACTATGGACACTCCTCCTGGACGTTATACTTTAATTGCCGAGACCACAGTTTGTATGTTTTGTGGCATACGCAGACGATTCGACACTTGCGATCGAGGCACCGTCGCGCGGCGTTATCGAACAGAAATATTCCACAATCTTGAACAGTCTATCATTTTCCATAGCCAAGTCCCAGACTATGACCCAGATTAGGATGAATAGTGCCTCGATGGCGAGTGTATCTTTGACCAAGGTGCTTGGGTACATATAGACGATGCTAGACCATTTGCGCTGCATGCAGTTTTGACGTCGGCGGCCTTCTCGCCAGCTTTTTCGGGAAGGTCTCACGTATCTCTATCTCCTCGTGGGGTGTGAAGTACCGGACTTCCTAGTTAGGTTCTTGTACCACGGGACATATGTTGCGATCCTGACATATGCTGCAACGCTTTGGTGTCGACTCTCTTACTTGTATGTTATATGTAGTGCATTAATACGCACCCAAAGACCAGCTTTGATTTTATTGACGAAGGCCTACAGGTCATGCAGCAGTGCAGCGGTACCAGTACTCTTCGAACGGGACGCATGCAGGAGGAGTGCGCGGGACTCAAGGGCATGGAGCGCAAGAAAAAAAGCGTGCAGTTTATATATATATAACTGTATATGCCTATAGATTATATTTAGGTGGACAAATAGTGCATGACTTTTGTAAGGAGGTAGTGCCATGCTGCATAAGAGGAGGTAGTGCTTTGTATAGTGCATGTCACTACATCCTCGACCTACAACCGATCCTATGTACCTCTCGCTTATATAATACCGCTTACATAATATAAAGTGACATCTTCAGTGTTGTATATTGTGAGTGGACGGTGGCCCATTGACAGGGTGGAAGGAGGGCAACGCGTCGACTTAGTAATTATGTGGATGTTCATGGCCGCCGGTAGTCGTAAGTAGGCGCCGATTGCTCATTTGGCACCCTATTCTATAAAAAAACTTCTTTAGCCAAATCGTCACGTAGAACTCACTATATCATTAGCCTTAAATCCGCAGCACGCAACACGTCTTTGTCCTCGAGGTTGCTCTACCGAAAGGTCCAATTACTTTAGATAATCTCTTTTATCTGTTATTTAGTGCTGATGCATATTATATAACATATGAACATTCCTGCCGCTCGAGTCTACAGCGCGATAGAATACCACCAATGGCCATCTTCTCGTTCGGTGGCCACTAGAATAAATGAAGCTCCTTCTATCCGCTATGACCTCTTTTGTAATGACCTGGCTCCCGACATTGCTGCTATTCACTCCTGGAACGTTTTCCTCCGGATTTATGTGATTCGCGAAGCTGTAATAGTTCACCACTATCAAAGACTCATCGATGCAACCTACACTTTGAGATTTGTCTGAAGCCAGCATGAAGACATTGAGCTCATCTTTAAACTATCCCCTAGTAACATTTTTCGCTGGGATGAGTGACTCGGCTCCAGGGCATTTGAAATTTCCTAGCTTCCTGCATTTTGCAGCAAAACAAAGAATTAATTATAGAAAAATATTTGTAGACACGACTAGGGACATGTGGCCTCACAGGCAACAGCCGATTTTATAACTGGTTTAACTTATCAGTAAAACAGCTGGCGACACGTCCACCTTCTTCAGTGGTCATTGTAGCTACTGAGACTCGGAGTCGACGAAATAGGGGGTAGTAGTCAACTTTAAGAATTTTCAAAACACGAAAGACCTGTGATACTACTCGTCCCTAGTCATAGGATAAATTCATTGCGGGTCTCTAGACAGTTTTAGGTTTCTCCTTCGTGCTTCCTACAATCTTATCAATGGGTTCATGGCAACGCAGGAGCAGCTGGGGTGGGAATGAATGGGGGCCAACACTTAAAAATAAATATCCAAGACCTCTTCGGGGTTATATCCCGCGACGTCTGACGTAACGCCTCGACATACCCGCCAACATTACCATTGTAATCCGTCCTAGTGTATATTAAAATACACAGCGGAAAATGTATACAATTAAGCAATAACTCGCTTACATCGTGTTCACTTTATCTAGTTACACACAGTTATAATCTATCAATGGAAACTTTATCGGCTTACGAAAATAATTCATATCACGCGTCCCCACGCTGGCGCCCCGCATATGACTTAACACTCCCTGGAGTATATTGCCTTACTTAGGAGATATAGTAACGGCATACTTTATAAACTTTCCATCCTTATGCTACTATAAAAGTGACGTCTATGGTATCGCATTTGACCAGCTTGAGAGTACTCGATGACCTTTATGGATGAGGTGAAGAACGACGGTGCATACGCACAATCACTGACTGTGTTGGTTGAATAGTGATCGCTGAAGAACTCCAGTTCGTGTCTCCCCTACACTTTTATAAGAGCAAACGCAAGGTCTACTAAGTTTGAATGATAAGGATGGATCTACGTTAACCCTTTAACGCAAAAAACTAAATGAGACTTTACAATAATGTAATTGATGTATACATCAGAATAGCACATAGGCTAAAAAAATTATAATTATTGCACGTGATTTAGGGCGAATTCGCGGATTACAGCTAGTATTTAATATCAACGTAACGTTAATTTGAAAACCATAAAGTCCCACTGAATCTGTAGGTTATATTAAGGTATACTTGCCCAGGTTGGTACCTGGGTAATAATATCTTAATATAATCTCTTGTCATGAGTATCAAATCCACATTAGAATAATGAGAGTGGTTCACATTATCCAGACGGACCTGCCTCAACTCATATGTCCCTTCCTCAAGCCGCTCAGCCTGGGGCAGTGATCATTAGTAGGCTATACGACATAAATATAATACGTAACCGATGAAAATCATTGCCCCCTTAAGAAATAGTCATTATTATCATTACCAGCCCTTATCGGTCCACTGCTGGGCAATGAATTTCATAATTGCCTCTATCAATGAACGCCAAGATGGTCGATTTCCTGCTACTCGCATTATATACCAGCTTCTGCAAGGAGATCGTCTTTCCACCCGGTGAATGGTAGACCAACACTGCGTCCTCCTATAGGCGGCCTACATTCCAGAACCTTATTAGCCCATCTGCCATCTAATTTTCGTAGTGTGTGACCAGCACATTGCCACTTCAGCGAGTCTATTTGTCACGTGATATCGAATACTTTAGTGCTCTGCCTTATGACTTCGTTTTTTGTATTTCTTAAAAAATAAATAAATTTAATAATATATTAGTAATATTAATAATATTTTTGCACTCAACATTATAACTGTGTTAAGCTACAGTCCTGCAAACAGCGTTCCTGTTATATGTGTTGATGACATCGATGAGGATGATACTCCACTGGTCAATTTGTGTCGCCGAGCAATTATTGGAGCGCACCGTGTACAGCCTTCACATACGACGGGGTTCGCACTTGTTGTTAATCTATTGAGCCTACATCTCTACTTCGAGTATAATATGCTATATACACTAAATTACGAGTCGGGTTCGACACTCTGGTACACCATTGAGTGTTATACGACTATTTAATTGCCTTAATTGCCGTGGTGAAGGAGCGGGGCACCCAGTACTACAGGTCATCGACCTGGTACAGGGGCCCTTGTCATTAGTACGTAACATAAAAGTTATGAAATAAACGATTTTTCATTTTTCATGGGATTTTCCAATTTCTAACAAATGGTTTAATCATTTAGATATAGGAATGTCGGCGGTGGTGGCCTAGCGATTTCTCACCGGTAGTGTGTCATCATAATAAGGTAATGAGAAAAATATAGAGAGAACTAGTAGGAAGCTATCTGCGCGCACACCATAGCGCGCAGATAGCTTCCTATACCACACCACACTCTATAGCGATGGTGGCAGCAGCCAAAATTCAGAGGTAGATGACATTTTCATTTCTATATACAAAGCAATATAACATTCACTGATTAATCACCAAAGTTCTGAAACTGAAAATACTAGAAGTCTTAAACTTTGTATGGAGGTTTTCTGCTTTATGAGGTTGTAAGTGATCACTGCTACGGAAAAAAATCTACCTCTAAGGGTGCGTTTAGGTGGCAGAGTTAGAGGGTGAAATTGCGGGGGGCTGCTCATTGTACATTAAAATGTACGATAATCAAGAGCTACAATATCGAGTTACATACGTGTAAACTTAATATGCCAATTTCTTGGTAGGTTCTAGAATTACCAAGTGATAACTTATACGACCCACCCCACGCTTGTGAAATCAAACGCCTATAACTTTGATCCTAACGTCTGCACTGTAAACTTTAAGTATCCTCTACGCTTGGAATTAGAAACCCTTTCCATTAACAATTTATTTCTAGTAAGCATTATAAATAACACTCATAAATATAGATCGCCTATATATATACTTTGCTGTCGCAATTTGTGCGGTTCGGGAGTTTTTGGTCACATTACTGCATTTTATACATACGCATATATAATAGTAAGCAAATGCTAGTTTATCCTCTTTAACTATAAAAACTGACGCCAAAAAATTTTCGCGCATACACACACACACAGCTTACGCGGATGCGTTGCTCATAGTTCCCTCCATACCTGTCCACCCGAGCTGTCACAAGCCATAAAAATACAAATGTATAGCCATAACTTCACCGTCGCTTGAGTAGGTGGCTCTGGACGTGTTAGTCAATTCAACTATGACGCTGCAGTGGGGCGGTCTTTTACAAAATTGGGGTCATATTCCTACCCCGACTCTTGATCTATCTAAGGACAGTAGCAGCAATTGCCCTAATCGTCTCTACCACACCTAGTTCTGGACATAACCACCTTCCACCACCTTAAGTAAGTTATTGTTAAGTTACCATTAATGTTTTCATTTATTATTTGCGAAACTGCTTACATTTGTTTTTCTTTTTATCTATATTTTTTCTTATTTTCCAGCTGTTTAGATTTATGTATGCATTTTTTAAGAAACTTTGCGTAGTTTTTGTAATTTCCGTTATTTGTATCCTTCCTCGCTATTTGAAATACAATATTCATTTTTTAATACATCAAACATTTGAAGAACATAAAGGGACATATGAGTTGAGGCTAGGTTCGTCTGGATAATCGACAGATTCAGTGGGATTTTATGTTTTTCAATAGTTTGTTGTTTTAAAAATAGAATATTATACTGAACACTAGTGTCAATTATTTCTAAAACCTTTGAAAAGATAATGTTAGTTAGGCTTACCTGTTATGTGTCCAATCACAATATACTGACACATAATCAGTATGGTTTCCGAAAGTGTAGCAACACTTCCTTAGCGTGCTTCAATTTAATTAAACATATAAACGAGAAAAAACCGGTTTCTTCAATATTCCTAGACATGAGCAAAGCATTTGATCATGTAGATCATGTGTTACTATTGTACAAACTACAAAAATATGGTATAAGAGGAATTGCAAATGATTGGATAAAGTCCTATCTATCTAATGTGTTGAAATTAGCAAAATAAATAATAATGAAAGACAAACTGTTAGCTCAAACTATATTATTAATAAATTCGGTGTTCAACAAGAAAGCATACTTGGACCTTTTCTGTTTCTATTGTACATCAATGATCTGTTATTTGCGGACAAGACCACAATCATAATCGGATGTAAAGAAGGAAACACTTTAGAACACGAAATTGCTTCAATATTACACAAAACTATTAATTAGCTAAACAATATTAATCTTAAAATAAATGTAGAAAAGACCCAATTAATACAATTTAATAATAAAATTATAAAACTCGGACCATAAATTAAAATACAAACCACAACGACAAAAAATTATTTTGGAGGGAGAGTCGGTAAATTTTTTAGGACTTATAGTATATAAGAACTGTAACTGGAAGGCTCATATAGAATATGTTTGTAGAAAACTTAATAGATTCGTTTAAGCTCTAAAACGGTTGCGACAAACAGTAGATAAAAAGGCGGCACTTAGTGCACATCATGACTATGTGTCTTCAGTACTCTCTTATGGTATATTGTGGGGTAAATCGGTTGAAGTTGAAAAGGCATTTCGTGTAGAAATGTGTAAGAACCATTGTTGGCGCCTGGTATTTAGTCCCTGTAATATATAATAATAATTAGCCTGTAATAAAGCCTGTAAGTATATTAAAGAAATTGAAATTACTACCATTATCTTGTTTATATATAAGAGATATCTATATTTTCGTAAACATGCCTCCTGAGTATTTTAAATTAAAATCAGATGAATGTCGGAAAAATGAAAGATGTAAATCAAAATTTCTTTCTATGGTGTAACTCAAATATATATAAAAATGCATATGATCAGGCCATAAACATATATAACTGTTTGTTTGAAAAATTTAAAGATCTACGTCCCTTCATAAATTAAAAATAATGTTACATCATGGCTTAGAGAAAAATGTTTTAATCATTGAAATGAATATATGCAGAATAATAATGACTTCTAGAGAAATCATAACAAAATATTTTACATATTGTATTTTATACTTATAGATACTATGTAAATTTGGCTAACATAGACTTGTAGGATATTTTTAAATTATAATAATTAGAAATTAAATATTGCTATTCAGTTAAAGTAAACTTTTACACATATTCAGAGTAATTTAAATTAATTTAATTAATGTTAAGTATTACATAAATTAAAATTATAAATTACGATAATAGTGAAAGTAATAAATTATAAATATAAATGTAATGTGTATTATTTAATTAGATTTAAAAGTCAGGTTAATTAAGTATGTATCAATTTTAGCATGCTATGTATTTATATTGTAACTACCCATATTCGAGCAAGTAAAATTTCATTCTATCTTTCTTTCTTTATCAGCACCCTGCTCCTGTAATATTCTTTTTAATTTGGTATTGATCTACAACATTCTCTCCTTTCCACTAATCTGTATCTAAGATATTATCCAACAGCGGCCACCCCATAGGAGCCTTCAAAAAAAGTCATCGCAGGGATTCCATGAGAATCTGTAATCATGTTTTGGTAATGCTGAAAGATCTTTCTGGCATACAATGACCTCGTAGTAGCAGAGCATCTTCTCGTACAGAAGTATACGCTCTATTTCATCATTACCTAATTTGGATGAATGGATGATGGATAGTAGGCCGAAACGAACGGCAGTGACGCTAGGCAAAGATCTAGCGTGGAGGACAGTGGGCTCTCTTTTGCGAGGTTGTCACTGTGCAGAAGGAGGATGTTATTCGTGACCGGGAAAGAGCAGATCCTGCTCGGTGTGGACGGACGCCGAACTAAAAATTTCGGATGCTCAAAATGCGGTGATAATAATTACTCCACCAAGTTTTCAAATAGTTTTTCTATATGAATACGAAAGCAGAAAACCAATCAACAGCCGAAAGCCGTCAACGCAATTTGACTATTTTTTTAAACTCAATAGCTGTAACAAAACGCTTAACGAGACAAAATTGCGTTTCTTAATTGAGCAGAATGTAATTTGTTTCACCATAAAATATATAAGGAAACATTTTTAACCCTTAACGTAAAAAGAAGGGTGTTCTAAATTGGACGTCGATGTCTGTGTGTTGTCTATCTGTGACATCGTAGTTCTCAAACGGATAAACCGATTTCAATTTTTTTTTCATACTACGCTCAATTTTTTTGCCGTGGTTATTAGCTATATTTTTTAAAACTGTAGCTAGCAGTTTCAAGAGTATCAAGTATCTTCTTATTGCGGTTTTAGCAAGAATTTTGGTAAAAGACTTTCTACGCCCACGGACAAACACTTAATTTAAAAATTAACTTTTTACAATAGAAAACATTAGATTATTTTCTAGTATAAAAATAATGAAGCAAACAGGTGGAACATTTTGCTGAGATTGTACTGTTACAAATATAAAAATAAATAAATAAAATCAACTTTACTTGTAAGAGAACACAATAAGCCAATATACACATCATCATCATCATCAACAGCATCATCATCAGCCAGCTGGACGCAGGCCCGTCTCAATGAAAGCCAAGACGACTGATCTCCTGCTACTCGCATCCATCTCGGACCGGCGACTGAAAGGAGATCGTCTTCCAACCTAGTGAACGGTCGTCCAACACTCCAAAACCTTTTTCTGGCCCATCTGCCATCTATTCTTCTAAGTATGTGACCAGCCCATTGCCACTTCAGCGAGCCTATTCGTCACGTGATACACACATAATGTAAGGTAAATTAAAAGAGCTTAACTGACAATATCTTAATTGCATCAGTGCGCTTTACAAAAGGCTGGAACGTCAGTTTAATCTGGTGACTAAGACCTGACACTGATTTTTAGGGCCACTTTTAGTCTTACTCTCCACGTAACGTCAATTTATATGATTTTGTGACTGTAAAATAGAGTTTCAATTTAAATTAGTGTACATTACCATATGCATATATACATAATTACATATGCACAGTGGGTGCAGAAACAATATACATAATATATGTTTTTTGATAGATAACAATTAAATGTACTATATAATAAGATAACATCTGTGAACAATGTGTTCAAGTGAACATATATAAGGCACTAAATACAAAAATATGACACATACTGCGTCTGCATAATAACTTGTATTCTTTACGTCTTTGTAAGTCTGCATTGTTGAGCTAATACATATACAGGTGGGGATTACATTGAGTATGTGTACTGACGTTCATATCCTACATAATAAAACATCAATAGAATACATTCAGTAGCTTAGTCACAAAATATTATTTTACTTTTTTAACAATTCTTAACACGATGTATCCTATTGCGGAATTGTCCTCGGATATAAGCGTCATATATATATAGGGGCGTCGGGGGTAAGGGCGCGGGGCCTAGGAGACAGGGGCAAGCAGCGCGGGATGCAACAAGCGGCGCATCAAGACAGGATGGACACATGATGCAATAAAATTTATTTATTTTTCTCAGATTTAGTTTGTTTGAAAATATTTTTTTTTAGGTTTTTTGTTAGGATTAATTTGAAAGTTTTAAAATACTCTTACATGCTGTATGGTGTTACAAATTTTCTTTGTATTATATTCCTCACTCTGTATATGTACGTAGAACTGGGTGGCTCAGTTTGTGGTAGTCCGCGTGTTGCGCTAGCGGTCAAGGGTTCACAACCTGCCTAAGCCATGGATGTTTATATGTGTTCCTTGGCCCACGTTTCTCCAATGAGCTCTGCTCTCTATACCATAATGAGATATGCTCTCTATACCATTATGTAATGGCTCTGATTAGGGGTGAGATTATTATGTGATTGAGAGACACAGTACGTGTATCGCTGAAATTGGGGTCACGCCAGCATGCCACAAATTTCTCACGTAGCCGTATATAGTAGTATACCGCAGAACTTAAGACAAGGTCTTCAACCAATGCGTTCTCCCCTTAATGACCTGCGGGGCTGAACATAACCCTTAATTTAGGACTGGTCAGCTAGTTTGTGGTAGCTCAACGGGCTTCGTTGGGTGTTTCTTTGCCCGATAGAATTCGCAACGAAGTCATAAGGCAGAGAAATAAAGCTTCCGATATCGCGCTAAGAGTAGGCTCACTGAGGAGGCAATCTGCTGGTCGCACACTCTGAAGATCAGATGGCAGATGGGCCACTAGGGATCTGAAGTGGAGGCCCCATTTAGGATAAAGAACTGTTGGTTAACCGTTCACCAAGTGGGAAGACGACGTCCGTGTAGTTGCTGCTCCGGGATGGATGCGAGTAGCAGGAAATCGGTTGTCTTGGCGTTCATTGAAAGAGGCTTATGACCAGCAGTGGACAGATAAGGGCTGACAATGATGTTGATGATGCTGTATAAAATCGTGTGAACAGTGACCGTCCAAGCGTATCAAAAGCGTAACATTTTACCGTGCTTACGTCGCTTATGTCCATGTGCACATTTCGCTTCAGAATAATGATTGCTCGAGGAAACTCTGGCCGCATGTCGAAGTTGACTCACAGATTTTTTCTGTAGATTCTATTTTTAACCTTAAAATAACACGTCAAAAGGTCTTTGCTCCTGAAGGTCATTAAAATAAAAGTACACTTCATTGTATTCTAGTTAATTTCGTGCGACAGTGATTTGAAAATTTGTTTTATTTCAATATTCTTTTTAGTGTCCCGTACTTCAATAGAATAAAGGGAAGCCTTATGTCTGACATATGGAAGACAACCAAGAGAACAAAAACCGAAAGAGTAAGAAACAAATAAGTTAGCTGTACCCGGCCAATAATGACAACATCACGACATTAACACGAAGTGAGATAATATAATGCAGATACACTTAAGTAGTATGTAATAATTGTGCTGCTTGTAATTACAAACAAAGTCTAACTAATATTTCTATCTATTATAGTAGTTACTTATACAGGTAAACTTATATTTGTAGTTTATTTTCATACAAAATATGTGAATACGACCGCAAATGTAAGTTTGTCAGCTTTTATAAATTGTCATACTCGTATTCTCTGCTTGGTGCGGAAAAAAGTGTCTATATTTAGTTACCTCCGCAATATTCAACGCTTTCATTCGGGTAATTCCGGTTCTATTAATCATAGCGTCACGTTATATAGCCTATATGGCCCTCCTGGATAATGGATTATTCAACACATTTTTGTTTTCAATTCGAAATTTCATTAAAAAAGTGCATATACACGCGCTAGAAAGTATATCTCCTTGGCTTAACAAGATAAAGATCTTTTCGTCTAAAAATTTTATCTTTCGTGATGTTCTGCGTTTATAGAAAAACTTACATTAACAATAGAACAAAGGATTTAAAACTTTGAAAGTCTTAAAATGTTGACTATAGCTTACTTTAAAGTTGGTTTTTAGTGACGGCGTGCTATTTTAATATTTATTCCTAGCGCGCCAAAAGTAGTATAACTTTAAAAATTCATTCCACATTTACGGTCTTTTAGGAATTCAACCACCAAATAAACTACAAATTTTGGGTTTAGGTTAGAAAAATTAATAAAAGCATTTGTAGGTAGTTCTGACTTAAGTATCTGATTAAATTTTGACTGTTTATTACTTTATTCATAAGTGAAAATTCCTACGTAATTCCTATTACTTATATACCTACATAATATGATATCAGCAATTTATACCGGATATTTATCTGATATAATTTCTACTTATAAAGGTTCTCCTCGGCCAATTCCGCGAGACTAGACTATGTGTCATAGCAGTGTGTGTACAGACACAACCATCTGCTGTCCCTTCCCCTATTTTGATTGAACCGTCCTGCACGACGCCAATTTTCTGACTTCAAACTTTCATTAGAAATTGAAAATATCTAATAATACTCTTTGGACATCCTGCCTGTAACTTCGCATGTCTCTGTAATTTTTTTACTTGAGCTTTATAGTTTTAATATTACTTCAGTAACGTTAGTAAACCACACAACCTAAATCAACAAGAATATAAATATTTGTGTAAAGTATAAAGGATACCCTATAAAATCTTTGGTAATAAACTTTTTACGGACACGTTTTCCTTCTTATATCGTAAAATATAGTTTCACCAATATAAATATAAAGCCTCGGCGAAAGAATGTTTGTGATTTTTTACATATGGAAGGCAAACATGGGGTCATCATCTAGAAATTAGATATCATTTCCGTTCCCGCGTTTAGAATAAATATAACAATAATGTAGTTAGGTTTAGTAGGAGGTGGTGTCATTGCTACGTTGCAGCAAAATGGGAACAGTCTTAGAGGGTTGGCTATTCTGTCGCGACTAGTAACTGCTAGCGGATATCCGGTAGCCAACTTAAGAGGAAGGCAGAAGGGTTGTCTGGTTCAACGCGAGGATCACAATACTATTGAAATTTGAAAAAAAAAAAGTAGTAGAAAACAGAGAATACAGTTATTACTTAACATGCGTAAACCGACGCAGACGGTCCCGTTTGGGTCTGATCTCATCTAAACGGCCACTACTCAATACCACTATTTGCTTTGTTATTAAAAAGGGAGACTCCTCCCCTCCAACCATATCGTCCAGGTGACGAATGACGTCATTAAAAACATTTGAGTGTCTTGATTATTTTCGAGAGCGCCGACACATACGTATTGTAGAACAAAGTCTCCAAAAACAGGATGTTTGATATGTGATCGATTTTTCCAAAAAGTGTATCTAACGGATTTTGATGCGGTTTTCGCCCACAGATAGACCGAGCCGAGATGGATCGTTAACAATGAAATAAAGTCCTAACTCCTTTCCACGTGTCTCAGCACATTATGATAACGAGAACGTTTCCTTATTTATGGAACATCACGCGTGAGCCGATATTGTATAGTTGTTCTATGACCCTTGATATATTGTGTTTGTTAACCCCAAATTCGTGGCTCGGATTACGAAAACCCTAACAACTTGATCTTGTTCGGGATGGTTTAGAATGTTATTTATACGGGTCGCTTGGATCATTGTGTACGCATACTGTTTAACATGTTACACTTGTGATAAGACACTTCGGGTTATATGGCAAGTGTTTGTATATTTGACCTTTAAAATGAAAATATGTTATGTTTCTATTCACATTTCCTGTGTTAGGATTTTATTATGTGAAAAATAATTGTGAAAAATATGGAAAATTACATATATTTTAAGCCCATGTCAGTGTGCAGTAGCCGGTCCGGGATGGATGCGGGAAGATCGGTCGTCTTTGCGTTCATTGAGAGGGCAGTGGACCGATAAGGGCTGAAAATGAATGAATGAATGAAAGTGTGCATGGGCTGAAAACACTTAGTTGACTGAACTCGATAGCAGTAGCTGCCGTAGTCGAAATTGAGACAGAAAATACTGGCCATCTGTAGACCAATCTTCTACGAAATATAACGTCATGTTGCACAAGTGTGTGACGACACCAGTGCACGCCCCACACCGGTGGGACAGCAGTCCGACGCGACTGGACTAAAATTAGACGCCGTGCCGACAGGTCTCGCAAAAACTACTAAGCAGACTTGCATGAAATTAAACACAAATATAGATCAGAATTTAAAACAACATAAAAGTATTCATCATCTCAAACAAAATGGATGTGCTAAGTACAATTTTAGTATGAGGTATTGCCATGCCATATTGCAGCGGAATTGGGCTCACACGACCGGGGAGGTACCCCCCGGCTAGCTTTGCTGACGTGATTCGCGAGGTTTGTGTGTAGCCCGGTGACCTATTGAAGGGGAGGAGGAAGGGAGTACAACTCATTTGCATAATATTATAAGAATTTTTATGGACGTATGTTACTACTATACCATAATCTATCAATTATAAGCGGAGTATGTTTGAACGGATTTATAAAAAGGGCCAAGTTTGTTTTATTTGCTAATTACCCTTACGCCCCGCATGCAATTGTGCGGGCGAAGCGAGCAATAGCCATTTATAATAAAAATAGGGAACAATATTTGACCAAAGCTCCCTTCAACAAGTTCGCAGACTTTTGTTTGGTCAAAGGCGCTATCATAATGAAAGTTCCAGGCGGCTTTCAAACTCCCAGCGCATGATACTGACACATCGCTTGGAAACCCGAAACATTACACGCCTCACAAAGTATCAAACTTTCTACATCGCTTTACGCATGTTGCGGTGCTCTCTAGTAGTGGATGCGGTGTCATCGCTGCATTGCAGTGGAACTCATCTGGCATGATCTGAACTGTTCTTCTCCTTCACACGATACTTACTGCCGTAAAGTGGCCATTGAGAGAGAAAGTTTAAGTAACGTAACACGTCTACTTCAACTCTATTCTGTTTATTGACTTTTTTTTATTATAAAGTATAACATTCGCAAAGCCTAAGAAATTGTTGTCTTAATCTTAGTTACGTTTTCTTACCGTTTTAACATATAACAACCGATCATTTATAAACACAAACAGTCGCACAAATTTGCAAGGAAACTGTCCAAATATCAGACAGACGTAATTTCAGTATCACAACACAAAATAACAAGTTGTAACATCATATTTCATGGAGAAATACGATGTTTGTACAATATTATCAACAAGGGTTACGTAAGTATCCGCTCGTATCCGGCCGCGTTTCCTGTTCCTTTTCAGGGAACTCTTGTAACTCCATGTCAATAATAAACACTATGTATTTACACGTGATGTTCCATGGGAACACTGCTTAAATATTGTGTCTTTTGCGTATTTTTAATCTCTAAGGATCGCGGAAATCTGTTGTTTCTGCCTGTCAGTCTGAAGATGACACATCTACAGCCGGTGACCCAATGGGTAGTACAGTTTATGCATACACCACGACTTGAGACTCGGTTATAGCGCTTTCTACGTTAAACTAAATGTAAAGACAATTGTAAGCTTCATTTGAATTTGAAAGTCTTAAACGACATTATTTTAATGGAGTTAATGTTGAATACAACTGATATAATTTTAATCGCTTCGTAGCCGGTGGCTCATTGGGGGTGAAGGATCGGCATGGTAATTATGTGGATGTTCATGGGCGTCGGTAATCGTGAAAACACAACGAATTCTCGTTTTCCCCTGTTCTATTTAAAAAAATTACATTAAAACAATTACAAATAAATTATAAACTAAGGTACAAGTGTGTCTTCTGTTGCTACGGGACACTCCACTACGGCAAAACTCTCGCAGAGGTTTTTAGTCGACAGTGGCAGCCTCCCCGCACGCGTGAGGACGGTGCGTAAATGAATTTTCTCTGCGATAAACAAAAAAGGTACATTTGTAGTTCATTTCATACAGACTGGGCGCATACAGATGTATGATTGTTAGACTTCAACAAGTAGCCACCCTCATAACTCCCGGTGACACGTATCTCTCTGCGTGCGTGTCTAAATCGCACTTGACCAGTTCCTTTATTTTTTATTCTTGCAATAAATAGTACATAAATGGAATCAAGTCGACGTCCATAAACATTCTTACCACGAGGGGGTTCCGTTGTTTTTTGACTACATCCGCCCAACGGCCGAACTCTCGCGCAATAAACGCATTTCCTTAGTTTAAGCCAGTACTATGTGGTACTTACAAATCCGCTCATGCTATCTGAATTCTATACAGTGCAGAAATTACTAGATTTTTTTTTATAAAATAAAAGGGAAAGCGAGCAGTTGGAGCTCCTGGTGACAGTTGACATCCGTAACTATCAGCATACAACTTGAGCAGGCGACTTGCAACCTGCAATCTCATCACGTAGATCACCTTATACTCACACAATGCACGTGTGAATTAAGAGTATCTCCCCGGACGCGCCGGTCCAATTCCGACGTAATGCGGCAATGGCACTATTTCCTACTAAATTCCCATCCTTATTCCTAACCTCCTGCAATTTTTCAGATCTAAACTGAGATGTGCCTTCACTGTGCCAAGTCATTTATAAGCCACTTTGACATGTAAGTTATAATAGATTCTGGTGGAAGTTCGTACACGCAAGTTTAACCCGAGACTTGTCGAGGTGCGATCGTGCTGTGGATGAAAATCGTTTAATATTCATAACGCTATAAGATAGATTTCTAATAAACATACGCATAAAGAATATACCGCATACAATATTATACGGATGCTTATGGACCCAGAAAAGGCTCCGTATACTCCTATGCCTCCTGTTATAAAAATAGGAGAGGGGTTTTTGCATTTCGTCATGTCTTTTCATCTAGTGTACTAATTTCATAATCTTTCAAAGACTAAAAATATACAGCATGTGAATTTTGCTCCTATTCTCAAACCAAAAGGAATCTAAATTAGGTAGGATTTTTCATCATAGCGCACGAATTTCGTGAACTAGTTACCCCTCACACACCATCAAATTCACACGCAAATTCAATACGAAAGGTAAATGCAAATGTGTGTCACGTTTAAAAATATTCCCTTTACATTTAATGGCCGCGGCATTTAAAAACCGAGCCGTCGTGTTTCATCCGCTAAACGTGAAACAGGCAAAGGCTAAACATCAAATGAAACGGTAAGGACAAAAGTCTTTTTGAATATCTAGTTTCAGCTTCATTAAAAACTGTTATTTCACCTCCAGCCCGCGGCACTGGAGGCCCTCTGAAATGTTTAATTAAAGGCCCGTTCGTGTCTTGTGAATCAAAGTGATATTTTAAGGTGAAACAACAATTGTTGACTGTCTGTCTATTCATTAAGAACCTTCGGCGATCGCGCTCCGGTTGCGGGCTTTTCACAAGATATTTTGTATCGTTACGAGATGCTTAACAAATTGTTTTCATCATCATCATTCGTGTTAGTGTTTTAATAGTACCGCGTAAGTGCGGCCATTTAATAGTACCGCGTAAGTGCGGCCATTTAGCCTCTCGCCCACACGATACCGCAGCAGTGTTGTCATTGTGTGTCAATGTTTTTGTGAGTTTTTGGTGGCCCACTGCAGGTGTGGAGGCTTTTCCTTATCGTGTCATCGTGCATTAAAATTATTAGGATATCTGCAAGCATCGGTAGTCATCATTAGGCTCTCCAGTACTCGTGTACTCCATAAACTATAAAACGTAACAAAAAATCCGTTAGCCTCTTGAATTAGTCAAATAAATAATTGGATGGCAAACTTTGCATCCAAATTTATATTGAAATATAATATAATAATATTATGGCACAGTCATGTCATGGCAATTATAAATTGATCACTGGCCTGAGATGAATATATCATCATCATCATTAACATTATCAGCCCTCATTGTACATGGGCCCATATATATATATATATATATATATATATATATATATATATATACTACTCAAAACAAAGTCTGGTTGCTGTAATTGTATCCATGTGCATTCGTACTGGTAGCATAATTA
>JAFELO010000021.1:16675-40513 GCA_017140195.1 Eumaeus atala | reverse complement strand
GACAGCAATACGGATGTTTATGGGCGTCAGAAGTCGTGAACAGCTTGGGCTGTTCGTTTGTCCCATTATACTATAAACAAATCTCAGTTTCTCTCAATGCCTCTATTTGTGATCCCTCGAAGCTACACAAAATGCGATTTCAACATGGCCGATCGCGCGGACTATAAGCTCGAAGACTATTTCACTTGACATGTTTCGAGTTAAACGTTGTCACAACGTTATTTCTTTTGACAAGCTTAAGTTACGTTACTAAAAATATCATTTGCTGTTCTTGGATTTTATTTTAAAGTGTTGAAATAATTCGGATAAAATATTATTTATTTTTTTAATACTGCATAGTTAAGTTCGATGATGGTGAATATATCATCTTAATTAAATATTTCCTCTTAACAACTAAATATATATTTGAAGGAAAGAATTACAAATTTTCAATCATCCTGGATATCCGTGATATCCGCGGAACAACCATATTCTCCCCACAAACTTATTTAAAATTATCTGTACCCCGCGCACCTTAGCAACATTCTTTTTATAGGAGTGCAAACTGAGGTCTTTGGGCAGAATAAGAAATAAGTAAATGTTAAATAGGTCTGTCGGTGCTCCATCTTCTACCAATATCAGGTGAGTCCATATACGATAAAGAAACAAACAAACATTAATTTTCATTTAACTGAACTAGATATTGCATGAAGCTAAAAATATGGCTCATATGTGGGGGGTGCTGAAAAGGAGGGCAACGCATCGGCGTAATCATTATGCTGATGTTTATGGGCGTCGGTAGTCGCAGAAACGCTCCAATTGCTCGTTTGTCCCCCTATACTTTCAAAAAATATAATAGTAATATCTGTGGACTTATCTCACCACGTTAGCCTAGTCCTGTGCTAAGTACCGTAGTGACTTGTGTTACAGGGACTAGACAACGGAAATATATTTAATATTTTTAAACTTAAGAAATTGTATATATCTAAGATTTTTATTATATAAATATATATAATACATAAATAACCTAACCTAAGGATTCGAACGCGCGACCTCTGGCGTAACACGCGGACTAACCGTCACGTTACCCACTGGGCCAGCCGGTCAAATGTATAAAAACTACTCCGAACTATAACTTTATTCGAACAACATAGATCTTGTCTCTCAGTGTGCGTGGTCTGGCTCTTCCAAACCCATTCCATCGCTTATATTACAAGGTTGCGTTAGAATCCAGCGCTAGTCCTTTTTTAGAGTATTGCCTGGGCATCTCGGCACTGACCCCCGAGACAAAACACAGTGCGATTAAACATTTCCGCATTGCCGCCCTGCTGAGATGGTGCCCGTAGGGGTTTCCGTGCGTTAAAAGAAAGATTACGTGAGAATCCTTCGAAGCGCTTATACGCGAATCATCTGCGTCATTTAAAATACGATGTGGTATTTAAAATACGATGTGGTATTTAAAATACGATGTGGTATTTAAAATACGATGTGGTATTTAAAATACGATGTGGTATTTAGGCTACTGAGTGCTAGTGATCTGCCTGCCCTTGTACACCGCCATTGATGCCACTTGAACTGACGATAATGTACGCTATAGCCAATGTGACTGAAATATAGCAGAATGCACATGATGCCTAACGTTTTAACAGTTGTTAATCTATAAAATGATTATAAAGAGGAAATATTTGATTACCTATTTATTTGTCTGCATTGAATGGGCTCCGTAACTATTGAACCAATTCGAAAAATTATTTTACCATTCGAATACTAGGTCATTGCTGATGAGCATGAACTAAATTGTAATATTCTGAAAAATCATAGATCATTATGAAAACATCGATAGTGTAACTAAAGGTGTGAAAAAATGCTGAAGTAATTCCTTATATTGCAGCCACAGAAGTTATTGAAAACTGCCGATGTAGATGTTGCTCTGTCGTAAATTGTTTTATTTGTCATGGTAACGTGTAATGTTTACGAGGTCGAAAGTGAAGTTTGTAATTTTGTATATTTTGTGGAAATATCCGTGCTAGTTCCCAGCTCCGCTATCTTTCATATAAGTCCAGGCTCGAAATTTCAGTACTTGTGCGAAAACTTTCTATTTACCTCTTTCGACAATCTGTTGATGTCTCCCACTCTTTTTCCATATTTTTAATACTTCCTTTACTTACACGCTATCCATAAAATATAGTATAAACTATTGAGTTCAGTGACTTAGGGCGACAGAAATACGTTGTGGTTGACAGCAGTCGAGAACTTTCACACTCGGGGTCGGGGAGCGGTCATGCGAGTAAGATTTCCTTTTATCTGCTTTGCACTTAGGTCACTTAGGAATGTTATTTGTGAGTTGCATATTTAAGGGCGTTTTCTGGGTAAGATTTTTGCAGAATACTCCTCGTTTCAATACGCTCGCATCGCTTATGTATCATGCGCGGCTCTCACTTCCGTTCACGGAGTAAACTCCTGTCGCGAGTTGTAAACAAATTACTTTTTTATTTCTTTTGTTTACGGAGATAAATAAGCATTCGGAGCGGAGCCGCTCATCAGCAAAAATGTTAACACATCTTTCCCTCCAATGGGCCACCGGAAACTTACAATTACACAGTGAAATGAGAAAAGGTTACCTATCTCTCAAGATGCGCTGGTGCTTTTTAACTACAATGTTGCAATGACACTATCTATTAGATAGAAGATAAAGTCTTACGTTAAAGTAAGGCGAATACAAAATCAGAAAATGGATTTAAGGTTTGTAAAAAGCGTTTTGCTCCCCACACTCAGTGTCACTGGACGGTCCATATGCGTCGAGTGAGTTCGGGCATTCTAATTGAAGTGGAGTAACATTTAAAACGAATCTCAAGAACCATAACGTCTTTTAGACACAGACATCTTCTAAAAACTAGTTTAAGAAACTCCATCCCTAAGGGTACGTTTTTGGCTAGTGTTATATAAAATATGGGGTGACAACAAAAATTTCACAAATATATAATTTTAACCGATTTAAAATATAGGCTATATTTTATTTTGGATATGTAACAATTACTAAAGAATATCATAACAACCACAACTACGCCGCGAGTCGATATATAAATCGATATTAATAAAACATAAAAAAAAATCCCTTAATTTTACGAACTTTACCGTGGATTATTAAGTATCTTACAATCCCAACGATTCAGAAGCCACAACTTCCATTTTAACTTTTATTGGCTTGTGTCATATGGGTAACTGTCATCTCTGTCCACTCGTGGCCATGGTCACAGTAAAGCTTCTTCAGCGTCAGGATTATAAAACACTTAAGAAACCTCGATAAGATAAATGAAGTTTTATTTTTATGTCTAACATTCGCGTAAACCTAAGAAAAATCATTGCATAACCTTATTTATCGGCGAAGCGGAAACAAAAACGTGTCAAGAAAAATGAAAACATAATCAATAAAGAATTTGGTTTAATGTTCGCAATACTTGTGTTCGCAGACGAGGGCTCCTTGATAACCCTACAAATAAATCACTTGGAGGGAAAACCTTTACGGGACAACCGGCTGACGTGATCCCTGAATATTTCACGTCGCCCGCGTCCTTAATAAATCCCGACACCTTATAAAAACCTTGCTCTACACTATTTGGGTATTGATCGAGCCATTTTTATTTTTACCACCATTATTTGTCTGAAATTCGAAACATTAGTAACATTTTAATTACCTACTTGGGAGTAGGTAGATATTATATTTAAATATGTTTCAGCGTTATAATTTAAATATGTTATTAGAGATGTAAGCTTGAGTGTATAAAATATGACAGTATAACAAGTGCTAAACCCACCGACGAACTGTTACGCAGTTTGGTGAGTTTATTAAATTATTATTTGTACTTTTGGCTCAATAAAAAGTATTTGTTATAATTATCATTATTATTAAATGTGTTGTCCATCCTCATCTACAACAGACCACCGGTTACTTATTAACCGCAAGTAACGCGACGCCATTACTGTCATTTGTGCGGTGATGTGATGTGAGCGAGGTAGGTACCTCTCCCCGGCCCTGTCGGGACAATTCGTTCGCAATGCAGAATGGTACTAAATTTTTTATACTATGCCTGTTTTTTTGATCTTTCAAGCAAAAATTTATTTTTGGATCGATTTTGAGTAACACAAAAAGATGTTTTTATTTTCACTATTTGAAATTTAATGTTTCCCTTCAGTTAGATTAGACACGGTGAGACCGCGGAGCTGAGCTGTTTAATACACACAGTGTAGTTTATATACGTTAGGTGCCTTTGATGTAAATTTGGAACCCCACATAACTTTGATCACGTTACCTACGGGAATAAACTTTATGTTTGTGCGCGGTACCAAAGCGCCCTGTAGACGATCAAATTGTTTGCCGTTGTGTGCGTTTGTCGAATTATTTTATAAGGCACCTTTATTTGCCGACTTTATTAGAATATTGTTCGAATAAAATGAATATTATATTTATATATATTTTTTCTATAGTATAACGCCAAAGAGCTATCGCCGCCTGAGGACTAGCGACGCCCTTATACATCCGCATTATTATCATACGTCACCGGGTTATTAATATGCGGGGAGTGGAGTGATGTAAAGTAAAATAACAAATCTACATAATCTTCGTTTGTGTGGATGTTTAAGGGCGTCAATGGCTACCAAACAGCTTGGCCTATTCGCTTACCATTTAATGTTATATATGTGTCCTTTATGTATTTTTGTATGTATATTTGGTATTATTTAAAAGAAAAAGGACTACTAAAAAGATTTGGATGAAATATTGGACGACGTCCACTGCTGGACAGAGGTCTGCCCATATGGCGCCAGAGGTCACGGTCACACATATATAATATATTGTACACATTTATATTTAATATATAGCTGTACAATAGTAACAGATGGACGGTTTCCAAATATGCTGATTTTTAATAATCAAGTTGACGGGCTATTTCATACTTAGTACTTACAGACCTTCGGAACACCAAAACTTCACAGATACTTTCTATATAGGCTGTGTCCCACGGTTTCTATATAGGCTGTGTCCCACGTTTCCCCTAAATTATAAGCGAGCATTTTTTCGAAATAACAGTGATTTTGATGTAACTCCAGACTGCAATTTTTTTCTGTGCCAATTTTCAAACAGATCAGTCTTCGTGTAACAGAATAACAAATATTATATACAAAATATCACAGAAATGATATAAATTGGATTAGTAAAAAAGTGCGGCGAGAATATTTGGTAAATTGTTTTGTATGTGTAATATGTTTCCTTATTACACATACAATGAGCTCGGATATGTGCGATAGCATCGGTGAGAAGGATGCACACGTCCGGTTATACGGGCGCCTACAGAATCAAGGGAGGCTGAAGGTTCGCAACATCCGCACCTCTCATTATACGGCCCCCGATAAACACGAGGAAAGGTTTGATGCCAACACGACTTTACGAAGCAAATACTAGTATTAGCGATATAGAAACTCTAGCTTTCCCCCGCGGTTTTACTTGCGTAGCATTTGTTCCGAGGGTTGATTCGAGAGAAAAATAGGTTATATCGGTTTAAAATCTATATTACTGGCTGTTACCCGCAAATTCGTCCGCGTGAGCTACATTTATTATCATTTCTACAACCTATGTGTTCTTCTGATGCTGAAGCTATGTTATTGTTAAGTTTCATTAAGTCCATTCATTAGTTTTTACGAGAAAGAATAACAAGAACGTTTATAACTGTGTGGCTGTACCGTCGCGATGTGTCACCCAACGGAGGGTTGGGGTGAAAGTGAAAAAAACCACATATTATAAATTTGGTCGTGTGGACGTTTGTGTTAGTGAAAATCTTCGTCTGCCCGTTTTCCGAGCAATAAACAAACATTCTACTAACATAGGAAACGCACTCTTCTATCGCTTCAAATATTTACAGCCTTTGTTTTTTAATAATTGTAATGCTCCAACAGCTTTAGGTATTTTATCAACGTAAAAAAACCTGGCGGTTGATATTGATCATATAGGAGTGCGGGGTTATCCCCGCCATGGTTTAGATCGTGTCGTGACGATGGAGCAGGAGGAGCAGGCGCTCTTTGTACCCCTCTCATAACAGGGGACTAAAATGAAAGAGGGAGAGTTGCGTTTGCGCACGGGCATGAGGCGAGAATGGGAACCACACCACTGTCCCAAGTTGGCGCAATTGTCTTGTGGAGCGCGAAAACACTTCTGTGGAGGTGGTTTCGGAACCTTAGGAGACTGTCCGACGCGGAGCCCTGATGATTTTCAGTTCCGGGACACATCACCGATGGCAGCAATGATGGCACTCGCTGTGGTTTTAGTGGTTATTCGGCATTATAACATCCCGCGAGCTCCACACACCACTGGACACCTTCAAGGGCTCGTGATGCGCGTAAATGCGTTTCCCCGCGTCAATAAAAAAAAGTGATTTGCAGGGCTGGTGGTTGAAGCGAGTACCCACTGATACTACGCGGAAGCCAGCGCCCATACTGAGGTGCCCCAGATCTCAGCAACAGGGCACCGCGACTACAGGCCAAGGCCCCTCCAAAACTTCACCGCCCCTCGTGGGCCACTCAGCAGCCCCTTTCTAAGTTATGACCGTCTCACGAAAAGATGCCTACGTCTCCCAAGACCTGTGTAACAGACTACGCTCGAGAATGAGAAGTCACTCCCTCCCAGCACCGCTTCCATGTCGTGTCAATTTTTGCCCATATAAAGCACACACCTATATGTGTGTGCTTTTTATGGGCAAAATTTGTTTTTTTACAATAAAATTGCTTTTACGGATTCTATCGCGGTTTATTTAATTATTTAATTAGCTTCAGCAGCTTTACAGCAACTATGGTCACGGGGGGGACTGAGTATGAGGAGTTATTGTAAAGATTCTAAAACATCGGGTCAGTTAAATAATTAAATAAACCGTGATAGAAGCCGTAACAGTAGTATTATTGTAATGAGTAACATTCACGTGAACATAAGATATCAAATTGGTTTATGTTAGGCGTCAGCACAACCCCAACATGGTTCAAGCCTTGTCGTGGCGAAGCCAACTGAACCGAGAAGGTGGCGGCTCTTAGTACCCCTCCTATAAGAAGAGGGGACTAAAGAGCAGTGTAGGAGCGTAAATGCGTTTCCCCGCGACAACAAAAAAGAAAAAGGCGTCAACACAAAATACGACTTATTTAAAATAAATTTTAATAACCTAATTCGTTTAACGCCGGCCTTCGCTCGGCAATAACGATATCATAACTTCGTAATTATCGCACTGTCAGTATCGCGCGACCCTCATCACACACGTGCGGTGGGATTAATCACGGCTTAACTCAATCTCCACAGGACAAATCTGCTTTTGTTGTCCGAATTGCTGGAATATTTTATTTGCGAGCGCCGAAGTTAATCTCATTGCAGTATTGTGTTCAGATGAAGTGTTTTCGCCCGATTGCTCATTATGATCTTCTTCGACTGACTATAAGTTCTCTGTGGATACGCACATGTATGCGGAGTACACTTAGGATGGGTATGTAATATATTTAATGTGTGGATTTGCCATGCCATGCCTGTCTTGCACCGTGCTTGGTGCCGAAGAGAACGTGAATTTACGGGTACTAGACTACGGGATTACATTTGGTTCTTTTTCATATATTTACGATATTTACAATAAAACAACTTTTCCTGGTTGTTTCGCGGTTTATTTCATTATTTATCTAGCCCAACGTTTCAGAAGCTTTACAACAACCCCCTCTCAGCCGTGCTAATTTAAATTTTTCTCTTGTTACTTCATCGCCTCAACTTGTGCCTGCCGATGCAGCGGAACGTCTCTTTATTGAGGTTTTGTTGACCCACTCTAACATTCTTGTAGGTCCCTTCATATATATTATATCTTGTAGTTGTTGGGAAACGTACTTGAATCTCGTACTCCATCTTACTCTCATACTATAATAATGGGTGCTTTCAGTACATGCATGCTTAAAAACTACTAAAGGTCAAAAAAATTCACTTCACTATTAGCAGTTGTGACATTCACATCTTTCCCCTTCAAGCTACGCATAGTTTTCCAAACTGTGCACCTTTTACTTGTTCTTATCGTCGTCTCTTCTCTCTCCTCTGTCACTTAAGATGGGATCTTACTATCGTCTCTTCTCCTTCCGCTGTCATTAAGCTCGGGCAATGCTCAGCCGAAATCTTTTACTATCATGACCATATTTTTGATCATATTGTGTAGATCCGTCTAAGTCTAAATCTAAAACCTTCTCCAACATGAGGTTATCATAGAAGACAGAGAGTACAAGTGGCTGAGACTTTCTCGAGCTGGGCTGGTATCCCTGCTGGGGTTCACCAAGTTGGTGACTTGTCTCCTCGTCATTTTCTTCTCTTCATAAACAATATAACTAAATCTATATTCTCTCCCTTCCACCTATATGCTGATGATCTTCATGTTTATAGACAGACTCCCTTGGGGAACTATCTAACTATGTAAGGGCCTTGAACGGTGACCTTTCTGTGATCTCATCATGGAGATATTATCACGGTCCATATCTCTATCCAATGAAAACACAGGTAATCGTGATTGGACGCCCATGGTTCACCTCCAAGCTTGATTGCCACATTACGCCACATCGTAAAACTATTGAAAATCTGGGAACATCAGATACATTCCCCGATTTAGCCATCTCTTCTTATAAGAGAGGTCCAAAGATCCCCCTCGGTTGAATTGGCTTCGCCTGGGTTCACCCCAGGCTACTAAGCTCCACCGCCACAACAAGGGTTGAATGAACCTTTGTAGGGAATATATTTGTGCCTAATCTTATCCTAGTGGCTTACTAAGAAATTTATTAAACATGTATTCCATAAAGCCCATTCACAATATAGCGGATTCTTTAGTAAATATGACTTAAAATGTTGCTTAAAATGTTATGTCTTAAGTTTAAGCGAATGTTAGTCATTACAATAAAACTATTTTTCCGGATTTTATCGCGGTTTATTTCATTATTTATGTAGCCCGACGCTTCAGAATCTTTACAGCAACCATAGTCACGGGTGGACTGAGATGACAGATGTCCTGTTGTCACAACTTATAAGCGACCATGGTCACGGTCAGTGCACCAGTAATATAACAATTATAACTAGTCAATATTTCTTAATTTTATCACTCACCGAAAGTTATAAATGTAAGGTACGTTTAAAATTTAAAATGTAATTAGTCTTTAGTTCACATTACCTGACAATGTAATAATTATGATAAATCAGGGGAAGCAAAAAAGGGAAATATACAAACTGCATAATAAACTTTAACTGCATAATAAATAAACAGTTTTACTAAAACTATAGAGGAATTACAAAGTGATTTTTACAGTGCCTAAATAAGTTAGTATTAGTAGGTACCTGTATAATTAAAATATAATAATAATGGAGCAGTTGGTGTAAAATACGCAAATGGTAGTGTTGAGCTGTATTATAGTCAAATGGGGACAGGTAAACAGGCAGGTATGGAAATGCGCCGAGACAGAAGTTCTAAATTTAGTTAAAATATATTCTAAGGACCTAACCAAGTAATAAACATAAAAATAACCTGTAACTTGTATAACAAAAAAAAACATGTAGAAAACTAGCCAAGTCTCGATTGAGCTGCTCTTTTCTCTATAAAAATAAATGAAATCTCTGAGTTAGGCCGTTGGATTAGATGTGTCAACAAGTAAATGTGCAGAATTTTCAATAAATATATTTCTTATGTATAAAACTTTTCAATTACTAAGTGACTGATTGACTGACTGACAGACAACGCACAACACAAAACTACCGAACACAAGAAGATGAAATGTGGCATGCATGTTCCTTGGGGAATATAGGGGAGCCCTAAGAGATGTAGTTTGTTGTGAGTTTTTGGAAACTTCACTCCCAAGGCCACCCTCCTAGGTGAAGGGATGAAAAACTTTTATATGAAAGTTCTACACTGTTGAAGTTAGTATACGCAGGTACGGGTAACTGGAGGCGCTTCTAGTAATAATAATAATCGAGACAGGAGCGATTTATTAAGAATCGTTCTTAAAATTCGTGTGGCCCCTGCGTTAATAGTAAGCAATCATCACAGGATCCTTTCATTAAAAAGCCATAGCCATCTTTAAGATTAATTTTAGTCACATGAATTGCTATGAAAATATGACTTCACGGGAGCTCCGCCTGTAATAGATCATCGTAAACCCACAAAACGCACGAAACGTGACAACATAGCGGACACCGCTCCGATTTCTGTTGCAATGCAGCACGGGAGTGCCGATTACATTTTGCACGAGTTACTTCTCGTAAATGTTAAATGCTACCTATGCCACTAAAATTACGCTTGCGTGACTCGTAACGTCACATCAGAGCATTTTCCAGGGCCGGTATTCCCGTGGGATAAAACAACTGTTCTGTGCATTTGCAACAGCTTTTACTGCGCTTCCATTTCATCCCTGGATTTTTTATGAAAGCTTTTAAAGTTTATTTTGTGATAGTAGTCTAATGCTTTTATATGTTGACGCTTCATAGTGGAGGTAACGTTCGGATTTTATTATAATCATCTTATGCGTTCTGGTCCTATAAACGATAATATCGTGTTAGCCGAATTTCAACCACGGCGGTCCTCTCTACAGAGACCAGCGATCTGCGAAGCAATGTTATAGTGTATAAATGTGAGCGCAGGCACAAGCACACTTCTAGTTCCCTCATTCTCCCATTCCGATGGGACGGCAAGCGGAGAGAAATCAGGCTTTGGACCGACAGCTTAACGTGCAACGCGCCTTCACGCACGGGTTGTAACACCGCCAACTTCCTGAATTTGTACTGCTATTAGGAATTGGAAACTCTTTACTACTTTGGCCCGACCTGGGACTGGAACCCAGGACACCTCGACTGTGTTTGAACATGCTTGCCATTAGAGCACGATGCAGGCGGGGCGGATCTCTAATTAGGCTATAATGTCCTACTGTAAGCATTCCAAACTAATGATCCGCCTCGGCTTTGACGGAGAATACCAGGGACTACATTGTTACCACAACAAATTATCCACTGAAACCTTCCCCGGAATCGTTCTATACGTGGACGACAACTGCACAAAAATCCGTTTAATAGGTTTTGAGAAAACTGGTCACATATTTTTTTTTAATGTTCTCATTTATATTGAGAGAAAAACTGATAAAACATTTTGAAATCTCCGCAACACAAACTTAATATTAATTAAATTTTATATTAATACCTATTGAATTATTAGCTGACGTAAGAATCCTATAAACGATATCGCGATTCTTGCTATTTGTGCGTAGCCGATGGCCGGTACGTAACGGCAGTCATCAGAAAGCTCCGATTTTGCGTTTGTCCCCTTATACTATTAAAAAAGTTTGGTATAAAAAGTGTCAGGAGACGTGACAGTTTACGTGAAGCGTCGGCGAGGAGGCCGGCGGTCATAAATATTATAATGAAACTTGATGACACATGTTCCTCCCACATCGTACGAGCTCACTTCAAGTGATATATTGTGTAGGGTGCAAGAAGCCCCTGAAGTTAGTCTCCGGGCTCGTGATGTATCGCCGTCATGACCCTTTCGCTTCTCTCGTCATTTCCGTTGCTGGCAGTGAGCGTAGAAAAAATACGCGTGGAGCGGGCCTTATTAATATTATTTTTAAATTTAGTTCTAGAACTTTGGATCCTTATTCTAATGTCAGTCATCTAGAATATACAATTCCACAGTAATAATGATTTTTTTATAATGTAAGGGGGCAAACGACTAGTCAGATATTTTTATGACTACCGAAGACATCCATATAATTGATAAATCATCCCAATTTGTAGCCCTCCTTCCTTGCCCAATAAGCCACCGGAAACTCACAAACTGCACGTAACAAGCCCGCTATCACTTTGCAGCTACTACAGCAGCAACTACCTCTTACTGCACAGTATTGCTCGTACTGTCGTACATTCTTATCCTGAAGTTGAGTTAAAATTTTGACTACTAAGTAGAAAAACGTTCAAATGCAAACTTTGACATTTGTAAAATTAATAGAACAGGTAAGAATAATAAAACCAATAAGACTTTCCACAAAAAATGAACGGGATATAGTTGATTCAATGTATTGTCATTTCCTGATGGAAATTCATGTTAACACTGGAATAAATAAGTATAATCTATATAACTTTTCCACACTTATTTATTTTTCAATCTAAATTTGTGAGTCATAATTGTAAGTTGAAAAATAAATAATCTTGGAAAAAGCACATAAAGTTTATTTATTTATTCAAGTGTTAAATAAACGGGATAAACAGCAGAGCAATAAAGCATGTGTCTAGACAAAACTTTTGTAAAGCGTGCGCGTATATAAAAGTGTTGTACCACACTCAGATAAATTGCAAAGATTACAAAGAGTGTCAGATACTACAAACTGATTCCCCTCTACCCAAGACGTACATACATTTATGTTTTTTTGTGTCCGTGGCGCGGTATTGTTTTAACGTGGGTACGGACATTGTTCACAGAAATGCGCTTCATATGTATGTTTACCCCAATCGTAAATAATAAAAAATATATATGTAAACACATTTGACTGTGTTCTATTCAAACTTGCCTTCGTGGTCTAGTAGTAAGCATGACCACTGAAGTGAGCCTGAAGGCCCGATCGGGTCTCTAGATTCAGAAAGTTGGCGATATTACACTACTGTGTCTCGGAGAGCTCGTTAAGCCGTTGTTCCTGATCCTGTCTTGCTCTGGTAATGTCGAACTACCGTCCCATCAGAATAAGAGAACGACGGAATAGAGAGTGGCCTTGTCTGCGCACACTCATGTGTACTATAATATATTCTACACAGCTGGTTAGGATCTACAGTGGTGGCCGCAAAAGTCTAAACTCGTCGGCTTCATTATACTATGCAGGTACATCATATAACTCCACCATGGCTCAAGCCTTTTCGTAGCGGTGGAGTTTGTTACATACTTATATGTGTGTTACGTCAGGAGGGCTAAGAGATGGGCTCTAGCTTAGAAATATTACGTGCGGGATGGCAAGCTATAAGCGTCATAGCTTTCATAATCTTAACAGGTATTGCAACGGGGCTCAGTACCCTGGAGTAAACCATGACACCTTGGGCGAAGCCAATTGCAAAAAGGAGACTGTTTTTTGTAACCCCCTGATAAGAAGGGGGGACTAAAGAGCAGAGGAAGTGGCGCTCTTTATACCCCTCTTATAAGAAAAGGGGAGTAAGGAGTAGGTGGGGCAGGCGCTTTTGCACAAGGGGCAAGGGACGCGGATGAGAAGCTCACCCCATTGCACTCTCCTGAAGATGGTGGGGTTTTTGTGTGATGCGAATGCAAGGCAACGTCCCTATAGAGGTGAAATAAGTCAGTACTTATAGGACTGGCTAGCCTCCGAGGTATCCTGATGATTTGTAGCGCCCCGGAAAGGCGACACTGATGGCATTAGCGGTGGTTTTGTGGGTATTCAGTATAATGTAAATGCCCTAGGGTATAGGAAAGGCTGGGTAGCCTGCGGCTTGCGGCACTCCACTAGACCCCAGTACCGGCGATGGCGCGTAAAAACGATTCCCCGCGTAAACAAAAGAAGGCACATGATATAAAATGGTCAAGTATCTAACCTTTCTTGTTGTTCTGAGTTAAAGACGAAAAAGTAAAATAACTAAGTCCAAGTTTAACAAAACCTCGTAAATATTAAAATGCATTGTAGCCCAACGTTCTTCTTGGCTCTTTGTGAATGTCTGCTCAATGCTTGCCCCTAATATGTATTTATATAACGGATATTAGGCTTATTTGCCTCCATGTATTTTTACGGAAATGTTTATGGTAAATAAACGGCGTCATCTAAAGGCGCACAGCCGCATTTAATTACATATATATTTCCGAAATGTAAATGCGTATGTTCGTAGACTCAATAAACACATTGTCCTGATTTTTACTGCTATAGCTGCATTACTGTCGAATCGGGCGCGACTCACTATTTTTTTTAGAATCGGGCGCGACTACACTATTTTTTTATAGTATAGTAAACGTGCCTTTCAACGACTACCGACGCCCATACCGACTACCAAAGAATGATTCTCATTTGGCTTTTTGCCCTTCCAGTTATGATGAGTATAAACGACATAATCGACTAACGACGTCCAGGGGGTGAAAATTTAGTTCGAGATAAAATAATCAATTTTTTGCTGACGAAATCGGATGGGCTTTATAATCAGTACGCACACACTTCTTGCTGTTATTGTTACTGACACAGTATCATGTAGCACTGTAACGAAAGCACGATCAACCGAAACTTGCGAGTAACCAATAATAAACATGAGATAATGATAATATTTTAAAATTTAAAATGTGTCTTAAAAATCATTCATTTTCCGAAATGTACAATATTTCCAATTCATCATTCGCATATGATTATTTTTTAAATCAATTTAAATTATTTTATGACCTTTGCTTCCCCACAAGACGTTTTTCTATAAAAGTTACTAATAAACCTCGGTGGCTATCTCGAGGAATTAAGATATGCAGCAAAAATGGGAGGAAACTGTTTTGGGATTTAAGGAACAAAACCAAGTATTAAAAATAAGTTTAAATATGATAGATATTGTATACTGTTAAAGAAAATAATTGCTCTTACAAAGGAAGAGCAAAATAATTATTTAATACAAACGTCGGCTAACAAATCAAACAAGATTAAACGTACCGGAACATTCTATCTCAAAAATTTAAAGTAGCTCAAATGAATACGTGATGGATCCTACGGACATTGCTAACTTATTCAATGATTACTTTATTGACAAGGTTGAGCCGCTGTTTGATACAAATAATACAAATGATAATACTTCATCTATTAACCAAACTTCTATAAATTCTTTCTTCACAACTACTAGTATATAAAATACTAAAAAAAAATACTAAAGAATACAAACAGTGTAGGGTATGATGGCAGCACAACAAAAATAATAAAATCCGTTGACAAATAAATATGTATACATCTTAGCTATCTTAGTAATCTAAGTATAATAACAGGAGAATATCCAAAGGATTTGAAAAAAACTATTATCAAGCCACTATTTAAATAAGAAATTATTAGAACATTATAGACCTATCACACTTATGTCATTTTTCTCAAAAATATTTGCAAAGTACTTGTACGCTGAAATCTATTCATGTGTGGAGAAAAATAATATTCTTTGCATGGATCTAAAATTTTCCGTCAGAGTAAAGGCGTAAATATGGCAATATATGATTTTTTAAAGAACATTATGTGCCAGGTCGACAAAAGTATGCCGGTCTGTTCAGTGTTCTGCGACATGAATCAGAAATTCGACTATGTAGACCATAAAGTGTTAATAAAAAAGCTAGAGGCCTATGGTATACGGGGTAATGTCCTGCAACTGATTATTTCGTATTCAAAAGACAGATTTCAGGTAACAGAAATAAACCATAAAACTAAAAGTGAACCAACATACAAATCAACAAATCGAATGGTACATTACGGCAACCCACATGGAATCATACTGGGGCCGATATTATTTCTCCTATATATTAATGACATGCCTAATTCAATAACAAAATCTATCACATTATTCGCCGATGACTGCACAATAACTATTAATTGTAATGACATAAATTTTTATGAGAATGAAATAAATAATTCATTGGAGGGTGTAATTAGCTGGCTTAATTACAACAACTTGATAATGAATCTAAATAAAACAAATATTGTACATATTAGTCAAAGCCTCGAAATTCACCTACATTCAATTAATTTTTAAGAACAATTTAATAAGACAAGTAGATTCTACGCAATTTCTAGATATAGAAATTGACGATAGACCTAAGTGGAGAGACCATATACAAAAATTTAATAAACGCATTAGTAGTCTAATATATGCATTACATAAACCTCGTATCACTGTTGGTACTAAAACATATTACGGCTTATTAAGGTATGGTTGAATCCTTATTAAGATACGGAATTATTTTCTGGGGGAATTCAACAGATAAATAAATACCATTTAAAGTACAAAAAAGGTGTTTTCGGGCAATGTTTAAAATTAAAAAACCGAAAGGTGTAAACCTTTATTTCGAAAGCAAAAAGTTCTGACACTTCCGTCTTTGTATCTACTGGAAGTTGCATGTTTTGTTGAGAATGATCAACATTTGTTTTTAAAAAAATCTGATTTTACAAGTAGAAATAGACGAGATAAAAATACACTTTGCTTACAGACATGTAAAACAAAACTCATGTCAAAGAGTTTATTTGGTATGGCGCCGAATTTTTTAATAAGGTACCAATGGACCAGAAACAACTAAAAAATAGCATATTTCAAATGAAGCTTAAGAAATTATTACTACAAAAATATTATTATATTGTAAGTGATTACTTTATTGGCATGTTAAACCAAATGAATTAATTTAATTTATATATTGAGTTTTCAAATTTATAATTTTAAATATTCTTAGTAGATTTAGCAACAACATGTACAAGCTTAAATGAGTTTTATAATTAAATTATTGCAACAAAATATTATTACGATATAATTATTACTTTATAGACATAACATCTGTAGTTACATAATACATTTATATTCCGACTGGATTTAGACCTAAACACTTTAATTAATAATTACTTAAGAAAAATGTAAATTTTAATGAATTTGTAACTTTAATTAGGAAAGTCAGTTTTATAATATGAATGATCATTTTAATGGAATAATGAAAAACCAACATATATGTACGACACAAATTCGCAATAAGTAAACTATTCATATTCAAATCAAAAACTATACGTAACATCTCAAGACAGATACAAGAAGTAGTTTTATTCTAACATATTAATTTAACTATATATTCATATTCGTATTTAAACATTTTCGTATTATTTTTCAACCTCGTATAACTCTACCTTACAATTTTGATCATGGCATTCAGTCGTCATCAGTCCTCAAATTCGGTGCAGTTGTTCCGAAAATTATGGACTTACGGACATTTGGGGGGGGGTTTCATTTTTATATATATAAATAAAAAAGAATAGAGATATGGATTAGGTGTCTGTCAGTAGAGTTGTTTGTTTTCCATATAGCTAACCGGCCCAGTGCATGTCAGTGTCGCGTACCACACTATGACGGTACAATAGTAGCTCCGAGCTATACTCCGACTGTAAAAGAAGGCAGACGTAAGTTTTCGTGCGCATATCATCAGTGAGTGCTCCTGACAAAGGTTTCTTGACAAACGCACAGAAAGATGGACAACAAAATGATCCTTTAAAGGTGCGGAACCTTTAAAGGATCACCTTCTCGTGATGCACGAAATAGAAGAAGAAATGATAAACAGAATGGCAATGACAACTTGTAATTGTTGAGTATACTTCATCGAGCAACATGCCACTGGAGTGCAGCGGACTAAGCCTATGTAAACTATTCAATGACAAACAATTACAGTACTAACATGGGACCGGATTACCGCACTGCCAACATTGAACTAAGCCCAGCACGGACTCATTTACATATCGAAGATGAACCAGCAGATGTGTAGCTTTAGAGCTAACATAGATTTAATCGACTTTGTCATTTATAATGGTATAATAATTTATCTATATATTCATATTCGTATTTTTAGGCATTCCAATGAAATTAATCGTATTTTCAAAACGTTTATCTTTATTGTCGCGGGGAAACGTATTTACGCGCACTCACCAGCCCTGCGAGAGGTCAAATTATCTATGGGGCTCGCGGCACATTATTGTAGCGAATACCTAGTAAAACCGCCTCAAGTCCTGTCAGTGCCGCTATTGGTGACGTGCCCCGGAACTACAATTAATCAGGGCACCTCGAGGGCTAGTCAGTCCACTGAGAGACCGACACCAACACCACATGTGAGGTTGTTGCACACAATAGGATAACCCTCCCAACCTTGGGACGGTGCAATTGGAGAGTTTCCCAACCTCGTCCTGTGTGCGAATGCGCCTCCTTCTATTGCTCTTTAGTCCACTCTTGTAATGAGACGGATACAAACAACAGCTCCCTCAATTCTATTTGCTTCACCTGTGTTCACCCCAGGTTACTGAACCCTACCACCAGGGCTTGAGCCATGGTGGGGTTCCTTTTACAACCTGCTTTACTCAAATTTAAAGTCGCTTTACCGCCCACTTACACAAGTAGGTCATATAGCCTTGGCAACGCTAACGTGAGGCTTTACTCTTTAGTCCATAGAGCATGTAATTCAGTGCCAACTATACCCAAGCATCGCGCACCATTGTCCAGGGGGAATGGTGATGATATACATGCCGTAGCCGGTCCAAGATAGATGCGAGTGATAAAAAATCAGTCGTCTTGGCGTGTATTGAAAGAGGATAATGTCCAGATGAGGACGCGTAGAGGCTGACGGTGATACAATAAATCTTTAGTGTGTTTTTTTATCCAATGCAAATATCAAGATTTATTTTATCTTTTAATATCAAACAAAAATGTGCTCCATGAATTCACTAGCGTTAAATGTAATGGAAGTGGTATAAAATAATGACAATGTTTATTGATATTTATAATTATTATTATGTTTAAACTTCTACATTTATAACAATATAGGATTTAGGTTATCTGTGTTTATAAGAACAAGAAAATATTTAAATGCATTTACATTATTACTATGACTGAACTGAAATAAACTGGACTTTTTGCGTTTGCACAGCAATGAAACTGCAAAAGCTGGAAATAATTAACAGATTACGCAGTAAAACAATCAGAAATTCGCATGCTAAACTCGAAACTAAATAGAGCAAACCATGAGTATAAAATAGAGGAGAGAGGAGGAAATCGCGATAGTTAGCCAGCGGAATAGTTACACAATTAGTTAAATTTGGACACGTTCCGGAAACGCTGCGCAATTCTATTTCAGTGATTAGTTTCAACTCTCAAATGTTTTATAGAAAAAGTTCAGTCGAATATACTTAGTCTGGCCATAAATATTGTTACGCTTAAAAAAAATATTACATTTGAATTTGGAACCTGTCACTTTTATACGACTGGCCATTGAGTTTCCTCATTTTGGCGCTAATACATTATACAATGTTTCTCGATATTAAAATGGAGTGGGGTGTTAGAGCAAGACTCCAGCAGGACCAGACCATAAAGCTCGATCCACCCAATCTCGAACGCGTTAAAATGAACACCCCGGACTAGGTCAGACCTGAAGGCTACCTCCCGACCTTAATCCGCTGAATTATGAGTTATGGTTTGTTTTAGAGAGTATAGCTTGCTCTAAACACCATGATAGTTGGGAGTCCTTAAACCAATTCATACGATTGGCAAAGAAGCATTTCCCCATGGAAAATGCGTGCGTTTGATAACTGGCCCCAAAGTTTAAAGGAATTTTTTATGTTTGTGTATTAAACTAACATACTGTAAAAGTAATAAATGTTATTTTCGATGAAAAAAAATTTTTTTTTGTTACAATACTTATGGCAACACTACGTATTTGTGTCACAGAAATTAATTGGAGTGTTTATTAATTATAACACCAACTAGTATTTATAAAATTAAATTATAATACAGTGTTGAAGCAGCGGACATAGCTAATTATTTTACAGAACCTTAAATATACATAGGAATTTGCTTTAATAATCCCATTTGAAATCAATGTTAAAAATCTTTACTACAGTAACATAATACAATCACAACGCAGATGTTTATATTGTTAGTAGTATTTCTCACAAATTCCGAACTTATATACGGCTCAATCTAATTTGGTAGTCCTTTATACTTCTGGTATACGACCGAGTCACGTTCATTGGTACTTAAATATAAGACGGAAAATCCAAAAGATCGGCTATAAATTCCTTTTTCCATCTTTTTATCTTTATCTCAGTAAAGTCCCCAGTTATCCCTAGACGTTGCCGCTGAGAGCCTGTATCAAGTTTGAAGCTTAAAAATCTAAACAAGAGCAGTGAATAATAAAGTCCATTATAGAGTACCGACGCCCATAGATATCTGCATAACTATAATGGAAACGTGATGCATGGGCACTCAGAAGCCGCACGAAACGCGACAGCGTAACTGTCAATTTATGGCAGGCCCAATACGATCCGTGATTTGCACAACTCAAATAATACCGCCGTACCGGATAGGCATTCTGAGACTGTCGCGCGCGCGTCCTTTCATCTGTCAGTTGGTGAAGAGGGGACGCCCTCCCCCCCTCAACGGTCAAGATGCTCTCTACGTTCACGCCAGCGCCGAGTCAGTCCATTATAGCCACCGCACGCGAGCTGCTCCCGAACAGCTAAAGTAATGACGTCGGGGGAGGAGGGACCTCCCGGTCCCTGCGGCCAAGATAATAATAGTTACGTTAGCTGTTACAAACATTTTAGTATCGGGATACATCTCTCCCATCTGTGGGAGAGAGGTGGGGGGGGTCGGACCCTCTTTCGACCCCAAAGTAGTCTATACTCGTCGCCAGACGAGCACACATAGCAATCCGATGAAGCTGTATTAGGCTTTTCTTTTTTTCCGCAGCATAACTTCAGGTCCGACAAAAAAATTGCGGCGGTGTTACGTGAGTGTGAGGTATCTCCACTGTCGTGCTTATAATAACTGTCTAATTAGGCGGTACCCTACCCTGACTAGGAAATATTGAATGGAGTTCTGTTCGTGAGTATTTCGCTCGTCGCTCGCTTTTAGTACATTGTCCAATAGTAAGGAGCTTACTTAGGTTCTTTCATTTAGCTGTTGGCTTTTACACTTGAAGAGTCTAATAATTAAACATAAAACATTATGTCTATACTTCACTCTTCTAATTTACGTGCTCTATTCTATTCTTGTATTCAAATTATTCATGTGCCGCATGTGCCGTATGTGTCGCATGTGCCGCATGTGTCGTATGTGTCGCATTTGCCGTATGTGTCGCATGTGCCGCATGTGCCGTATGTGCCGCATGTGCCGTATGTGTCGCATGTGTCGTATGTGCCGTATGTGTCGCATGTGTCGTATGTGCCGCATGTGCCGTATGTGTCGCATGTGTCGTATGTGTCGCATGTGCCGTATGTCTCGCATGTGTCGTATGTGCCGTATGTGTCGCATGTGTCACATGTGCCGCATGTGCCGCATGTGTCGCATGTGTCGTATGTGTCGAATGTGCCGTATTTGCTGTAAGTGCCGCAAACATCTGTGTGCTGGTAGACATGTACTAACGTGGTCGACTCCCTCGTGTGCCAGTGTTTTGTTACTGATACAATACAAGCTTTTGGGACAGTGTGATAAGGCGAGCTATCCGACCTCACCCTTTGTCCCATGCACATGCTATTTAGTATGTCTTATAAAAGGAGTATAAAAGGAGCCCTCGGTTAAATTGACTCTGTCCAACTTTTCTGGATTCCTCTCAGACGATCGACCCCCAGTGCCACAAAAAAGACATGATTGAAATCATTATGTCCGCTGGGCATGACAAGAGGCGTGTTCCAAATTTACCTATGTGATTATTCCAATATATTTACTTATTTGACGTTTTGATGTACATATTGTTTTCATGTGACTAAGCTATAGAAAATGCTGTAGCGTAAGAAATAGAGAGATCTCTCAGTCCACCCAATATTACAATAGCGATAGTATTTTACGGTAATTATATTTATAATTACCGAGAAATACTTGCTATTTTGCACAAATGTGCGAGAGAAAGTTCCCCGGTAGTGTCCATTTTGGCTACAATCTTAAATGGGCGCTGGCACTACCTCTTACAAAATTAACTTGACTAATCAGAAGTGAATTTGTGTACTACAAATTTTGAATTAATAAAGTATTAGTAAGTTACTCGAGCCGGTCCAACACAGCTGAAATGCAGTAATGACTCTACTTCTTACAAATGTGTGTAAATAAAATAAAGAAAGTGGAACGAATTTGTCTCAAGAGCATTGTGCTGACTGTTTACGTGCTTATGATTTATTCTCCTGCTGCACCAGCTGTACAGCGTGCACTTTCTTCTGTGATATATTACGTGTATGTTGTGAGATTTTCTATATTGTTGGAGTTTTAAAAACGGTGGTGTGCACGACATGAAAAAATATTATGAGAAATTGGCACGACCGGGGGCTACACGCTTATGTGACACCGCCCCAAAGCGACAGTTATACTGTTGATTCGAGCGCTTTGTGACTATTGAATTATTGAGTTTCCGCTGGCACATTTGATGGGAGGGGGAAAGGGTAGTAGTACACATATATAATAATTATATGGATGTCTATAAGCGTCTTCATAAAAAGGCTCCAATTAGACCTCTGGCCACTTAAACAGTATCTTGCCACAAATACTGTAACAAAGCAAAAAAATATATTCTTAATTGCATATAACACAATGCGTCAGTTTAATACACAATGCGTCAGTTTAATACACAAATATAAAAGAACGAATAAAAATATAAAAACTTATTCGAAGTGGTCTCCATTGGCCACAATACAGCCCTTTGCACGTTGAGGCCAGTTATCAATAGAAGCGCGCGCTCTTTCCACGGCGAAATTCCTCACTCCCAATCGTATGGATTGTGTCAGGGACTTCAAATTATCATGACTATCAGAGCAAGCAGCATTCTCCAGAATTGACCATGCTAAGGGACTAGATGACGGTCATTATACAGCACTGATGAAGTCCGAGACGTTCGCTTCCAACCAAGACTGATTTATGAGCCGGTGCCGAGTCTTGCTGGCAGGACTCTACTCGTTTATTGAACATGGTGCTATTAACTAACTTCTCAAGAATTTTATCTTGATATACATGAGCAGGCGTTTTGTTACCTTTTTCACAAAGCTAATACCCCACCATCACCAAAGTCGGAAAATGCCCACGTTGCACTTTGCCGACTAATGGAAAAGCTTCCTTAGAGCTCTGAGCATAAATACGGTCTTTTTACTTGTTGAAATGTTGCTCAATAGTAAAAAAAATCTGATCCATAAACAAAAATTTTCGTTTACCTGCCTTTGCGTACCGCTTTGGTAGATGTTTCAATTTCACCACCGTATTCACCTTTAATTTATGAGTTGAGAGATCCTCTATGAAATGACCAGTGTGTCTCTTATATGTTGCAAGTCCTAAGTCTTCTGAGTGCTGTCATCATTTCCCGTGATAAAATCTTTTGCTTTCGGACAAGATTTCTTCGAATTCTTTCCCCTACTGCTTTGACCGCCTTTTCGTACGACCGTCACAAACTGGTAAGTCTCATTGTGCCTATAAATAGCTTGCTGTAACAAACATTTGACTAATACCAAGGGTATGGAATTTTAAAAATTGCATTGGGCTTCTTACCTACTTTGCGTAATGCAATCATACCGATTCCGTGCGTTTTATCACCACTCCATTTTAGCATCGCAAAATGTTGTTCAATGTATTCACGCCACAAGTGAGTAATCACAATGAACAATCGTATGAAAATTACAGATTCCAAATCAAAGTGTAACTTTTTTTTTATATTGTGACAGTGTTTGTAGCCGGACTAAGTATATACAACAATCGCTAGCTTAAAGCATAATCACTAACAAGATTTAATTTCTACCTTATAATATATTCCAGCTAAAAATTATATTTGTAAATGAAGTAAGGCGTCAGTTCATTAGAATCCTTGGTGTTTTGGGCCTCATTCCTAAAATAACTTCCACATAGCGAGACAATTTACGTTTAAATAATATAACAAAGCGCCCTTGTTTTACAAGGAATTTGTAAAGAAATAGCAAATGTGTGAGGATCAGTGACAGAGGGGCACTCGGATCTCTGTCTATATTTACTGTTTGTATACGTTTATGCTATTGCAGACGGGTTGGGCAAGATCGGGAGAAAATCAATAAACCGGCGTGATTTAATAGATGATTTATTTTTTATTATTTTTT
>JAFELO010000021.1:3231-16131 GCA_017140195.1 Eumaeus atala | reverse complement strand
ATCCCAGGATTAATTCTAAAGGGGCGTAGACGAGCAGTCGAGCAGTCGGCGCTTTAATAGTGAAAACCAATGCCCTTAACATCCATACAGCGAGTTTATATACGATACAGAGTTACAGCTACGGCAATCGATGATGACGCATGATTCCATTGATGTATGGGTTTACATGTATTAAACCAGTCGATCCGTTTATGCATGCGCATGTTAAAGCGGACCGCTACTGTATTAAAATTCTGTATCTCCGCTGTGGAATTATTACTTTACAGCCGGAAAGGTCAAAGGTGAGTTTACAAATTTAGCCAGATGTATGACTTTATTGAATTATGTTGGCTGTTACTGCCTCGTGGCCTAGCGGTAGGCAAAGTACAACCGCAGACTGGTGTGTATGTAGAATGGTATAGCAGTCTCGGTCTTCCTCGGCACAAACATCCTGCCCCCGTCTTTGGTCGTGTCGGACCGACGTCACATCGGAGTAGTGGAAAGAGTGAACAGGGACTGCATTTGTGCTTTCGACACTATGAATATGTCTATGATAAATCTTGCACAGTTGGCTGGGCTAGGTTATGGTATATAGCTTTAAATGTACTATTTTACTTAACGCAAATATATTTGCTTAATTCGAGCCAGTAGTCCCAAAGATTAGTGATTCAAACAAACAAACAAACTCCTCAGCTTTATATTATTAGTATAGTTCTAAAATTCCTACAGGATAACGTTTGTCTGCTATGAGGTTATTAAGAATTTAATTTTATTTAGCTTAGATCAATGTTAGCCAGATATGCGCTCCTTCAGTGACGCGTGTGATTGAATCAGCATATTGTACGGAACCGAAAAGTGCCCTGACTGCACAGACCTGGTAGTTAGCTCACAATTTAGCCGGCTATGACTTTGGGAATATAAAACAAAAACAAAATTTGTGTTGTCTCACTGTCAACTCACAAACGCACGACTTACAATACCGTCCGTTTTCGTGACATTTTAAGGGATAAGTCATGTGAGCAAGAGGTACCGACTTCCCTAATTGTGCTAACCCATTTCAGACGCAATGCGACATGACACTACCTCTTACTGGGTACATTTCTCGTCCACATTAAGAGGTTTTACCCTACAATGTAACAAGTAGGTGAGGCTCCATAGCACGTTGAGCCCTGGTGAAATTGCATCAGCCTCGTCATGACGTGTATGCGGTTAAGTCTGGCCATAGGAAGGACGCATCATTGAGGACTATTGTCTTCGGACTGCGGTATTTGCGACGCGATGTAACGATTTATGGCGCAACATTATGTATTCGGCACAATTGGCTTTATAATTAATGAAATAAAAGGCATTGTCCTCGTAGTTGTAATGACAGTTAAAATTCGTTGTTGAGATTTTCCTACCAAAGGCAGATATGAGCATGAGAACTTCTAAAAGTTTACAAACAAACTTATATTTGCTTATGTTTTAGATGTTGCGACCTGCAGATAAGTCCTCCTGCGTTTGCTTTAGATGTTGCGACCTGCAGATAAGTCCTCCTGCGTTTGTTTTAGATGTTGCGACCTGCAGATAAGTCCTCCTGCGTTTGTTTTTTAGTTACACAACCATCAAAATAAGTTATTACATTCACGAGAAAAGCCGGAGCGGACCCCTAGTGATTTATATTTGGTTATGACCCATTAATACAATGAAAAGTGTAATATTGCATTAATTCTACAAAAAACACTCTTCAAATAAGTATGTTTATTGTTCTGTTTATGCGGATATTAATGGGTAATCACCGTATCACTCCTGTTGTTTGTTTATCCTCCTATGCTATAAAGAAACATTACTGTCCCATTGAAATCAAGTAAAAAATGGTACTAAAATTAAAGAAAGTCGTAAAAATTTCGAATATCACTTCTGATCAAAATAATTAAGTTTACTTGTCAACAGCACATTTACTATAATATGATGTAGCAGATCGTCACAGACTCCCAATGTCAAGTTTTTTCACCAACTATTAGTCCGGACAGTAAGGTTCACCCGAACACTTTGGCCCTTTGTGCAGATAATTTTCACTCCATTCGAAAAAGTTATCAGCTACATAAAACATTTTAACCGGAACCATTACTCAAGTTGAGAACCGCAAAGAAGTCCTGCCATAATTTACCCGAGGAAAAATACTTTTCATTCAAATATGACATCACTTCCGTATACTAACAAAGAGAAATGCATTATCAAAGCGTATGGAAATCCCGGGAAGCAAACGAAAAATTGGCCACAGCTGCTTCATGCTACTTCACCCATTTAAATAAATAATTGAAATGTTTTTGTGCAATGAAATATTAATCTTATGAATAAAAAATTAATTGTTTTCAATTTGTACCTTGACCTCAAGCCTAATACTTAGATAAATAAATGACGCTTTAATATGAAAGTGAGATGATTAATTGCCTCTGTGGTGTAACGGTGCGGGTATAGCCCGTCAAGACCGTTAGCCGCGTGGGGTCCTGGGTTCGATCCCCAGGTCGGGCAACTGTTGTTAAATGTATCTCAGTTTATTCTGAGCATGCATTACACTGTACGGGATTGCAATGTGCTCGAAGTGACTATAGGCTTGCCATGAAATCACGGGCCCCAGTACCTTGGCTAATCGTGGTGTTCTAGTACATCTACTGGACATACGAGTTGTGGATGTACTCGCACACCTCTGACTACCTCTTCGGGGATAGCAGGATTGAAGGTGTTGTTTTATTAATTGCTGTAATAATTATTATTCAATTATGAAAAAAAATGTATTAAACAGAAAATAAATGCGAACATTAATACATTTATTTTTACAGGGTTAAGAATCAAGCTAGCAGCAAGCTCTTAGGAATAATGCCAGTATCATAGGCTAATGATACAAACAGCCTTTAAAGTGTGTAATTGTATATGTGTAGGTGTCATCAAAGCGCTGTAACTGTTTGATTGTTTTTGCTAAAAAGAAATATTACCGCACCGCATGGCACTACCTCGTACTTAACACATTTCATAGTGAAATCAAACATTTAACTACATATTGATAATAAATTTATACAAATGTCACTTATTACGAAAAAGATGAATCAATGCACTTTTTTGCGTTTATTTAATTATTTAACAAGCAGGAGGCATTAAATGCTCTACAGCAGCCACGGCCACGGTTCAAAACACTGCTAAAATTATTACTAAAGTGGAGACGATTGTAAAGTCGAGATAAAAATGAACAAAGCTTTTTATCTAGGACTGTGTAAGTTAGACCGTCTTTCCCCGGCATATTCTTTAAAGTTTAAACAAAAGGTGCGGACAAAAAGTGTCAGTAATTGAGTGTTCGCGCAGCGCATCCGAGCGCCGGCTAAATTATTCGTCATTCTCTCACGTTTAGGGAACAGTTTCAAGATACCAGCGCTCGTGCGCTACGACATAAAATATAAATCTGCCATTTTAGAGTGCGACGTATTAGGGGTTTTGTTTTTTTTCTTTTTTTTTTTAGTTTATGTGAGAAACAGAACTGTCGGATATTTTTATGGCTATATACGCCCCTATATAAGGGTCCTGTTTGTTCTTTTAAAGACCAAGGGGGCATGTTGACATATAGCACCGTTGTCATGTGAGCGAGGGGTATCCTGGATGTGCCGGCCCAATTCCACTGCAATGCAGCCAGCACTACCAACACAACACTACTCGGTGTTTCTCAAACGAAGTCTTCAAAGGATTACTTTGGAGTCCACCTGTCGGTTCGTCTAAAATCTAAAGAGTACTCCCCGTCTTAATGTTACGCGAATGTTACTCGTAACTCACCACAATAAATTTACATTGACGGATTTTATCGCGGTTTAATTAATTATTTAAATAGCCCGACGTTTCAGAAGCTTTACAGCAACAATAGTTGTTGTAACTCACAGTACTTTTATTGTAATGTGTACATCCGATATACTGACCTAAATGGTGACAACCGAGCGCCGCCCATTACAATTCGCATATACAACTACGTCGCCCTCTTAACCCCATCCCCTTAGTGCGCCAATGAACGTTGTCTAGCTTAAAATATGGTCTGTATTTTATTTAGATGGTAGCAACCACATCTATGCGTGCGGGTCAGCCTGACTCGTACATAAATCTTACTTCATGAGCAGTAGATAATGGACCGGCCAGTAGTTTCTGCGATTATCCCATATTTTACGGAAATTTGAATAAATGACTTTATCCAACTAATTAAAATATAGACTTTTAATTTTTTGCTTCCGAAGATTTTTCAGAAACTAAACAACTTTCCCTTATTCAAAACTATGAAACCTTTTCAAAAAATTACATGAACTACTGGTATATTTCAATCATCAATATGCATTTTCGATTAAGACGTATTTAAGTTTCATCCCGAGCACAGCAAATCGTTCCCTTGTTTCTAGTAAATGCAATTTGTTTTAAATGGAGCTAAATAGACAACTTTATGTTTGTTTATAAGGGGGATTTTAAATCCACAGTCAAGTCTAGACAGTGGAAATCGCTAGATAAATTATATTTTTACTAAAGTTAAAGACTTTATTTAGAATTTACTCGGATTATGGTCTGTTCTGTTTAAATAACGAAAACACCTTTTAACATGAGGTTTTATACACTTTATTAAATTTTCTAGCTTAAAGGACAAATCATTAGTCGGACCATAATGGCATCTTCGGTGACGTATTCCTTACGGTTTTCTCCTGCGCTGTATTTACAAATTACCAAGTATCGGATTGCTCACTTGATCAGCCTTGTATCGTCACATTTCGTGACTGTACCGGACCGCCACCGCGGAGGTAGCTACGGCGGACAACAAGATGATCCTGTAAGGATTCTGTTACTTTCTTGCAATACCTTCTATACTACAAGATGATCCTGTAAGGATTCTGTTACTCTCTTGCAATACCTTCTATACTACAACATGATCCTGTAAGGATTCTGTTACTCTCTTGCAATACCTTCTAGACTACAAGATGATCCTGTAAGGATTCTGTTACTCTCTTGCAATACCTTCTATACTACAAGATGATCCTGTAATATTCTGTTTTTCTGTTGAAATACCTTAAATACAACAGGGTGATAATACAAAAATGATTCTGTTTTTCATTGGAAGTACCTTAAAATTACATGTTAGTGTTCATTCTTTAGTGAGAATTAAATTGACGCAAATAAAAAAGAGTACAATTAATCTTTTAGTTTGTTCTATGTTTTTTTATGGAATAAGGGAGGCAAATGAGCAATCGGGGCCTTTTTATGAGTACCGACGCCCATGAACATCTTCATAATTACAATGCCGATACGTTACCCCCCCCCAATGTGGGCCACCGGCTACTCGCAAACAACACGAAACGTGACACAGGAGATGTCACTTTACGGCGGTGTTATGTGCCTGTGTCCTATAATAGAGAATCCAAAGTTACAGTTCAGCTTATGAAATCCTGCATTCTGGGGTATGGCATTCCAATGGTGAACTAGATATTATCTGAAATCTAACAATTGACTCCCGCACTCAAATATCTTTACAGACGTCTATTATAACAATATAATGTTCCAAACCCTAGCGTGTTTGTGAAGATGTACCCATCGGCCTCTAGGTACGGATAGAGTCATAAATAAATGAACGAAGGAAAAAGTTATTTTAAATACTAACCAGGTATACATTCATTTTAATTTTTGATATTCAGTAGGTTTATAGGAGGTAGTGCCATGCTGCATAGGAAGACGTACTGACATGCATGGTGTATGACACTACATCCTCCTATGCAACGGAATTGGGCCGGCACGTCCGGGGCGGTACCTCTCGCCAACTTGATACCGCAGTAAAGTGACACCTACGGTTTCGCGTTTTCTGCGGTTCGTGAGTAGACGGTGGCCAATTAAGGGGGCGTTGGTAGTCATTGAAAGGCTTCGATTTCTCGTCTATCCCCCTATACTTTAAAAAAGAAATATCTTTTCACTACTAAGTATACACAAAAATCTTTCGCGGGAATCCACTAAAAGCCGCTCGAAAACCCTTGAAAGTCACGAATATTGAAACAGCTTTTGGCGTGTCTGTTGTACATTTATAATTTTATAATAAAAGATAAGTAAGTGTTTAGATTAAACGCTTGCAACAACATTGCTCATACCTCGTATGATAACCGAAAATTAATTTCAATATCCGCCATGACTGCTGCCTGTCGCACTTAATTGATTTAACATTTAATAACATGTGATTAATATCGTAATTATCCCCATCCGACGCGCTCGTCTCCAGTGGTAAGGATGTTCAACATTATATAGTGCGGTACTGGGTTCGGTTCTAACATCAGTCCTGAGTCGGTGATCCTTGCTTGGAAAACACGTAAAGCCAACATCTCAGCGCTTGATTTATCCCTGGTCGTGCAAGCGTGCGGTCCTGTAGGAATAGGAAACTGAGGCAACATAGAGTGTACTTGAGACAGGGCACAGCGCACATACGTACTCATATAATTTAAGGTTCGAATAATTAAACTAAATTATATATATTTATAATTGTAAAATTAGTATATATCGTATTATGCGTCATAATATTGTTTTGTATACAATTGCAATAAATGAATTTGTATTGCAACCGGATCTGGTCGACGCGACCTGTTTAGTAATTCTCTCACTCAGTCTCTCTCACTTGATACCGTGTCAAGTGACAGCTTCGTCGTTGAGCTTGAGTGTAAGGTGGCTCATTGGAGGGATACACAGGAAAACGTATCTGTGGACACATAAATGCTGATAATTATGAAAATAATTATTCACAGCGTTGCTCGCATAGGTTAAATTATTTGCCGTCAAGTTATCGATTCATCAATCAGATTGACTACCTTTACAACGACGTGGTCGGTAGTGGAGCAAAATTGTAATTTTGTAACATTTTATTTTACTCTCCGTCCGATAAATTTTCAGTTTTATTTACCTCACGCTGAATCGTCCTGCGCTAAATGAGCAGGACTGGTAGATAATGAGCAGGACTGGTAGATAATGAGCAGGACTGGTAGATAATGAGCAGGACTGGTAGATAATGAGCAGGACTGGTAGATAATGATAATGAGCAGGACTGGTAGATAATGAGCAGGACTGGTAGATAATGAGCAGGACTGGTAGATAATGAGCAGGACTGGTAGATAATGAGCAGGACTGGTAGATATATCTCCTCGTATTTAAAGACCGATCGGCGCAGTAGTCACGTAAGCGGGAATAGAGCACACGTAATGCCAGAGGTCGCGGTTTCGAAATATTTATCTATGTATATGTTTCTATAACCAAAATCTTAAGAATATTCATTTAATTTATAATGATTATTTTGTGTCCTTTTACTTATAACTTGACGTACGGCGCCTCAATGTGGCAGGCAGTGGACGTCTAACGATGATATTATATCCGCTGTCCAGTCACAATTCAATACAGTACTTAACACATAGCGAGGCTAACTTGGTGTGAAGTCCACAGATTTTTTATAATTAATATTACTTAACTTGTACCGACGAAGATAACATCGTTAAAAGTTAATAAAATTTTAAAACACACAGTTTTAGAATTGTCGGAGCAACTCAAATGCTTATATTTGAGTTCGATGATAATAAAAGTACCAGCTCTGGCATAAAAACTCTGAAGTGATATAAAATGCTCAAACAAACTAAGAAACATTTAACTTTGGAGTTTGAAACTCGGGAGGTTTTTGTTCTTCACAGTTTTCACTCGACTTCCATTGACTATAACAGAGGGACTAAATTTGCGGCCTTAAAAAAAAGTTCGCAACTATTACCGACGTGTGCCGTGACTGTTCTTCGGAAATTATGAATAATTCCTCCTTGATTGTCTTTTGTTTTAGTCGTGAAATTAGTCTTCCTTGTATCAGTTCGTGCTAGTTCGAATATTCATTTTTGAAAAATTATTTCTTTTCCATGATTTCAATTTTGTCTGTTACTTCATTTGCATTATTGAAAAATTTTGGAACTGAGTTAACAAGTTTTTCTTACAGTTCATAAACCTAAAATTTAGCATAGAATAATGTTATATTCAATTATTTTGTAGTTTTAAGTTTAAAGTTTCTTGAGTTTATCGAATCATACTTTTCGAAGTGATTGTTTCGAATTTTCAGTTTGGTATCCGGGGTATGTAACAGTTTCTATTAGGTGTTCTTGAACCAGATAATATGATATTGGTAGGTAGGCATATTTCGTCAGCTTCCCGATGAAATCCAATTGTCATGATTCTCATGCGGATAAATCAGTCTCAGTATCTCAATGATGTCGTAATTTTTATTAAACCTCGTTTTTCACACGTCACTACGCCATCTGTTGACAACTTTGGAAAACGTTTATAGACATGCCGATTCATCAATGATTAGCCCTTTAAATTGTATAACTAATGTCGCTATCCCCACAAAATGATAACACCAGCATGTCCCAAATTTTATAAGAGAGCAGTACTCCCTCAGTTTTTCCAGCCCAACTATACTCATTACTATAATGCCACAAGTGATTTTAACTTGTAAAATATAGATTGACACGATTTAATGTGTTTATATATTCTAATGAATAATTATCGACTGCTGGTAGATTCTGAATGCATTTGTGGATCGTTTTAGAATATTGTTATTATTTTAATACTCACATTTCAAAGAATATAAACGCCCATTTACATGCACATCATTTTAATACAGATATGTTGCTCCCCTTCCCTCCTCCTCTCTAATGGGCCATAGGAAATTCATGGACCACGCGAAAACTGACAGTATATTATTTGGCAAGTGGTATACTTTCCCAGTCGAGCAGGACCGATTCGTCTGCAATGCAGTAGAAGTATTTAACTAATGGATGTTGAAGTTGACGATATGCAATCGATGTGTGCCGATCTACGGAGTATGATGAGACGGAGTCATAACAACGCTATCTCGGATGCAAACATTCGAAACTTGCACGATTATACCAGCGCTGTGTACACGAGACAAGTGAAGCGTTTCCATTGTAATCCGACACGACGAGTATTTTGTGCTAACGCTTCTCAACCACACTGCCGCCGAAGCGGACGAAACCTTGAACGCAGGTATACACCGGGCATCCCCTACCGGTAGGGGCGGACTGCCCAGGTCGGTTAGACGGGCAGGCATTTAACAACATAACCAGATGTCCTCCTCAAGGACAGCCACATTTTCATGTGCCAGCTCGTAGCTTCGACCACGGCCTCCACCTCCTGGCAGAGGTGAAAGTATACCAGGAGATGCTATAAGGTGACAAAAGGTGACAAAAGATGGGGTTGGTTTAACAACCAACCCTACTAACGATCCTATACAGATAGGAAATTATATTAGAATCATCAAATTATTTACTAGTGAGGAGGCCTTCAAACTGCTGAGAGTATTTTTGATCGTCTCTGTGATATAACGGTGCGGGTGTCGCCTGTTGGGACCGTTAGCCGCGTGGGGTCCTGGGTTCGATCCTCAGGTCAGCCACCTCTTATTAAAATATTTTTCAGATTTCAATGTGTCCGCAGTGGCCATAGGCTTGTCACCATCATAGGTGGGCCGCCTCAGTAACTTTTTTTTTGTTGTTGACGCGGGGAAACGCATTTACGCGCCTTCGCTGGCCTTGGGTGGGGTCCTGTGGTGTGTGGGGCTCGCGGCACATTACATAGTGCCGAATACCCACAATAACCACCGCGAGTGCCACCAGTGCCGCCTTTGATGAGGTGCCCCGGAACAACAAATCATCAGGGCACCTCGACGGCAAGTCAACCCCCGAAGAGGCCGACGCCACCTCCACAGATGGGCTTGTCCCGCACCACAGGACAACCCCACTGCCTTTGGGACAGCGCAATGGGGTGAGGTTCCCATCCTCGCCCCTTGCCCCGTGCGCAAATGCGCCGCCACTTTTGATCTTTTGTCCCCTCTTCTTATAAGAGGGGTACAAAGAGCGGTACCTTCTCCTGCTCTTTAGTCCCCTCTTCTTATAGGAGGGGTACTAAGAGCCGCCACCTCCTCGGTTCAATTGGCTTCGTCCAAGGTATCTCGGATAACCCCAGGCTACTGAGCCCCACCGCCACGACAAGACTTGAAACATGGTGAGGGGCCGCCTCAGTACCTTGGCTAATCGTGGGTGTTCTAGTATGCCTACTGGACTTACGAGTTGTGGATGTACTAGCACATCCCCGTCTACCTCTTCGGGGGTGACAGGCGTGAAGGTACTACTTCATTTCAGACTTCAACAGTTTCGTCATCGTTCATCTTTAGAGTTGTAAAATGTTATGAGTTATTTAATTTGACTTAAAGATCATTTTGAAGATAAATAACAATTTTTTTTTTTAATTATGTAATCAGTATTATTCATCTGCATGCATCCCGAACCATATTATTATATAAAAATAAATGGTAGTCCGGGAGGGCCGACAGGATTGCAAATTGAAACGATTGTTTTGATTTCATATACAATGTATCCTAACGGTGAAATGGTCAACGCGCCTAACGGAGTCTTCACTTCAGAAACTAAAATTTATAGTAATGCATATAACAAAAAAAAAAGTCTAAAGCCGCCTGTGAACAGGACACAGGGATTGTACACGCTGATCATCATTATAGGTAGTGTGGGATCGTTCGACGACCAACGTTTAAAAAGTTTACACTTCTGAAAGCAATTTTTTAACACGCTGGACTTTATGGTTTAAGTTTCACAGACTAAGTGAAACCAGTCATAGAAAACTGGCTCTCCCTTTAAATAAACATCGATTTGCATATTAAGTAAATTTAATGTCATAGACGACATTTGAGCAGAGGAAACAATTTCCTATTTAACCACGGAGCCAGGCGAAGTGCATTAAAACATTATGGATCCAAAACTTGGTGTAACTTCTGTACGGAAACTGCCAACACTGTATTGGTTTCCGTTGTGTTTCAAATTTCATTAAAGCTCTTTTGCAAATATTTATTTAATTTCCATAAATTCATCGTCAGGTAGTGAATGCCTACTGTTGAATTTTTTTTTTTTTATATTTTCATGCAATGTATGTTATGAGTGTCATGTTATATTGCAGGCAAATAGGGAGACTTAGGAGAATATCGAAATGGAGAGGATTGGGAAGAAGTCTTTCGCGCTCGTTTGATGTGCAAAGACCATGGACAAGCAGCCATTAGGTTTTCTTGGTAGACAGAAAGAGAGACGGACAAAATAGTGATTCTACATGGGTTTAGATTTTTCTTTTGATGTTTGTAACGATGATCTATAGATCATATTCTACTAATACGATCCATGATACCCAGGTGTGGCCGGGGGTTCGCTGAAGTGACATTAATTAACAAAAATATATCCGTCAGTGGACTGATCAAGGCAGATTATGATGCATGACACAATGTATTGATGATCTGATCGATTACGTACTATGATTATGACTGTGGCAACTGGTTCTCCAATGAACTAAATTAAATTTCACATACAAAAATAAAAAGGAGCGAATAAATTGCGGTAAACAAAATCACGACGTAGAAAATTAAAAAGGAATCATTATAGGAGCTAGGTACGGCGTGATTGGTTTTCGCACGTCATATCGATTTTATCTTTACAGAAACATTCAATAGATTCTCGACTAATTGGGAATATTTATGTAGATATTTTATACCCAGAATTCTTTTTCATTAAGCTTGGGTTTTCTTATTTTTCGTTTAAAACATTTAAGGAGTGGATCGAGGTTAGCTTTAAACGGCAAATTTTGAGAGGATACGCACCAGATAGGGATAGAAGAATATTAGTCTACTACTGATCATATGGTTTAATTTTTAGGATTCCGTATTTCAAAAGGAATAAACTGAAACTTTTATGTTATCGCTGTGTTGTCCCTCTGTGCGTCCGAATAAGCTTTACGTATTTTTGTCGGTTATACAACGTGAATTTTCAGAGATTGTATATTCAAGGACCCGGTAAATAATGGTCCTTCGTAACAAACAAAACGAAAATATATTTACAATTATATTGCAAAAGGAAATTGGAATTTCACCGAATGTAGTCTTATTATTTCTAGAAAACATGTTATCCGCATTAAACCGATAGAAACTCCCGTGCTCAAGGGTCAGAGACCTCGGGCGATTAAGCTGTGCGGGGAGCAGCGGCCGCCCGGTCAAGGTAACTGCATAGTAAAAATTTCAAAGATAGATTAGGCCAAATTTTAGATACATATTTTTTACATAATCGTATTCGGAATCAGGATTGAGCACTGAATACTCTCTGTGATTTTGGACAGTGTCTTACTGAACATCAAAAAAGTTGTTTTTGTTTACAAAAATTTTCATGGCAACACTAAGTTTGTTTTGTCAATCTCAATTATAGTCATGTCTAGCCCATTGCGAACATAAGTATCAGACATATCACGAATTTTGTTTCCACTGGTTCAGAATAGAAGAATCTGTCAAATAAAGTTGAGCTACAAGTATCTAGCCGTACGATTAGAAAAAAACGGACCTATCAAGTAGTCGGTAAAAAATCTCCATATCTCTTACTACTACCAGATGAATTTTGTACAAACCAATTTTCGTTTCTAGTTTTTATGGAACTGTATAATCCCATTTTTTTACAATTTTCCCCTGAATAGTTCAAAGGTCAGAGAAGGGGGTTACATACTTTTTACCAATACAGAGATGCTACGCGTACGACCCTACCGACTCTACACAAAGTTATTACTGACCATCTCAGTGTCATCACAGTGATGTGATGGCTCTGAGATCACAGTACACATGTGACCATCACAGTATACATCTCAGAGTAAAACTACTGTGACATACGGACGAACAGACGGACATGGCGAAATTGTTTTTTTTCTTTTTTCAAAAAAGTTATAATTGTTTGGTTCTCAATGTGAACTGGAACCAAACGATTTTAAATAGCGACGTCATTAGCTCGTGAAAATATGTCAAATTTCGTT
>JAFELO010000020.1:605734-622413 GCA_017140195.1 Eumaeus atala | reverse complement strand
CATATGCATGTCATTCTTATAAGTAATAAGAATCTTAGGTGCATTATAACATAACTTTGTTTTCATCGGAGCCAGATACTACGCTTGAGATCATTCAAACCTTTAAAAGTGTTTTTTATTAAACTTCGATCATATGGGGATTATATAACTAAGTGAGTTTGCAGCGGCAAGTGTAGGGAAAATGTAAATATGAGACCTGCCAGCAGCTGATGTGGGGTCGATATAAAAAAGAGCCCGCAATACCTGTTGCAAGGACGATATATATAAGAGAGCTCGTAAGGACGATATAAGGCAGAGAGCTGGCTGATATAAGGATGACATTAACTAAGGAGCACCTGATGTAGGGACGATATAAGTAAAAGATCTGGCGGGATTGGATTTAGGGGTGAAACAAATGAGAGAGCTCGCAGTAGCTGATATAAGGCGATATAAGTGATAGAGTTCGCAATAGCTAGTATTAAAAGACATTCGTATAATTGTTGTTCAGATACGCAGATGCGTTGCCCACCTATCATACCCCTCCCCAATGGATCATAACTACCTACCTTTTGAATATGCATATAAAATTTAGTGATAATCAGTAAAGCCAGAATGCTATATATAAGAGTATAATTAGAGGTGTTATGATAAGAGTAAGTGCCATGTTTCAAGAGTTAGTACCATGTTGCATTGCAGTCCAATTTGTCCAGCTGGACAGGTGAGGTAGGTACCTCTCACTAAAATGACACCGCCGTAAAGGGGTAGCTATGATGCCGTGTTTCGTTCATCTTTAAGAAGCCGGTAGCTCATCAGAAGAGAAGGAAAGGAAGGCGTCTCAGTTTCATGTCAACAAAGAACTACGATTGCTCATTTTATTGTCTTAGCCCTAAAAACAAATACGCACTTCTCCATTTGTCTATTTCGATAGATGAAGTTACGAAGAAAAATCCATTGTCTAAGACAAATCATTTATCACCTGTCGACCTGTCCGAGATAATGAGCTTGGGAAGTGGAGGTACTTTTTGCACACGGGAAATATAAAGAACATTCGGTGCGTCAAGTGCAGATGTAATAAGGTACCTGGTGGTATTTTGTGTAGCATAGTTAAGTATAGATAACGAGCAGCAAGAAAACAATTTTGTTTGTGGTTTTCAAACCGACTCTTTTTGTGTCCAGGTACGCAAACTAGCGATGAAAACAGGCTCGCGACGTGTTTCACCCCAGGCAAGAAGTGCGCTTCCTTTTACCTTTCTAGAAGAAAATAACCCACATGGTAATTGCATACAAGTAAAAAAAATAGAATCTCCTGCTCATATGAAAATATATATTTATCAGTACCCCACAAGGCTATGATCTCTCAGTTACGTTTGTTTTTTTCACATTGTTTATTTAAATTTTTCTGTGCTTTTGCGTTGTAGTATACTAATGGTAAAAAAAATTCAAATCAATAAGACACACACACACACACACACACACACACACACACACACACACACACACACACACACACACACACACACACACACACACACACACACACACACACACACACATTTACAGACAGAGCGCTGCACCAAGATTTTCTGTTCCCTTCAATTTTGATTTTATACTGTCTTAAATTCTCCGAGCACTTCTAATTGAATGATAATAATAATCTGTTGATACATTTTACCACAGGGTTGGGACCAGGGTGGGGTGTGGTAAAACAGGATTAACGTATTTCAGACACCAGCTCGTTACAATTACCGTAACGCGCAATAGAATAGGATTTTGATAATGTTATTTGAATGTTGTTTAATGTACGGGGAAAAAAAAAGATAAAAGAAAAACAAAAAAAAAAAAGTACAGCAGTTTCGGAGTATATTAAATATAAAACGAACAGTAACATGTTTTCTCTTTACAATATCAGTATACAGGTACCATTTATACATAGAAGCTATTATTGTTTATTGCTAGTAAAATATTTGTATTGCAATATGGAAACGCTCGTGATTTTAGCGGCAACGATTTATTGCATTTCAACCCAAGATGAAATAATAAGTTCCGAATCGAATGATGTTAATTTCACTCATTCATGTATGTATTTATTTTTTATACTCTTAGTCCGCAAACTAGCAGACGAATCGTTTTTGTCACTACGGACGTCCATAAACATCCGCATAATGATGCAGACGCGTTGCTCGCCTTTACTCCTCATGGGCCATCGATGACACTTAATCGTATTATTATGAAATGTCAGTCAGCCGATTGCAATTGAGAAAAATATTAATAATAATAATCGATTCTTTTAAATATTATTACCTCATAAGGGGTTAGTAAATTTTATTTCTTGTAAGCTCTCTTCGATTTAACATATTAAAATATAAAACTACTAAATACTGATAGTGTTTTTTTTTGTAATATTCCATAAGTTTTTGGAAAGATAAAGAATATACATATATACGCTGATGAGGCAGACGAAGATACATATCCTTGGATTGCTAAAGTAATTCATTCCAGATCACATGGGTATCCAGTTATATGCACAGCGAATTGTATCAGCAGCCGAGTATTTATAACGGCTGCCAGGTGCATTTACGGGTTTGTATCTTTGCATATGGACATGCTCGGTTAGTTCGGACACGTAGAAAGAATGTCAGATGAATGGTTAACAAATATACGGACACAAATAGATATATAATGCAAAAGTGGAAGTATATAGTTACTGGGGAAGAGCAGATTGACATCGTCCAACTGCTTGGGTACTGCTCGAAGTTGGTAGGAGGCAGGTATGTAAGAATCATGATATGTAGTGCTTCTTTCTCATTAGGGATCTGGCGTGTGATAAGATATGATATTGTTGTACGTACCAATCGACACAGTGGAGAAGACCTGGTTCACCACCTCCTAAACAGTCTAAGGCGATTTTGTCTGCAATTAAGGTAGCGGCTTCAGTTTTCGGGGACTCAAAGGCTGTGATTATGATTGGTTGTCTTGACAGGGGCCAGACTATAAACTCTGGCTACTACTGTGTCTTACTACGTCATTTACGAGAGGTAATAAAGGAAATACGTCCAGGAATACTCAGCACAAAAGTCCAGCTTCATGAAGATAACACTCGTGCTCACACGTCTGTGCAGTCAATGGCTGACATCCACAATCGTGGTTTTGAACAATTACCGAATCTGCCTTATTTGCCTGATCTGGCACCGTTAGACTTCTTTCTGTTCCCAAACCTAAGAAAGTTCCTTGGAGATCAAAGATTTTCGACAAACGACGAGAACGAAACAGCAGTATACGCATAATTTGAATCATTTTCTTTTCAACAGCCTAAATGCTTTAAATGGGACATGGCAAATTTCATCGAACTTGATGGTGATTATATAGAAAAATATAAAGGTAACTGTAAAAAATAAACACGTACTGAATCAGTACGTGTTTATTTACTTGGTTAGGCTGAATAATTTTCGATCCACTCTCATATATTATCTCGAGTCATCAGTCCCGCTAAGCTTGTTTCGCCCATTCTTCTCAGACCAGGATTAGGGTTGAACCGGTGGTAGAAAAATGACGACGCTCAGAAAGAGATTTGTACATTTCCAATTTGACTAAAATATTTTGATCTTTTATACATTGTAAATTATCTTGGAATTAAATTATGTTCCAGCCTAGTTCCACGATACACTAGCCTTGAATACAGGAAAGCGAAACTATCCGTCATATCGTTCCTCCTGCCAGAGAATCCGACGAAACAAATGCACAACGACGTTGGCTTCATAGTAGCGAATGAGGAGTGGACAGGACTGTTCAGCACAGTAAACATCAGCAAGCTACCGCTAGATGATGAACATTTTAGCTGGTTCTCAGTGTTGGCTCCTTACACTGTAGTGGGATACGCAACACTCCAGGTACTACGGCTTTTACAGTAAGTATACTTGGTTACTTGGTGCCACCAACCAGGCAGTTTCGGTATTGTTGCAATAAAATGTAATTGCAATATAACTTGTATAATTATCTTGATTCTTCAGTCCCTCTGAGTTTGTTAGTCTCTTTCTCGTCTCAGAAACTATTGGTATTATTCTAAATACTATTTCAGTGTTAGCTAGTCCATTTATCATGGAAGACTACATATGGTCACGCTACTACCAGTAGAAAACGAGTTAGCGTTTTAAAATAGAACCGCATATATATCATATATAAATTATTATTATTGTTAAGTATTTTTTAATATCTTTCTGGACATTTTTATATGACAAGCGTAATATAAACTGCAACATAACTCAGCTCCCTGTAGCGTTTTGTGCAGATAAAACCGCATGGTGCTGCTCATATATAAATGACTATTATTGTTTAGTATTTTTTAATATCTTTCCAGACATTTTTCTATGCCAAGCGTAATATAAACTTCAACCTAACTCGACTCCCTGTAATACTGGACATGAGATTATGTAACAGGATACTCACTTTGAACGGCGTGATGCAGGCCTTCTATGTGACATGTTATCATTCATGCACTTATGAACAGTTCCTGAAATATGAGAAGGACTGCGATAGATACCACGGAGTAGAAGGAGGGGCTGTATTAAATAAAGATGACGAAATAGTGGGAGTGGCCACGTGGGGATCGAGTGGCAGAGTACCACTACCGGTGGGGTTCGCTCCATTAACTGGAAACGCCTTTTGGAATGATTTTGAATGTGCCAAACTTTTGGCTGAGGTGAAAAACCCGAAAGAGTCCGGTTCTTTGCAAAATGCTTGTAATACATTAAAGGAAAAAAATGTTACGCTATAATATGTGATAGGAATGTTGAATTTTTTTTTTAATTACTCTTGGTCGAAAAACTGAAAATATAATAGAGCATAATAATAATAATTCGCCTATTTGTTGTTCTAACCCTACTATTACTTTTTGTTAATTGACTGGCTGACTAACAACGCACAGCCTGCGCCTAGAAATTTGGTAAATTTGGTGTAAGTGAGCACAAAGAAAAAATAGTAACAATACCTAAGAGCAATCGGCCTTTCAACGACTACCGACGCCAATGAACATCAGCTTAATTATGTCGATGCGCTGTTCCCCTTTTCGCCTCCCCCTCAATGGGCGAAGTGTGTGCATTCCTGAATTAATGTCAGACGTTGTGTATTTAATTGTATTTCTAATGTATACATGTCGCAGTCGGATTGTCTATATCGTCGTATTTCATTACGGCTAGCCACTTTGGAAAACATGACAGTTTTATTTTGTAACAGGCGAACGGTGAGATCGATTGAATAAAGCTGAGTGAAATTGCATCAAAGAGAGTTCGGCGTTATACGATATTCAATATTGCTAGCCTTATTGAAATAAAGTGATTAATTATCCGCCTTTTTGACCCGTTTTAGTCCCTAATTTTAACACTCGCGGTGTTGCTTGACATGACAACAAAAATGGCGTCTATTGTCGAACAGAGACAGATAAATAGAAACACTAAGCCCATATAAGTTCTTTTTTCAAAACACTTGGCCTGATTCCATGCATGTAACGATCACTATCACTGCATAAAATCAGGTGATTAATTGCCGTAATATTAAACGGCGATTTGTACAATACGATTGCGACATTAACACGCTGTACTCATTTCAAATATTCGGCGTTTAAATGTGGAATGATTTTTCAAATATAGAAGATATCTGGGCGATGGCGAGTACTGCAATAAATTTGGCGCCGATATTCGAAGTATATTTTTCTCGCAAAGTGTTAATTTACGAAAACAAATTCGTGATCTATATGTCATATTCGTGAATGACTAGTGTCAATTTCACTTTGAAATGTTTTCCCTCGGTGAAAACGGATATTGCGCTAAATTTATTTTTGAAAGTATACAATATTTTGTTCAAAAGGTCAAAAATGAGCACTTATTACATCGGATTACATTAGGTGCATTGCGTTGGATGGATGGAAGAAGAATTAGCAGGAAATAATACTTGATGTTTACATTAAATACGTCATGAAAATACTATGCTACGATACTGTTGTCGCCTTACTCTACATGAAACTTTACACAGACATGATTTGTATCATCCATTTTTTCTAGTTTATATCAGTAAGTGACCATTTTTATTCCTGGAGAGGCTCAAAGATATCGGAATAATTACTGTGCATATGCGTTATCCTCCTTCCCTTCCTGCCTACTATAGGCCACCACAAAAGGCATGGTTATAAGTTTGCAGTGACATCCTGTAAGCGAGACGTGCTCGATGACGATGACCCAGTTAGAATCAATATTAGACAGATGCCCAGAATTATTTATAAAGATGCAATATTCTTGTTATATACATAAATATATATAGCATTAGGAAAAAAAGTATCCGATATAACGCCACGCATAGGCTCGCTGAAGTTGCAATGGGCTGGTGACTCACTCATAAGAACAGATGTCAGCTGGGCCAGCAAGATTCTGGGGTGGAGGCCGCGTTTAGGTCGAACGTACAGCAGGTGGGAGCCGGTCCGGGATGAATGTGAGTGGCAGGAGATCGGTCGTCTTGTCTTGTCAGTGGACCAATAAGGGATGATAATGATGAAGATGATATGGCGCATATATATATATATATATATATATATATGTGTGTGTGTAATGTGTATGTGTGTATGTGTGTAATATGTATAATGTGTTTGTGTGATAATATCGACTCGCATGCCGTCTGCTGTCTGTCTTAAGCACTATTCTACGTGCCGCAGTAGGATTGTCAGAATCTCTGTCTGATGCAATATGGCGAGCCGATCGTTGGGCCCGCCACAGAAGAAAACGGCCCTTTTATGACTAGCCGTAAAGTAATACGGCGATATGTACAATACGATTACGTCAATACAAGATGAAATACGTAGATTATTTAAATACGTAGATATACACTTGTACGTATTCATAGAAACATTCATTTTCTTGATATAGCCTGTACGCTACAGGTGGTGCCATGTTGCAAACTGCAATACAATACCGCTTAGTAATTCATCTCCATAGATAAAATAACTTTCATTTTATTAAAAATAAATACATTTATAAAAAATATTTTAATTTTTTTTTGCAATTTTAGCTTCGCCTTATTAAATTAAACGATAATTAAAATTATATTCGCATCGTCATCGTCGCAGGAAGAAAATGTAAAAATTGAGCCTCTGTAGAAACATTACTGAAAACATTTGAAAAGAAATCTTAAGGGAAGATTCTTGTTAATTTTACTCACGTTATTGGATGTCCAGAGATGACAGCACCTTTTTTAAGTTACAATAAGGAGTCATCACTATAATTGAAACTAACTAGTCAACCTTAAGTATAATAATAATAAATTTCTTTATTCAAGTTACCCGCCTCATCGGGGTTAGTTATTACTTACACAACAATGTTACAAACTATATTAGTAAGTACAATTTATAAGTAATTTTATTTTTAATTAATAAATAATTCATAAATGATCAGAATAACATGATCAGATTGATATGGCTGTCCGGAGGTGGTTCCAAGAGCACACCATGCACGTGTCTGTATGACGAGAGTATCTGCATGTGGAGGAGGCAAGGCAGGTAGGTGTGTAAGGATCGTGATGTATGTCATTCTGTTCCCTCTGCCGACCCATTCGAGAGCTGGCGTTAAGATGTGTAATTGTTGTTGTTAATTCAAAAAGATATATTGTAATAACTTCTCAAGTTTACACGAACCCATTACAATAACGATATTTTATCGATCGATTATTGATAAGGATTACATTGCGGTTTATTTAGTTATTCACCTGGACCAACTCAAGATATTTAGGTACAACATGTGCTATTAATATAAATAGGTACAATATAAACCATATATTTGTAGGTCTCCAGGTAGTCAAATTAAAAAAATAAGGATCCCTAACATCAAAGACCAAATAGAGTCGACCCATGACTGTGGTAGCTGAAACTTAGGGCTTGTTATATAACCAAATAGACTACGATAGAACTTGTTGGAGTAGTTTTGTTGCAATATCAAATAAATTATTATACTAATAATTAGGTAATATGTTACATTCTACGCTTTATCGTGTTATACCAACTATCATTAAAACTCTTTTATTTCTAGATTCTGTGCCAAATGTAATGAATGAAGTTGAAATGAAATAAATGCAATATATAGAAATTGTTTATCCATTGACCGTTCACCACGAAATCTGTAGTGACGCGAATGTTGGCCAAAACATTTTTTGATGTAGAATAACATCGTTTAGTAGTGATGATACCGCATTATATTGTGTTTTGTTACTTCGTATCTATGAGGTGATAAATTTTACGTCCTGTCAATAAGGACAAAATGTCTCTTTCTATCCATAAGGTGAAAAATATTATATAATATAATAATTAAAAATAAGAAACAGCTGTTGTTTTTAATTATTATATCATCGAAAATTATATAATATAAAGAACTATGTAATAGATATTCAAATAAGTAAAAGAATTACCTATTCATTACTTTTCAATGGAACATCCTAACCGATAAAATAGGTTTTGTGTAAAGGTGCAATTCACCGCAGTATCTCCAGTTTCATAAATATCTGTGCACGGTGGTACTCATAAACCACATGCTCTTGGCTTCATAATTATAATACCTACGAGTGAAGTATCGACTAGCTAGTCGATACTTAAAATGTGAATCCGGCTTTTAGGCCGGTTTGATTCGTTCGGTTAGATATTATTTTAATTATATTTTCATTTTACGCGTTGATAATGTCGAAAAATAGTCGTTTTCCGCATTTAGGAATATCTTATTTTAAAAATAATTTACGATAAATATACGAATTGTGACTAAGTTGCATGATTATCGCCTCCCTCTTCAAGGGACACAGGACATTTACAAATCGCAGACAAAATAGTAGCTGCATTTAGCGATGGCATCATGTGAACGAGAGGCACCTCCTTGATAGTGCCGGTCTATTTTAGTTGGCATGGTACTACCACTTACCTCTTACCATAGATTAAAATATGTACTTATTATTTTTGTCCCTTCCCACACAAGGTCATGAACCAACATGACACTTAAGGACAGGAGCGAAAATAATTTGTCTAACACCGGACACATCTATTGATATTCAAAGGACGACACAGGGCTACCCTCTGGACGCGAGACGTTAATCGAATAACCTTTAAATAACCTTGTGGTGCCCTGAAAGGTGTTTTTATGTTCTGTATATTTATTTAATCCCGTAACCGAGAGGTCGCATGTCTAATATGATCGTAGGCGGTCACTAAAGCCCATAGAATGCCTAAGACATTATTAACGTGACCTGAGGATATGTAGTCGTGCCAATGCTCTAAGGTCCGAGGATGGAGGTGGAATGTGGGAAGTCTTTAATAGAACACCGCTATCCTGTCACCCAATCTCTCCATGTTTGGTTTGTTTCGACTAGAACATGGGGTTTAAATAATTTTGAGATTCAGATAAGAGTGGAAGACTGGAAAGTAGTGATAGGAATTCAGGAATCATAGACTAAATCAAACTAATCAATTTAGTACATGCATACATATACTGTACATTCAGTAAACGATGTAAAAGCTTCATCTAGTCATAATATTCCCATATAGCCAAAGATATAGGGTAGCCTATAAAAATATGTACTAATATTACAAAGAGGTGGAATTTATAAGTTCTCTCTCTCTCTTTCTCTTGTTCCAATTTTAAATTAGAATATAGTAACAGATTCTCAAGTTGTGTTATCCATTCGCTTTATATAAGGGATCTAGATTTAAGCTTTTAACTCTAGATTCAGATAAGAGTGGGAGGACTGGAAAGTAGTGATAGGAATTCAGGAATACTACTAAAAGAAGAAAATAAATTATAGACGAAATCAAATTAATCAATTTAGTACATTCATACATACACTGTACATTCAGTAAACGATAACAGATTCTTAAGTTTTGTTATCCATTCGCTATATATAGGGTACCTAGAGTTAAGCTTTTAATTATTTTTTTCAGTTGGTATAAGCCTTACTTAACCTTCATGATGTATTCTTTAAATAAAGATAAAAAGGGTCTGTTTATAGAAGTTTATCTTCTTAAACACAACTGTCAAATCTCAACAGAAATCGACACTATTCAAGAGTAATAAAGACTTACTACTCCTTTGGTGAAAATTGCTGCACAGATTTTGATGAAAACTTTACCAACCTATCGAGAAAATTCCCGGCCTGGTACAGGATTATAAAAATTATAATTCTAAATGGGCGGAGTCGTGGTCACAGCTAATATATGTTTTGCAAAAAGTTTCACAGTATAATACATTGTCGAACTGTGTAATTGAGCGCAAAATATTTTTAAATACAGAACATATATCACTGCACGGCCTCTAGTTTTATTAAATGCCTAAACAAATTCCATATTTAATTACGTGAGGACAAAGCCCCAGGGGATCTTGTGCTCATAACTCTCAGAAGGTCATTTATATACAGATATTAAACGTTGTCCCTAAGCAACTGATACGTATAAGTTTGTGTATCATCATTACGACGCTTATGTCTAGCTGACTAGATATTAGCATTGCTTCTAGACTACCCTGTGGGATAGTGGTAAGCATGTTCAGCCGCATTGTAAGAAGAAGTCTCCAAAAACTGCCAGACTGTATGTGATGGATTTTCTTAAATTACTTTACATGCGGTTTACACCAACGTTAGAGCAATTTCCGAGATAAACATAAAGATTTTTTATTTGCATAACACATGTTTATAGGGCGGTAATAACATTATATTAAGACTAGTATCAACATGCTATTAGGAGGATGGGTTTGAATAATTTAATAAGATTTTGAATAATTTAATAAGTACTTGTTATTCTTCTTTTTTATAGTATTGGTTGGCAAACGAGCAAACAGAGCCTTTTCGACTACCGACGCCCAAGAACGTCAGAATCATTACTATTCCATTCGGTTATTCATAAACCGCACGAAACGCGACACCGAAGATGTAACTTTACGGCAGTATCATGTAAGCGAGAGGTAACCCCCTGGTCGTGTCCCCCAATTCCGCTGCAATGCAGAATGACACTACCTCTTACTGGAAAGCGAAACCTGGTATTTATTCACGGGCGAAGCTTTAATTAAGTTATGTAAGCACTTTTATTAAATTATGTAAGAAATGTTGTATATTGGAGAGTCTAGCGCTCTCTCGGGGTGGTAAAAATGTAATTACATAATAAAGTTATTTTACGATTTTTATCACAGAAATACAGAGAAAAAATCCACTATCTGAACAGAATTCTAAATCATAACCGCGTGATGTGCATTACATTACTTACGTTACCAAGTGAGCCAATTGCTTAAACAAGTTATGTGGTGCGTCGGCTATATTCTGTCTGTAAATTTATTGTGTAACGATGAAAATTTGTAAATTAAAAATATTTCATGGATCAACTCATGTGCTTTTGTCTTATAATTATAATTTTTATTTTCAGTTGCGGTCTTAATTGGCTTTTTATCAAGATGGCGGATTTTTTTCCGTTTTAGCAACGCTTTTGTATCTATTCTGTAATGAAATTACAAGATTTCTCGCTTATTAACGTCAGGTATTGTACAAATTAATGCATTACTTTTTTATTCATTGAAAGGCAATGGTTTGGTGTATATTTTTAAGATATTTTGTAAATTCGTAAAAAAATGGAAATTTCATTCCATAATTCTCTTTCATGCGCAGACTCAATTAGGATACTACACAACAATAGGCCTACCTTTTTCAATGATAAATGAAAGTTATTGGAGAACATGTGAAAATATCCAACGTGGATGTTATTTTGCTACTTACTAGTATCTAATTATATAAATCCTTATAGAAGGTCACGCATAAGTCCAAGAGCCGTTGTATGACTGAATCTGCTCTTTTAATGATGGCTGTAACAGATAGTTCCATGTTGGCCTGAGGTCGAATTGGGCTGGCTTAACGGAGGATGCAGCAGTCGCTCACATGATAAAGCCCTGAAGTGGAGGGTATGCTGTAATGTTTCTTGTGGTTAGTTAGTTTCAGGCGACCCATTGAAAGATTGAAATAGGAGTGTAACGGAACATGTTGTCTACCTATCCTCCGTCCTCTCTACTATATAACAATTATGCTGATACCTATGGGCATCAGTAGTCGTCAAATAGAACTACTCATCCACCACTCGACACAGATGTGTAGCTGTCACTTTATGGCGTTGTAACGTGACTAACATGTACTTTCTTGGTAGTGCAAACCCAGTTTAGCCGCAAGACACCACGGTGTTAACGCCACACCGTCATACGTCATTATGAATAACGTATATGTAAAAGAAATTTAGTAAGAAGTAATTCTTGCTAAATTTCTTTTACATATACATTATTCATAAGGACAGTTCTCTTACTTGAGTTTCGGCAACAGCGACCTATTATGAATATTTATAGAAGTAGACAAGTATGTGTGTAGAATCATATGCACTCTCTATTATTTTATTGCTTTCTTCCGTTGGGACGGTAATCCGACACGCCTGGAGAAAAATTAGAGTCATGACTGACGGCCAAACGTATTCTCCCAGGCACTGGGGTTGAAAAATGCCTACTCCCTCATTTTAGACTGTGTTTTCGGTAGTATCAAAAAGCGTATATACTTGCTAGTAAAGTACGAGGCATTCGCTATAAATAATCACATTAGGAAGAAAGGGCCCAAATTATGTTATACAAAATTAATGTATTAATTATATTTATTTGTCATTAGCTACAAATACCACGCTGTGAAATTGAGCTTTTATAAAATTAGTAAAGTTCGCCAGTCGTAGGCACTTGGCCTACGCATAATCCGGGATAATATATTTCCGTATCTAATCATTATTACTAAACAGATATTCGGTACATAGAATATTATCATTAATAATGATATAATTACGTATTGAATTCTGTAATTATGATCATAGTGTATTTTCAATAGAGGGCCCATACTATGTACGTATTATATTTTTTTTTTGCACTAAAATGACAGAATGAATGCATCTGCGGTTATTGAATTTTCAAAAGATTATGATATCTTATCTCCTGCTTTCAAATAGGAAGATGTAATGAAAGTTAAAATTAGTTTGTATGACGCGAAATATTTGCTCTAAATACATTACGGCGGTGTCCGTCTGTGTTTAGAGTTGGCACGTGGGGTTTCCGCCTACCTGTATTTGTTACCTCGCGACATTTCTATTTGTTGTCATCTCTATAAATAATCACAGTTGCAATCATCGCTACGACTCACGTCCTATCAACGTAGTGCTATTATCGCAAAAGCTTTGGTTTATTAGAAAAGTGATACCGTCATAAAGCGGCCGTAACTTCCCGCTGAATGACGTCCCTAAAACATTTACTACGTAAAAAAAGTGTGCGTTTTTTCAGGTGCATACATTCATGGGACGGCTGCCGTGCATAGTGTTACGTGATAGTGTCATCTGTCACCCAGATGTCTGACATGGTATTTAGTAATTCAGTACCGCGCTGTAAGGTGCAGCTTGATTCGCCCTTGCCCATGTGACGTATCGTAGTGTATTTATTGTACCTATAGCAATTACCTAAATTATGCATGCAGCTTGTCACACACGCACGCCGCACCGAAGAACATAAAAGACATTTACATGTCGCGGCAATCGTTCAGTGAGCGTATTTTTTTTTCGGACGTCAACGAATGCCCTGGAGGCGAAGGAAAGCCCGATACAGCTTCATCAGATAGCTATGACGTGTACATGGTGACGTAGCAGGACGAGGACCGTAACCGTATGTCCCCCGTGCTTATCCAATAATGATGTCGACACGACAGCCGTCTCTGCAGTAACGTATTGTACGAAGCATTTTTTTGCTTTATAGGTATAGGTACAATAATGGCCTGCTTTAATGTCCTCAATTATGTGCATTACATCTTATGTATAATCTTTAGTTAATTAAGTAGACGCTGAAGAATAATGTTGTACTGTTTGTTAATGTGTAACAGTGTATGTAATTTTAATATACTCAATAATGTACTTTTATTACATTGGCTTGCATAGGCCCGTTCACACGGCAATCGGATGGTGCAACAGATATCAAATAATGGGAATATACTGTGACACCGTCTCACCGCCACAGGGACTGCACATAAGCCTTGTACAAATTGTGGTAGGGCTCGCATGGCCCGGCATCGGTGCTGCTTAGACGGTAACTATGTGCATGTGTAGAGGCACTTACGGTGTAAATTTCCGCTCTTCATAAAATCATTAGGACTTACATTATAAACGTCCTAGTGAAGTTATTCACTGCTATACAACGGCCGTCTTATGGCGGCACTGCATGGAGAACCAAGTTTTAGTTCAATTAAAAATATCCGTAAATTTTTGTAATATCGCTCTGCTGTAAGTATGCAACGAAATACGTATCGGCATAATTATTATACTGATGTTCATAGGCATCGGTAGTCGTTGAAAGGTTCCGATTGTTCGTTCGTCCCCCTTACTATTAAAAAAATATATCCCTTTAAAGTTATTTTTATTTAACTATTAATTTGTGGGCTGCTGGTTTCTCCTAATATAATATTAATTCTATTTTATTGATACTAATATTAATCTGAAGAGCTTTTACTTCCATTGAACGCTCGAATCTTTGATACAACACGAAGGATGGAAAAAAAAGTGTGTATAACAACTACATTAATACCAGAAGGAAATAGGAAGTACCAGAGTTACTGATTAAACTGCGGAACTCTGCTAGTTTAAAATAAAATAACTAAAAATCCAACAAACCTTTCCCGAGGAACATCAAATTTGCTGTTATGTTTGAGATTGAATCAATGTAGTTAGTAGATGACCCGGCAGGTGTTGTTCTGTCGGGTTGGGTTGCCGGGGTGCCGGGAAGAACCTTCATGACTTAGGGGTATGAAAATCCGTTTCGGAGGAGTAAGGTAACTATCACAGTGGCACGAGTTTATATATATAAGGTAATGCTAAAACCTTTAGTGGACATATTGACCTAACAAGCCGTGCAAAAGCTCTATTACAATAGAGTATAATAAAACTGTAATAATAGCTCTGTAGAGCTATCATGACAGTTTTTAAAATTTATCAATGATAATATTCCATACTACCGATGAGCTTTTCAAGCTTTTCATTTTCAAACTTTCAGACTTTTGAATTTATAATTCTTGTCAACAAGTAAGTTTTGGCTAACGAAAGATCTCAAATACGAAAACCTTCAAGGTACTAGAATTTCAAAAGCCTTAAGAAGTTTTTACGTATATTTAAGGAGAACGTTTTGTAAGTTTTCCCGTTCAATTTTGCGTTGTTGATTCTGTGCGATTTATATTCCAACAAAATAAGTTAACGCAAACTGTTCAAGCCACTTCAAACTATCAAGAGTAAGTCTCAGATGTAACATCTGATTTAGCAGAGGACGAAATCAACATTTTATTGAGTACTTCAACAATTATATATAGGATTATAATTGTAATAATTTGAAAAAATAAATATCTTAACGTAATAGTAAAGTAATGTCCATATTTAAATGATTTATTGGATAGGACACGATTTGTCCTCTATCGATCAAATAAACAGTTTAACGTGGTGTGGTAAGTACACAGATATTATTATTAACTAAGAGGCAGCACCGCGACTGGCAGCTGATTTGCGCCGGTACGAACGCGGAATACCCTCACACTCTCACGGTACCGTCGCGAAGTGTCAGCCATTCTCTCGTGATTCGGACAACACGTCGGCTCAACTAGGCGGATGTTTAGGGTCATTGATAGGAATCAAAAGGCATTGACTGATCGTTTGCTCCCTAATGCTAGAAATCGGGCCAATTAGACCGTGGTTCCATACGAATTTGAGGTACGAGCATTTAACCTTTTAAAAAGTCCCCCCGTTTGTCCGTCTGTCAGTGTGTCAGTTTCTTTTTTCACAAAAATATGTGGAAGGGTCAAGTTCAAATATTATACAACAATATAAACAAATCTTTTAAGTAAATACAATGAAATGATGCAGGCATTTACTTATGTGTATATTTTCGGTTGATCGACTAAGTCTACGTAATTGATTTTCAGAAAATATACTAAACGAACTTTCTTAGGTTTCACCCGTCTATTAAACCATTCCTGTAGAGGGATATATTTTAGTGCATATTTTATTTAGCTCCTGTTATTTACGGATAAAGCCGGGGCGGAAAGCTATTTAAACCGAAAATTACATAATAAACATTTCACCAAAAGAAATCATTACAATCTTATGTCTGTAGTTCATTTCATACATGTATATATGAAATGAAGTACATGTTTCGTAAGTAACGCTTTAAAGTCGGACTGTATCTTCTGTCTGCTTGTATCGATCACTATCACTGCCTAAAACATAAAGATTTAATGAGGATAAACGGTAGCCGCCATATTGAAGAACGTCTCGCAACGACAATCCGGCTAATCGTTCGCCCGCCACATAACAAAACGGCCCTGTTTTTGAAAATGGCTAGCTGTAATGTTATACAGCGATGTGTACAAAACGACTACGACACTTACATTAGAATAACCAACACGTGACAATAAAATAGACAAATAAAACATACACTACGACAGCAATTTTTTTGTAGTATAGGGGGCCAAACGAGAAATCGGAGGCCTTTTACGCCTACCAACACCCACGAACATCAGCATAAATACTACCAAAAAAAAGGTTTATTTAAATCCGTTCGTTTGTCCTGACGTTTAGCGTGTACAAACAGATAATCATAAAAATA
>JAFELO010000020.1:577590-605667 GCA_017140195.1 Eumaeus atala | reverse complement strand
ACATCTTCACTGGATTTAATGTCATTATCATCAGAAAGTATACGCACCGCATGATAACGATAGAAAATCGCAAAGGCTAAACGTAAGACTCCGGGCACGTCAGCTATATAGGCTACTTATTATCTGCCGCCTGGTTACGTAGTAAGAACTTCAGAGACAGTTAGGTGAAATTTTAGGTACATACTTTTTACATATTTATTACCGAATTTTAATCGTGTACTAAATACGCTCTGTAATTTTGAAAAGTGTCTTATAAAATATCCCTTAAAAAAGTAAAGTGATTTATCATTCGTTAACATAGGTGTTTTATTTACTACCTGTTTACTGCTTCAGTAGTAAAATCCTAGCTCCTGAGCTGCTAAGTTGAGATCCTAGCAACACCACGACAATTCAAGGTAACAAACTTCTTTATAATATTATTACCAGATAAATGCTACAAGTATATGCGCAGTTCTCGCGCATATTTGAACAATTCCCAAAACGGAATATAATATCAAAGGTGAACGCCTATTTTCTAAAATTACTGCACTGGCCAAGTACTGAGTTTTGAAATAACATTATCTCTGTAAAGACGAAGCCAGCGATATACGCCCGGGCCATTAAAAATGATGTAGTGACAAAATACATAATTCGCTCTAAATTATTGTGACGTCAGTGCAGCGTTAAAGTCTGACCAGGCTGTTACACAGACAAGATATTGTGGCATTTAAGGTTGGTCGGGCTGTGACACAAGAAAGTAGTAGCGGCAAATAAAGTTTTACGGATTGTGACACAGATAAGTAGTTGCGATATTGAATGCTGGTAGGGATGTGATAGAGACAAATGATAGCGGCGTTGAAGGCTGGTCGGGCCTAAGACACAAACAAAACGATTGCTCTACGTTTCTACTGCGTGACTGAGGATAGCCAATGAGGCACAATGGGCGTGGAACAAAGAAAGGCACTGCAACTACTTGATATCGGGAGATATAAAATAATAATAGCTCAACTTTAATTTACGAGATGTCCCCCCATGTTCCCCACGTGATTATGCTATTTAAAATGACGACTCTCTAGAGACATATCTACAAAACTATGGTATAATTTATTACGATACACTTAGAATGTCCGAGACCATAAGCCGAGTAACTTCAATATTTTTAATTTTACACTTCTTTTGGCGCGTTTGGGGAAAATGATGACAGTAAATTTTTACCATGCGCGCACAGACGGTCATTCATATTACGGTACTCAAGTTAGATATAGTCTACAATTTAGTTTTTCTCTTATTACGTCAAAGAAGTATAGCTTGTAGCGCGAGTACATACTTTTATAAGTGATATGGGAACAAACCACCGACAGCTAGTTTTTGCAGATACATTGTCGATAAGCCACCGGCTACTCATAAACCGGACGACACGCGACAGCATAGTTCTTTCTTATCGGCAGCATCATATGAGCGGTATCTCCTCGGTCATGCCGGCCCCTTGTGATTCCAACCTTTTTTTTTTCTTGACGCGGGAAAACGAATTCACGCGCCTTCACCGGCAAACAAAGAAACACTTTTAATTGTCACCTCTGCAAAATTATTTGAAAACACATTCATGCCAAACGCCAGACTGAAAAAGACACGAGTGCAAATCTTATCATTCTCACTTAGCGAAGCTTTGAATAGAATATTTTATGTTCACTTAAAGTAATAACTCCGTCCTAACTTAAAGCAATTTGGTGTTTTACAGCGCATTTATATGCGCATCCCTCATCGTGTACCCGCGATAAGATATTATTAGCTTGCTCATTCAACAAGCTGAAGCCAGCGACTTCGTTCACGTACTTCTTGCTATACCCTGCAAATTTTTCAGACTTTTTAGCTACACGACAAAAAGTTTCATTTAAATTCGTTCATTAGTTCCGTAAAAGTGCCAATGTTGTTTCTTATACTTTTTTGTCTATAACTATTTCCTTATCCTCTTTAACATAATTCTTTTAATATTTAATATCCTGACATTTTTACTGTTTTATTATTATTGTATTAAAATGTGAAGCAAACACTTTGGACCCCATTTTAAGAAAATTTTGCGTCGGAAAAGTATGAAATTTGGAACAATTATAGCTCATATGTGGGAGAGCAGTAGAACGCTAACAGTTTTGCAAGATATACATTATATTCTTTTATTTTAATTAAATAAAATGGATATATGCGATGATAAAGCTTCTGCAATATACAATTCGTGACACCGTCAAGCACACTTTGGCATACGACGTTAAATACCTGTGAAAAGGTTTTACCGTCAAACTGTATTAGAAGTGGAACGATTTTTATAATTACTAAGAAGCTTATATCAACCACTGGATGATCACTAGTATAGACTTAGTCTGGCCTTTAATACTGTTAGAATTAAAATAAAATATACAACTATTGAATCTAAGCGGATGTTTGTGTTGGGCTGTTAGGCTATTGACATATGCAATGGGACTTATCTGGCCGTCCACATATGTCCGTACGAAAAAAAGGTTGTCAGAGTTATATGGGACAGAAATCGAAGAAATCCTGAGCAAAAGCAAAAGATTTTATCTCGGGAAATGAAATAAGCACCTAGAACAAAGCCGCGTATTTTAAGAGTTGATTTAGAATTTGCACCCTACGAGAGGCGCACTGGTCATGTCTTAATAGATAATTTAAAAACGAATAGGGTGATAAAATTGTAACAACCACTATAGCGGTATGCAAATGGAGGTCACCGAGAAACTTTGTTGACGGATGAGATTTTTCTTGCAATTGAGCAACATTTTAATAATTAAAATAATACGGTCACTTGTTTATGCTAAGAGCTCTTCGCAGTCTTGGTTGAAATTGTCCATTCCCGACCATAAACCACTGGATCATGATTTGCGGGCAGTTTTGGAGAGTGCAGCTTGCTCTTAACGTCATAATAATAAGAGGAGTCTCTAAGACAATCCATACAATTGTCAGGGACGAATCTCCCCATGGAAAGAGTGCGTAAATATGCATTTATATTTTTAATTATTTTACATTTGTGTCTTAAACTAATACAATGTAAAAGTAATAAATGTTTTTTTGCAATTAAACAAATATTTTTATTTGTTACAATACTTATGGCAAGACTAACTATAGATATGTATAAGAAAAATTATGGTGTGACTACGCCATATCCAGAGAAAAATAAAAAAAGTGACGTTTAGTGAAATTTGCATGGATCAATTACAGTGGTGTATAGTTTAATGCTCATAAACCATCATTAAGATCAGCATAGTCTATTACAATTTAAAATAATCAGTTACTTGAACCTGGTAAGTGTATTAATGTTTTAATTTAGGAAATGACAGTGCAAAAATGTCAAAAATTAAAGTGGAGAATAAGTGGTAGAACATTCATCTTGCCACAGCTCAGCTAGCTAGTAGGGACAGACTTGCAGTCGGAGCATTTTGGTGAATAGCGAAGTCATAACTGTGACTGAAATTAATAAATTACCCGTTCCCTTCAATGGGTCACCGGATACTCGAAAAATACATGATGGTAGTACAATGCTGCATGACAGTAGCAACGGTGAGGCACCTCTCGCCCACATAGCACAATAACAAAGCAAAGTGACAGCTGTTCTCGATTCTACAGTTTATGAGTTTCCGATGACAATTGGTAAAGTGGATTGTAGGATAGCAACGTATGTTCATAATCCCATGTGAATGTCTATGGATGTCGGTAGTCATGGAAAGGCTCCGTCTGCTCGTTCACCCCTTAAACTATAAAAAAAGTCTCGCGGTATAACGTTCTGTTCTCGGACGTATTTGGTTGTTTTTAGATTCAAATAATATTGGACACGACCTTGTGTTAGGCTAACGAAAAAGAAACGAGGCTTTTTAATTTAGAGTTTCTGAAATAATATTTGGGAATTCAATTCCCAGATTACTTACCCATTAATCGAATTAAGTGCTTAGGGAACAGGAGAGCCAACAAAGCGCGCCTATTAAGTACGGTATAATCATCATCATTAAGACAACGGGAATTTTATTACGGGTTACTCTGGTGCTCTCCAACGGGTTAGCCATAAATCGCATGAAGGGCGTATATCTGTCACACTACCTCTTATTAAATGGCTGGGTACTGTGCAAAGCAGCTTTTTTGTTGATACGGGGAAACGCAATTACGCGCCCTCACTGGCCTTGGGTGGGGTACAGTGGTGTGTGGGGCTCGTGGCACATTATAGTGCCGAATACCCACAAAAACACCGTCTGATGAGGTGCCCCGGAACAACAAACCGTCAGGGCACCTCGATCTAGTCAGCCTCGTAAGGGTCACAGATGGGTTTGTCCCGCACCAGAGGACAACCCCACCAACTTTGGGACAGTGCAATTGGGTGAGCTTATATATTATATTATATTATATTATAAGGCGCATATTGTGCCCCTCTTCTTTTAAGAGGGGCACAATATGCGCCTTCTCCTCGTGCTCTTTAGTTCCCTTTCTTATAAAAGGGGAACTAAGAGCAACCACCTCCTCGGTTCAATTAGCTTCGCCTAAAGTGTCCCGGTTCACCGCAGATTACTGAGCTCCACCGCCACGACAAGGCTTGAACCATGGTGGGGACTGTGCAAAGAATTTACATCAAAGGATGTTAATCAATGACGGTAATCAATCGCTCGTGCACTATAAAATCATTAGTCTTATTCCTTATTAATAACAATGCAATTATCATACTCCATGGACTAGTATGTCCGAGGAAATAGAATAGAACTTTATTTATCAAACAAATATTACATTGTGATTATATACAGTTAGTTACTTATAATACACAATAAGAGTATAAAAGGCATAGACTTGAAAAAATAAATTTCGCTATCACAAGACATATCATAATTAATAATAACATTGGATGAGAAAGTTATGGTAGTGCTCCGTGTGGTTTGAGAGTATCCATTGGCCCATTGGAGGGGAGAGAATGATATATGTCTGCATAACAAATATCCCACTGCGTCCTTGTCCCTTTACTATACTAGCAGTCCGTCCCGGCTTCGCACTGTTATGTCCAGTGGTCGGAGGCTTTAACGCTGAATACGCCTGATTGTGAACCATCAGCATTACACTCTCGGAACCTGAGTGTAGCTCTTAGCCCGGCAGCTCAGTCTCTATTCATCAATCAGTACTAACGGTCACATACAATTTCTATATTCATTTGTCATAAGTTAATCATAATATTTTACTACTTGTTCTAGCAATAATAACATTTACTTTTTTAAAAAGACTTTCCATTAAAGCCATCTAACAGCACGGATATTATACGAAGTATAGCAAAAATTCATTGATTCACAAAAATTTAAAATCATTGTATTTTTGTGCTCAAAGATAAAAAAGAAAACTAAATATATAAATCGTTCTAAATTCTAAATGGTAATGCCGATTCGATGTCATGGTAATGACAATAATTTCAGTTTATGACAACGACAACCGGGACAGCTTGTTGCCAATAATTTCATCAGAGAAATAAGAATTTACTTTGAAATTTTTTACATAACTTTGATTAAATTATCGAAGTTTCTAATGATCTAAACGTCTTAGAGAATGTTATACAGCCTATGTTCGTCACATATAGTGCATGATTCAAGTGGTAAAAATATTTTTTAAATCGTTCCTGTATTTTCGACGCCTCTTCAATGCAAACAAACAGACAATCTAACATTCCCTCTTCATAATATTAGTATAGAAAAATGAGTGTAGAAGTATATATAAAAACACATATGTCGGAAATATAAATAGATTTGTGATGGTTTGCAAAAATAAAAGGGATTTTCAACGAGTGCTTAGATTAGACACCTGTGTTTTGAAAACGAATAAATAAATGATTCGTCGCAGTAAAAGTTAGTTATAACATTATTTCTTTTTTCAATTCATTCAATTTAATTCCAAACATATAATGAAGATATTTAAGCAAAGATATTATCGTAATTGGGTTTGGGTATGTTTTAACAACACAAGTCTAGCTGTGGGCGTAAACATCCACAACTAGACATTTTCAATTCTCAAAGGTATTTTTTTACGAACACAAAAACTGGAGGAAATTTAAAAGTGCCCACTTTTAGGCTTTATAATTTGATTGAAGCAGAAAAAAGCAATTATCAAGGGATTCAACGAAAATTTTAAGAAATTTCTTTGTCGTGTTTATCACCATGTCTACAGATAATGATTCTATATTGCAAAATGTTCATAGTACGACGTTATGTCACATTGGATATCATCCAATCGGATGCCGGCACCATTGTACCGGCATCCGCTACGTACTCGTAGCATGTTATATTTAATATAAAACCGTTCAGCTAGACATACTATCGTGTATATACTACCTCTTCCTAAACTCTTTTTTTCTATATTAATTGATGTTATTTAAAATTGATGTTACAGATATCATTTTGTAACGGAATTGGGCTGGCACGACCGGGGAAGTACCTCTCGCTAAATTGATACCTGCGTGAAGTGACAGCGTTGCTGTCACGTTTCGTGCGATTTGTGAGTAGCCATATTGAGTTTCAGAGTTAGCCCAGGTGGGGGGGGGGGATAGGAGCGCAAGGTATCTGCGTAACAATCATGCCTATTTACACGGGTGTCGGTGGCTACACAGAGACACACCCCTCATCCCCCAGGAACTTATTAATTATAATAATAATTCCGTGGAAGAATATAACGAATTGGTTCGAAATTGATCTTTTGAACAACAAATTATGTGGCGGTCGTGATGGTCAGAATTATCTCCAACGTACTAACCTACCTCTAACCTAACCTAACCTACCTCTGTGAGCAAATGACCCATTGTTAGGGAGAGGCCTGCTCAGCGCCCACCGAATGAGGTCCACGTTCTGACGGATATAGTCCGCCTAGCATCCCCGCGATAGCTCCGGTCATGTTAGTCGCACCGTCACGTGATATAGCATATATCCTTTCTCGATAAATGGAGTGTTCAACACGAGAAAAATAAATACAGGCCAGTAGTTACAGAGATTAGCGCGTACAAACAAACAAATTCATCAGCTATATATTATTGGTTTATATAACGACTTACGAGCAGTCTGACCATTATAGTAACACATAAGCATAATTATAGGCCATGGAGACCCTCCTTGAGTTACCTCATGCTTCCAGTAGGTTAACAGACTGTCCCCAGCATAGTTCAAGCCTTGTCGTGGCAATGGGGCTCAGTAGCCTGGTGTGATTCGAGATACCTTGTGCGAAGCCAATTGAACCGAAGAGTCGGCGGCTCTTAGCACCCCTCCTATAAGAAGAGGGGAGAAAAGAGAAAAGTGGCGGCGCTTTTACGCACGGGGCAAAGGGCGATGATGGGAACTTCACCCCATTGCTCTGTCCCAAAGTCAGTGGGGTTGTCCTGTGGTGCGGGACAACCCCACATGGAGGTGGCGTCAGTCCCTTCGGGGGCTGATTTGCCGTCGAGGTGCCCTGATGATTTGCTGTTCGAAGGCACCTAACCCAGTGCGGCACTGGTGGAACAAGCGGTCGTTTTTGAAGGTATTCGGCACTATATAATGTGCCGCGAGATCCACACACCGCTGGACCCCACCCAGGGCCAGTGAAGGTAAATGCGTTTCCCCCCATCAACAAAGGAAAAAAAAAAGAATACCAGAAAAAGAAAACCGCATAAAACGCGACTAAATTGTTACTACATTGTGTCTGTTACGTGACCAAATAAAATAATCAGCTACAGATTATTAATACGAGTGTTGTTGGTCGGGTAACCTCCCCGTGGTGCGCCCTGGACAATGGTGACAGATTTGACCTTCTTCTTTCCCATTGCGAGAGAGTGAGTTTGGATCAATGGCCGTTGGCTAATTGCCAACGGCCATTGATCCCACCCCCAATCCGTGCTCTGGCGCCCGGCCGTGGATGTATGGCTGCCTCCAGTCTCGAGGGCATCATTATCCGCCCGTCTTCGTGCGGGTGTGTCGTTACGGGTTACACCAACCCTAATGGGGCTTTATAACAAAATGGACTCAATCAGCAGAAAGGAATGTGATCTCCGGGTGGATCCCTGAAAGGATGAATCACACCCCTTCGCTATGGCGGAGGGCTGTTCCACGTACTACGGGGGGAGGGGGTACTAACTGCTTCAGGGACGAGAATTTTTTTTTTGTTGACGCGGGGAAATGCATTTGCGCGTTTTCACCGGCCCTGGGTGGAGCCCAGTGGTGTGTGGGACTCTTGCTCTTTCTTATTTTCCCTCTTCTTACAAGAGAGGTACCGAGAGCGATTCCTCCTCCTGAACTTTAAGCCCCCACTTCTTATAAGAGGGGTGTAAAGATCCCCCTCGGTTCAAATGGCTTCGCCTGGGTTCACCTCAGTCCAATTTGCCCCACCGCCACGACAGGGCTTGAACCATGGTGGGGAGAGACGAGCAAACTGCTCATCCTGGTACAACCGTCAACTTAGGCATGAACATGGACGCATCTAGAGATGATAAGGATTTAATAGGTGGTATTGATATCGTTACGGTATTGGAAGAGAGCACGCCGTCGCCAGTGTTCGCACGAAGTCATCGCAATTCTTTCGCAGCCACTCAGGTGTAGACTCTGCCTCCAGTGAAGAAGATGCGTAGATGGAGACTCAAACAGGCAACTCTCTCCCGGACGATCAAAAATCCTACAAACGACGTGGATAATACAAAGGACTCCGAAACTGATAGCAAACCAGCCACATCAACGAGGCTATTGAAAAGTATTCGCCTTTCAGAATCTGGTGGCTTTGACGAGCTCAGTGAGGCTGAAATGATTGTTAGCGCCCTGGGAGCCAAAATTTCTTTGAGCCTGGCGATAATAGCAGAGGTTGCGAAGAGGAAGAAAGAAGAAAACAAAAACTTGAGCGGGACTTGCGTGAAGGGTCTTATTATGGCTGTCCTGAATAGCAGTAATTCCGGAGGCGGCCACATCATTATTATGAACAGGTCGTCGTCGGCAGAAACAAAGTTTTAGAAACAGCTAGTGCTCGTAAAACCCGGCAGCTAGAGAGCCTAAGAAAGGAAATGAGTTCTCTACGCAAAGAGCTCGGCTCCCCCTCTGAAGCTGCTTCGCTAGCCCCAACGACAGCTCTAGGCTTTGAGGGCATGATTCAACGGGCGATACGTGAAGCTGTTGCTCAATCAAGCACTATGTTAGATGTTCGTTTGGAGGGACTGGAAGCTCGCCTTCTTCCGGAACCGCGCCTACGGCCACCGCGTGCAGCAAAAGAATGTCTCTGGTATACATTGACATCTGGAATGCAGTGCAAAGAAGAAGGCCGCAGCCGCGGTACCAGGCTCCTTGAGCCTACAACACCTTCAGTACTATCAGCTGTCGCTATCAATGAAGAGGCTCACTCCCAAGATATAGAAGGTTGGTCTTGAAAAAAGGAAGTAAAAAAGCAAACCAGAAGGTGAAGCTGCAAAACAAGCGAAGTTAAAGAGCAAAAAGAAAAAGAAACATCGCGTCCCAAAATCTGCTGCAGTGTTGATAACACTGCAACCTAGCGCGGTGGAGAGGGGCGTTTCGTACGCTGGTATTCTAGCCGAAGCCAAAAATAAAGTACACTTGGCCGCGCTTGAAATCCCTGCGGTAAGCTTCAAAATAGCATAGGATGAGCAGTGGGAGCTCGCATTCTGGAGGTACCCGGTGCTGAAAATAATGCCAGAGTGGATGTTCTTGCTTCTAAGCTAAAGGAGGCCCTTGGAGATGCCGTTCAAATCTCGCGTTCCGAAAAGTGCTCGGAGCTCCGCATCAGCGGCATGAATGGTTCAGCCATTGCGGAGGATATCGCCAGTACCATTGCTAGGGTTACAGTAGTTGAGGTAAATGTGGGCGAAATTCGTTAGGACGGTCAGGGCCGTGGCACCGCCTGGGTACGATACCCTATAGAGGCTGCGAGTAAAGTGGTAGGTGGCGCAAAATTCTGTGTTGGTTGGACGGTAGCTGCCACGAGGCAGGCCACACACAGCCTAAATGGGTGTGCGAAACGGGGACCGCAGTGATCTTTGTTTCAATTGTGGTCAACCAGGTCACAAGTGTGCGCAATGTCTATGCTGAAGGCGGCGAGTCTGCGGATCACATAGTTGGCAGCAATGTCTGCGGAAAGCCTATGCTACATAAAAAGCAAGCGAGTGCATCAAGAGACACTACCATCACATCGTCCGCTCCAGTTCCTGAAGTGGTGATCCCGGTAGTTGTAATGGATACTGCGAGCAGATTATAATTGCTCTCATAAGATTCTTGCAGGGAAACCTAAGCCACCTGCGCTCAAGCACAAGATCTCTTGGTGCATTCAATGGCGCTGTGGTCAATTGATGTTGCTGTGGTTGCGGAGCCTTACCGTGTTCTTTCTCGCGGCGACTGGGTGGGAAATTACAACTCTTCTGTCGCTCTCGTTTTTAACTCAAAAATGCATGTATGTGGTCCTGTCGTGAGTAACGGCTTCGTCGTTTCTACAGTGGGGGATAATATCGTGGTGGGCATTTATTTCTCACCTAACAGAAACCGGGCTAAGTTCGGGACTTTTTGGTTAATCTCGGTACGTTCATTGGCGGAGTGTCACGTCTTATGCTCATTGCCGGTACCTTCAACGCAAAGTCCACGCTGTGGGGCTCTTCCATGACGGATGCAAAAGGCCGAGTACTTGAGGACTGGATACTTGTGTCAGGCTTACTGTTAGCGAATTGTGGCACTGGTACATACGTGCGTGCGGCACAATGGTGGCTCTGTTGTTGATCTCACATTCATAAAACAAGGGGTCGGAAGAATTGCGGGGTGGCGGATTATGGAAAACGTGGCGACATTGTCAGATCATCGGTATATCCGGTATGACATCTCCAACAAACAATCTGGAAGCACGCCTCGCACTTCATACGTTGGCTCCGGTCCTAAGTGGACTCTGACAAAGATCGATAAGGAGCTTCTGAAAGAAGCCGCAAGTGTGCAATTATCAGTACGCCTTCCTTCTGTTAGTGGTACCGAATCAAAAGCTGAGTGGCTAGCCGACTCGATGCATAAAGATGCGTCAATGCCTCGAATAGGTCCGTACTTGTCTAGGCGCCGATGTTATTAGTTATTGGTGGCATCCAGACCTCCAACGACTGACGGAGGACTGTGTGACGGCTCGTCGCTATTATAAACGGATACTTGGACATAGGTGTAGTGGGCTTGAGGCCCTAATTTCCGAAGCCCATGAGAGGTATCGACGTGCGCGCCCTTCGTGATAGTATACGACGGGCGAAGACAAAATCGTGGAGAGAGTTCTCGAAGTCTCTCGACCGTGACCCGTGGGGCAGGTCCTACAAATGCGTAAGGAGTAAACTTCGCCCAGTTGCTCCACCACTCATGCAGTCCTTTCCGCCTGATTTTTGTCAGCATATAGTTTCCGCCCTGTTTCCATCACGAGGCGAGTGGTCCCAACCATCGTGACTCGTAGAGCAAGCTCGCCCGTCAGGAAAAATCTTGAGGTACAAGATACGAATGTGAGAATGACTCTGAAGCAGCTGGACATAAAAATGCGTGCAAAGAACGGAGCCCCAGGTCCTGACGGCATCCCGGGCCGTGCTTGTTGCCTGGCATTGGACTCAATGAAGGAGAAATTTCTGGAAGTGTTCTCTTGCTAACTGGCGCATGGTAGCTTTCCAAGTCGATGATAGACTGGCAGGATGGTCCTGCTGATAAAAGAAAGTCGCCCAGCAAACCAACCCTTAGATAGTCCAATAGTTCTACTGGATGAGACCAGGAAATTGTTAGAGAGGATGATCGCAGCTCGCATCACGCGTCACTTGGAAGTTGCTGGACCAGGCCTTAGTGAGAATCAGTTTCGATTTCACTTGGGTAGATCCACTATTGGTGCCATCATGAAACTAATGTCCGTGGTAGAAGAGGAGATCTCTCAGGGTGGGGTTGTTGTAACAGTATCTTTAGACATCTGCAATGCATTCAATTCCCTGTCCTAGGAAATAATACCCGAGGGGCTGCGTATCCACTCAGTACCCCGGTACCTGCGAAATGTTATCGTAGACTATTTATCTGTACGCGCCGTCAAATTCCAGATAGAAATAGGGCGATGGCCGACAAAGAAAGCTGTGTGTGATGCTCCACAGGGGTAGGCGCTTGTTCCGTCTCTGTGGAATATCGGGTACGACCGGGCACTTCGCGGTCGTATTCTTCACGGAGCAAGTATTTTATCAAGTGATACTCTAGTCGTAGCTCAGATACTCATCACACAGAGAGGCCACTATCCCTGCGACGGCAGCAGTCGCTCTAATGGTACGTCGCATCCGTGCTCTGGTTTTGGAGGTGGCACTGGCAAAAAATAACAATTTTAGTCTGAAGCTCTGTGCCTGCACGGCCCGCGCGTCAGACTAAAATTGTTATATAGGTTGGAGGGACTAAAATTGTTGTCGGGGTCCACCATGAATTACCTGGGCTAATCTTGATAGTCGGTAGACTTTCAAAAATCATTTTGTCTGGTTCTCACAATGGGTGACGAAATCTGCAGCGGGTTTGGCCTAGCTACTGCCTAATTAATAATATAATAAACATAAAGCAGTCGATTAATTTTAAGCGTAATCATGGCAATGTATGGTGCGCCAGTGTGAACAGAAGTAATATCAAGCCACAACCGGGACTTTAGCGAATCATGGCCATTCGGGCGTTTCGAGGGTACAGGATGATTCCAGGGGTCGCGGCATGTATCCTGGCTGGCAGCATCCCCTGGGACCTGGAGGCAAAAGTGCTATCTGACGCCTATTGGCATTACGTAACTGTACGTGAAGTAAAAGATAGAAATTCGACACCTGAAGCGCTGCGTAAATAGATAAGAGTTGGTCGAGAGAAATAAATTCAAATGTGGGAAAAATTCGGCACTGACGCGCGGTGCCTCCAGCCTGGAGGGGCCGCGAGTCAGTACCGAACTATTAACAGCCATACGTCCTATTCTTAGAAACTGGATGGAGAGCCCAGGTAGAGCATTTTCACTTCACCGGACACAGATTTTGAATAGGCGCGGCTACTTTGGTCGTTACCTATGTGAGGCGGTTCATCTGGAATCTATACCGTCTTGTCATTTGTGTGGTATGGCCCGTCATACCTTGATGGAATGCCCAGCTTGGGCAGAGGAAAGGGCTACCCTCTTTGCAGTTGTGCCTACAGCAACTGCAAAGAGGTTAGCCCTTTCCTCTCTAGACCTCTCCTTGTACGTATTAATTCTTTTCATGTTGGACAGTGAGGAAGCCTGGAACGCGGTTGATTCCTTCGCAAACTGCGTCATGTCATGTAAAAGAGAGGTAACTCGACTTCCTAGGCGGAGACACAACATGGCGCCTTAGGAGGGGTCAGAGGGCGACGGCTTCGGGAAGTCGACGTCCGCTCAAGTGGCCCGAGTTGATAGTTGTGCTGAGTGTTTCAACACTTTCCTGTGGCTCCTCCAATGGCGGATGTGTAGGAACACCGCTGGGGAACCGGTCCTCGGTTCTCGAGTCCCACATACCCCTCAGGACTTCTCCGCAGGGGCATGTTTAAAAGCATTCCCCAGCGAAAAAGAAACAAAAGAAAACATATTATTAATAAAGACAATTTTATAACTAGTATGAATGCGAAATGCTTACTTAGCTTTGCTATTGTTATACAAATATGATTTCATTATATAAATGGTATGCTTATTTTGTACATTAACAAAAACATTAACTTGTATTTGAGATCAGTCGGATTTCTTTACCTTATTACGGGAACGACTAACAATTTCTTTAATACATTAATTCAATACAATTTATACATTCCAGTAGATACAATATTATATTTCCACTTTCACTTTCCATTAAAACAATTGAACCAAACAATCCCCATCTTTTCGGGGCCGCGAGAATTTCGCAAAGATAATAAAATAATCCTTTTGACGGCTCACAAAAGGTTTTATCTCATTTCTGAAGCGATATGCTCCGAAAATAATACCAAAGCCCCACCCCTTATTTGCGTTTTTAGCCAACTTAGCATATTGCATGTTTGAAGATATCCGAATTTGGCGAGGCGCGTAATACGCGGAATACGAAAACAGCAATTGACGGGATAGATTTATTTGTATACGTGCAGTATTGTGGATGTGACGGTGGGGTGTGTGAAGAGAACGCTCTTTAAGTCTACGATTATTGACAATAATTCTAAGCGTCTGAAAGACAGTTTATATCTTAGCAGTCCGTTCCGGCTTCGCAATATCCGTATATTGCACGGAACTTGGCAAAAACTCATTGATTTACATAATATATATTTTATGCATTTTTATTTTGGGCCTCGAAAACATTATCATAACTGGAACAAATTAAACTGGACGTAGGTGGCTCAAAACCGTAACCTGTGGCGCTGTAGAAGGAATTACTTTGATATTTTTTACACTGTGGTTACATCTGCCAACTGTTCTTCTGAGCATGTGACCAGTCCATTGCCACTTTAGAGAGTCCATTCGTCGCGTGATATCGGATACTTTAGTTCTCCGCCTTATGACTTCGTCTCGAATTCTGACGGACAGAGAAACACCCTACATAGCACGTTCAATAGCCCCTAAACTTGCGGACCAGTAAGGTTCTGGAGTGGAGGCCGCGCTTAGGGAAACGAAGTGTTGGTCGGTCGTTCACCAGGTGTGAAGACGATCTCCGTGCAGTAGCCGGTCCGGGATAGATGCGAGTAACAGGAGATCAGTAGTCTTGGCACTCATTGAGAGAGGCCTATATCCAGCAGTGGACCGATAAGGACTGATAACCTAAACCTAAGACCTAAAGCCTTCCTCTACAAATGGGCTATATTCTCACTGAAATATTTTTTCTCAGTAACAGATTTTTATAGTGTTAGAAAGGGGTGCTGTACCATGGAACAAATTCACCTTGCGAGCGCAGCATGCTGCGTTGTAGCTGAATTGGGCCTACGCCTCTGGGGAGGCACCTCCCGTTCACATGATAGCGGCGTAAAATGATATCTTCGATGTCACATTTTGAATGGTTTGTGAGTAGCCGGTGGTCCATTTAGGGTGGTGTGTAATACTCACCGTATTAGAACAACGCATCATAATACTGATTATGCTCATATTGATGGCCCTATGTACTCGTAAAAAGGCTCCGATAGCGTGCTTGTCCCCCTATACTATTAAAAAAATATTTTTAAATTCCCAAAATTGACATAGTTCATTTACCCCCACCACCATGATGACCATGTTCATTGTCAAGCGTCTTCAGAAGCTTATTTCAATGTCAGGATTGTAAAATACTCGAATAGACCGTGATGAAATCCGTTATAGTGGTTTAATTAGTTTGTTAAATAAAGCTACTGCTATAATACTTATATCAATGCATCATGGTTTATAATAATCCGTAATTATCATAGCACGATAACGTTAAAATAACTGTACTATCACGAGTGAGGGTACTAAATCGGAAATCAACTAGTGTTTTCAGGATTCCATGTCCAAATGGCAAGAAATGTAGTCCATGACCAAATGGGCAAGAAATGTAATCCATGACCAATTGGGAAGTTATCGTCCATCCATATGTAGTAGTCATTAGGAAACAATCAGGCCTTATGTCACCGTTTACGCCTCGCCTGATTCTTTTTCCGTATAACAGTTTTGAGGCAATATTTATTTGTAGTTTGTTTGCCGTTTTTCTTCTACTACTTCCTGGTCATCTTCGCAGGTTGCCCTGCGAGGGCTACGGGCACTGAGGCAAACCTCACAACCCGGTTTGGGTCGCGACAAGTATCCCGTCGGTAAAGGGACCGTATTTCTGCGGATTTGCCATTGTGGTTTCTGGGCTCAGGGGGGGAACAAAGGCCTGTTTAGGGCCGACGTGTTGTGTGATATGTTATGATTGTTGGTGAGTAGTGATATGGATGTGTTTTGCATGTGCATGTGTGATCCTCGTCCGATTTGCCGGACGCGCAGACCCTAGTCCGCTTGGTGGATCACGGGGGAGAGTTCACACGGGTACGGCCCCGTTCAGGTGGTCGCGCGTGCAGCCAGGTGTTTTTCAAACGTATTCCTACAGCATACAAACCCTGACCTTGCCACAACGAATGCAGAAATAAAATGATTATCATATTCGATATAGTCATTATAAATTTATGGGCTTACATACATGTATATGTGTGTGTGTATGGAGGGGGGGGGGGGTCCCATTTTTATCCCCCTACGAATAATTCTAAGTAAAATTATGTTACTTAATTTCCATTTGCATTATGAAACTTGTGGCCCACTGTCAGAGTTGTAAAACAAGTACAACAAAACAAGTTTGTTAACGTAAGTAGACCACACTATAATGTGTAGTATTTGCCAAGACTAAGTGTATTTTTTTCATTCAAAAGCAATTATTTTACCCACATTCGCCATTAAACTATGGCTGGTCGTAAAAAAGATAAGAGAATACACACGAGCTGAAGTAAATGATGATGCCAAGACAAGATTATAGCTTAAGACCGTTAGTTCTGCTGAATGTGCAAATTTCCTTTGTTCATTTCGTGAGCTTTATTTGTAGCCGCTCGATATATATTATTTGTTATTTTATAGAGCAGATGCAATGGAAAAGTTCGCTATCCAGTAGGTGCAATAAATGTTTTTCTATACCATACAAACACCCGTAGGTAGGCGTCATGAAAACACCCTCCTCAATGCCTCCCCTCTACTAGAGCAATATTATTATGCTAAATACTTACGCTCTCTAGTACATTCTCTTTTTTTACAGAATAGGGTGGCAAACGAGTAATCGGAGCCTTTTTACGACTACCCACGTCCATGAACATCCACATAATTAGAATGTCAAGTGTTCAAGAACACAATATGTATTACTCTATTGTTTGGCTGACCACCAAGTTGTCTTGATGGTAGCAGATTCAGGCGTCAATATAATTGAGGATCTCATCTAGAACGTACTATAACGAATTGATAGACAATTGATTGCAACAAACAAAAAAAGAGAAGAAAAGTATAAAAGAAGCAGTACAATTGCATAGTATAAAATCAACTTGCATAGCTTGTGTGCACAGAACGAAGACTGGTTGGTCCAGGTTGGAATTTATATCAATTTTTATATATATAAACTTCACTGTTAAAATAATTATACCTTAAGGTATACACCACGGGTCTACGCTAACATAGTATAATAGAACCACAGATAATAAATATTGTTTATAGGCTCTGTATTCATCAATAAAGCCGTCATTTTCCCACTCTTTGCTTTAAAAGAAACGAGCAAAATTGTATTCATTATTTATATATTTACAACAACACACAAAAGTTTTAATAAATTCAGTCCAGTCTTAAGTGACGCGTGAACAAATGGAAGCCACATTAACCAGAGCACTGCTTGACTACAACTGGGACCGGACGGTCCCAAAACACCTTAATTAATTGTGAGAATTTCCCCAAGCCTGTATTAAGTTGAATTTATTTACAAATTTCCTTATGTAATACTTAAAACCTTTCTCAGGAATTTATCGTTGTACTTCCGAGAAGTAATTCGAAGCGTTAACGGAAGGCTTTTGGGAGAGTTGAGATTTTATTAAACAATTCGGATATGGGAGCCATTTTTGGAATCTTGCAATTCACAAGTGTATTCTGTTTCGTTTTATATAGGATCAACGAGCATCATAAAGTCATAAGATACTGATAAAGTGGCCAGTGCGCGGCGCGGAGGTTGAAAGAAGGACAACACAATTGCGAGAATACAATAACCATGGACATCGGCAGCCGGCATAAGGCCCGATTGCTCGTTTATTCTCATATAATATATAATAATGATGTCGTCCTAGCCGAATTTCGTCTACAGCGGCTCTCTCAATAGAGAGCCATCTGCGCGGGCCATACTATGGTGCACATGTGTTTGCGCAGACACAAGTGCACTCTCTATTCCTTCATTCTCCTATACCGATGGGATGACAATCCGGGTGCAGGACCAACGGTTCTACGTGTTCTCCGAGGCACGGGGGTGTAACATCGCCAATTTCCTAACTCCGGACAGTTGTTAGAATTTGAAAAATCCTAATGGCACTTTTTGTATGGTCCGACGCGCGGGAGTCAAACCCGGGACCTCACATCTGTGACTGAACATGCTAACCACTGGGTCACGAGGCAGTTCATATAATATCGAGAAACTACTTCGGCCCATAGTAGTGCAGAGTGCCATCCCGAGGTACCGCTCGAACACATGCTTTCACCACAACGTGAGTCTATGAGTTTCCTATAGCTCATGGAAAGAAATGATGAGAGTAGCACTTCTGCACAACAACACTCAAAAACACTCTTCATCCAATTTTTTTATCATCAGCATCAACATCGGCTTGACGACGCCCACTGCTGGAAACAGTCGGCCTCTTTTTAAACTTTATTTATCATAAGGATTAAGTCAGCCTCACATCTACTAAAAATAATTATAAACTTAACGGTAAATCTCACATATAGCGAATTGATAAAAAAATAGAAATCGTTCACTTTATTCTAATTGAAAATTGGGACTAACAATGTTATGTATAAGAAAGAAAAGTTTAGCTTTATTACATTTAGGGTCCGTTATATATTCTTGTCGGGAAATTTGTTTCTATCAGGTTCTATAAGAAGATGATATAAGTCTTCATGTCGGCTGTATGTTGTACAGTTAGAGTATCATTTTACCCATTGGGAAAATAAAATTATACAGTGGACTGTGATTGCAATCAGAGCGTTTATTAAGAAAAGTCCTATAACAAATACCAGATTTCTTTGAAATCTGTTGGAAGTATCTGTCTCGTTCCTCATAAAAACTTTTTTCAATAGATCCCAACGTCACAATTTATGACAATTAAATTAAATTCTGGGGTTAAAGCGACTATTAAAGGTTTAGTCCGTCTTTTAAATACATGTATTTAATGATGGTCTTTCTACATTCACAATCATGAGCAATCTTAAAATAATACAAGAAACAAACAACGGCATCAAACCAGTTTTTGACAATGTTAGTAAAAAATGAGGGAGCAAGGTCTTATCTTGAAAAATATTAAATCCAACTCAAAAAAGAAAAAACGAGTAGAGCTCTGAAAAGGAACACACGACCAATGAGATATCGTCCCATTCCCTTCGCTCCATGAGCCAACTTAAATCAGGGTATTATATAAACTCGGTTGCAATAAGATAGATTTTAACACCCAAGTTTCACACGTGGCATATATGTACCATTCAAACTAGCACGCTAATGATACGGTCTATCAAATTTATAGCCATACAGATCATGTAAATTCTACTAATAAAATGCACACATAAGAGAATGAAGACATTTTAACATTAATGAAGATGTTCGAAACGTAAGATATGAAACACGGCATCGGCAAGAGATCATGAACTCTCCCTTTTATATCTAATCATTAATGGTTCGTGGCATCCTGGCAGGAAAATAACCTATATTTTGTATCCCGAAAGCTGTCTGTCTCTATGTGATCGGTTGTCTCAAAATCTGCTGAGCGGATTTTAATGTGGCTTTCACTTGTGGATACAGCTATTTCCGAGGAATATTTAAGTGTATTATTTGGCCCCTGTTATTCGATTTTATTCTATTGTTTTATATTTTTTGTTCATTCAAATTCAATTTTACGGAACAGAAGAAAAGATGCAAAGTAAATGTCTTTGCTCTTACGGACATTCAGTTTTAATGGTTTTGTAGTGGCGAATGAATTTGCGTAAATAAAAAAAAATAAGGATTATCAGTATTTTTTATCAACCCCGTCTGTTGCCGGTAAAGGAAACATTCTACAGATTAAAAACAAGATGAATGCACACTTCACGTCAACAAATCGAAGACAATTCGATGTAAAGGATGAAAACGACTCAGAAAAATGCTCCTGAGGGTAAAACAATCAAGGACCATTCACTCCGAGTTCGCTTCATTTCCTTTAGGATGATTACATAGAAGACAGAATTGCTCTGATGTCGTAAGAATTTATGAAACTGCCCGTGTATCGTAAAACAGTTACTGATAAGAGGTCCCTAGTTTTATTGCCAGCGTTGAAGACGAGGACGTTAATAAAATTGAATAGGTATAGGCTATCTATACGAGGGTCTTCGAAAATCGAGAGTCAAAATGTGTATGTTTAAAATTCTTATAATTGACCGTCAGCGCATAAAATGTCGGCCGAGCCGGGGACATAATCGGTGGTATGGTAAACGCCTTTATCAACTAAATAAGAATGTTTAACGATAAGATAAATAAGATAGTGAAATAATTAATAGTCTCTAACTATTTTACAAAAATAATAATGATAATTTATAAAATAAATAAGAACTTATTTTTAAATATATTTAATATAATTATTTTTATAATTACCTATTATTTAGAAACTATAATAACACTAACTATATATCCTCCAATGCAGTGAAGGTATCACAAAATATTGTATTACATACTACTAGAATACATACGACTAGAAGGTAGGGTTCGAGTCGATTTAACATAAAACAAGTGGTTGTTAAACAACCAAAGTAGTGGAGCAAATTCAACTAGCTCACAAAGACTGCAGCTAAATAAAAATCTATTCAATTTACATATAGAAATCTTTTGATTATAAATCATTCATTGTTTTTGTATCTTCTATTTGATTGGAACTTTTTGCTTTACAGCTAAGAAGCAACTGGACCCTCTGTTTTACAAGCAGAAAGTTCAGCAAAAGAAATTTTCAAAGTCGAAGAAATAGGCGAACGTAGTCGCGAGTACTAACTCTTGTTAAAAAATATTATATTAAAGTTATTCTCAACATTATTTCATATTAATACGTGCAACAAAAATAGCTACTATTTGGTGACTCCGCCGACAATGGAATCTGAAACCTTGTACAGTTAAAGTCCGTGATTCATAATTTTTTATAACGCTTGCACGCATAAAATCTCGAAATTATTTATGTTTATAACGCTTGCACGCATAAAATCTCGAAATTATTTATGTTTATAACGCTTGCACGCATAAAATCTCGAAATTATTTATGTTTTTGAGATAAAAGGTATCTTTATGTCGTTCCAGGTAAAGTATCTCCTATCTCTCTGGCACAACTGCCAAATTTCAACTCAATTCCTCAATCAATTTTTTTTGCGTGAAAAAGTAATGAAGAAACATAATATTTTAAAAATATTCAAATGGTAAGATCACAATCTTATTTTATTATATATTATTATATTTTAATAAAGTCAGAAAAAAGTGTACTATTGAGCCAATGTTGAATACCGTAGATGTTGTAGAAAAGAGTTTTAAAAAAAGTTTTTTTTTTAACCTATTAAGCTCACCTCACACATAGATGGCAGTTACTAATAGCGAAGTGGCGAAGAATTACAATGCCATCTAATACTAAACTTTATCCTTATTACTATGTTAACTAATATTGCTCGAGAAACATGAACAGGTCGCGGCCACACGAGTGCTTGGCGATTCCTCCGCAATAATGCTCCGAAACGCCCATTGCTTCGCTGCTGTGCTCTGCCAACTCGGTGTGAGTCATGCCTATAACTTGGTAAATCCAGTTAAATTGAAAAAAAAAAAAAAAGTTTTTTTTTCAATTTATGAATGAATCTTGAATTCAAATCACCGGTATGCATTAAGCTGCGTATTCGCTAGGCAACGTGTCTTGTTTAGAAAAATATTCACGCGATGTTTATCGCGTGACTACATTTTTTTTTTCCATTAACACTATTTTTTTAAAATTGATCGTCCGCACTTGCCAGACCTTCTTTTAACTACATCAACTGAGGGGAGCTTCGAGCAATCGGAGCCATTTTACAACTACCGACGCCCATGAACATGCTCCTTTTTTACGTTTTTCGTAGTTCCTTCAATTTCGTATTCAACGGACGTTAACTATCAATAAAAATTTTCAACACACCTTCAAATAATAGAAGTAAATAGACCTTCACAGATTATTAAATTTTTTGATTGACATGATTAGAGACATAATATCTGATTTTTTATTCTTTGCTTTTAACTCCTATTTACTTCTGACACCACATTATCTACTTATATGTGTTGATGCGTCACGTCAGGATGACATATAGAGGGCTGTGTGACCATCCCAAGAGATGGACTTGGAGGTGAGGAGTATTACGTGTATGAAGCACATCGCTGAGGTATACAACCAAGTCCTTAGGAGCCGTACTGAATATTGTATGAGTCCAACACAGGCATCAGCTGTCACAGCTGTCATCACAAGGCAGACTCTGGAAACATCTTATCAGATATGTAACATGTATGCGACCTATTTTGAACCTCCTACTGTCCGAGTGAGATTATTACGTTAGTAAAACATAATTTGAGTATTAAACGCCAAATTAACTTGTGCCAGCCGTGTTTGTGCTCGAAGTGTAATTATCCGGCTGAGCGCGCCTTACAATTTTAGAAAATGTCTAAGTAAATTTCTTCATACAAAAATTGTATGAAGGAAATTTTGTTTTATTTTATAAGGGTCTAAAGAACATAGATAAATTTTCTTACTGCAAAGGTTCGTAAACAACCGCACAAGTGTCATAAATGCGTATAATCCTTCTATCTTCTTTTCGTAATAGTAAAGTGAATACGGTAAATAATAGCTGGATTAATTTCAGTATAGAAGCGTTTAATAATAATAATAATAATATTAATACAAACATTTATTCAAGCAAGCAAGTGTATTGGACTCGGAGGTCACTGTACGACTTTTAAGTATATCTTCTATAGCCCACAAGGTACATGTGTAAAAAGGTTTACAGTAAGCCCGCAATAGAGTTATATTTACGACTCTCGAGCAGCGTGATAATCTGCGGGCTATCTTGTTGAATTATTGTAATTCATCATTTAAGTTTACGAATAATAATAATACTATCTTCCTAGCCAATTTCGGCCACCGCGTCCAGCTCTACAGAGACTAGCCAACTGCGCAGGACATATTATAGTGCACAAGTGTATACGCAGGCACATGTGAAGTCTCTATTCCCTCATTCTCCTGTACCTATAGGACAGCAATCCTACACGATCCTCAGATCCGAAAAGAGAAGTCAGATGGCTTAACGTGCTCTCCGAGGCACGGAGATGTATCGCCGCAGAAATTGAAAAATCGCAACAGTACTTTGGACCGACCCAACACCCGGGACTCGAACCCAGGACATCACGACTGTGGTTGAACACGTTTGCTACTAGACCAAGAGGTAGGTCAGTTAGTTTAAGAATAAAGTAGGCACAAACCACGTCTATTCTTGTAACAGAACAAACTTAATAAAAGGAGTGGAACGCTAATTCTTAAGCAGCTGTGTCTCATTCGCCACACGTAGACGTTCGGTTCCCATTCGCTAACTACATCTCTTGGCACCAGGTCACACAACTTACTAACGAGTCAACATGCAATATATTTGATTGTACAAGTTTATAAGCGAACAAAGAAATAAGTGTTTTATTTGAGAAATGGTGTAAAGCCAACTGTAGATATACTAATTTACCAACTGTAGGCGTATGTTACTATTTAGAATATAAGAGTTTCATTTAGATTTTTTTTATATTATTTTTTCTCTTATATAATTCTATATAACTGACATCTTCAGTGTCGCATTTCTTGTGGTTTGTGAGTAGCCGGTGGCCCATTGGGGACAAATACGGGCAACGTATCGACATAGTAATTGTGTTGATGTCCATGGGCGTCGGTAGTCCTAAATAGGCTCCAATTTCTCGTTTTTCCCGATATCCTATAGAAAAAGTATTAGTTTAATACTATTACATGCATGCGCGAGTATAAATAATTAAAAATAAAAGGCCTTTTATTTCTCTCATGTTTTTACATTGATTATTTGCGCTGGTTAGATAAGGTTAAATTACTTAATCCTAGTGTTAAATTTAATATTCCTATTTCTTTTCTTTAGCAAAATCCCCGTCTTCGCATGTGAAGGCCTCCTCCAAATTTAGTCACTTTCCTTTTCTTGGACTACTTCTGTCTATTCTACTCCGGCGATCCTTATAATTTCGTTTTCCCACCTTGTGATAGGTCTTCCTTAACCTCCCTTTCCAAGCGGTCCATTCCATGTAGTCGCTACTCCAGTCCCATGGCCAGCATGAAATCGTGCTACATGACCGGCCCGCTTTCTTTTTAACTTTTTCGCGAATTGTAGAGCATCTGTCGATTTAGTCATTTTTCTTATTTTTGTATGTCTTATTTTTTGAATTTTTCGAAGATTGAACATGTTCCTCTCCATACCACGTTGGCAAGTTCTCATTTTGTCTTCTATAACCTTCGTAAATTTCCATGTCTGACATCCGTATGTGAGGCATGGTAGTAGGCACGATTCCATGATTTTGGTTTTCTGCTACGTAAGTACCGTGCTCTTGAATATTTCTCTCAATTTCCAATTTTTGTTCCAGGTGCTTTGTGTTCTTCCTTCGATTTTCTTCGGATTATTTTTCTTATTAAAACTTATTTGTTTGCCCAGATATATGTTTAGGTCCGTGTACTTCAGGGGTTCTCCTCCTGCTGTTGTTGGTCGCTCTATACTGTTCGTCATCACCGTGGTTTTTGATATGTTCATTTCGATACCCACTTTTATGCTTGCATTGTGGAGAGATCCCTTCGTTTATTGGAGCTGGGAGCAGGTTTCAGCCAATAAAACAAGATCGTTTGCAAAGTACAGGTGGCTTACATATTTACCTTTATATTTATACTACATATTTTCCAGGCTAGTACGTAAAGATGGATTCAAGTACAGCTATGTATTCATAGCTGTACTTGATTACATAGGATTGGGGATAAGAGATCTCCTTGTTTCTCGCCTCTTTTGATTGGAAATGATGAGCCTTTGGTTTCCAGCATAAATTTGCCTGTGCTATTTTTGTGTAGACTTCTAATGACTTCTAGGTACTGTTGTTCCACACCTTGCTTTTTAAGGCTTCCAAATTCTCTGAAAAGGAAGTAATGAAGTATAAAGAGCAGCTGGCGCACAACATTGCGACGCTACCGATCTATAAAGAAATCAAATGCATACAGTTATATATACTACAGGTATACAGGTTAATCAACATAATCATTCCTGCACGATTATAGAGTACCTACTTGTTTATAGCTACCAGGTTAACTTATTTATTTATGTAGTACAGTTACGTTACAGTAACTGTACTGCATCAATATTCCCGTATATTTGATAATCCTAGTTTTGTATTTTGTATTCACCGGTACGAGTTGGTAAATGTTAAGCTTTTTAAAAAAGGAACTTTTATCCGGGTATATCCACAAATTTTTATATTTTACAAAAAATTATTGGAATTGCAATTGAAAATTTATTTCTTGCCAAGCTTCACTCATGACGTTTGGTGAATGTTGGTTTTGGAAATAAAACAATGTGTCTAAATTATTTATCTCATTCCAGTTAAAACTTACATTTATATGGATCATTATGCGGGCATAATGTTATTAATCATTAAGGAGAATATTAATCATTAGGAAGAGGTAGTGCCGTGCATGGTGCATGCATCCTCCTATGCAACGGAATTGTGCTGGCACGATCGGGGAAGTGCCTCTCGCTCACTTGATACAGGCGTAATGTAGCGTCGCTATCAGGATATGTCATAAAATTTTGCGGGTTCCGCCAAACCTGCTTCTTGATGAGAATATATTAACTTTTATTTGAAGCGGGAATTATAAATAAATATGGACACGTATTTACAGGCCACCACCGGCCCTGGAAGGGGTCCCGTGGTGTGCGGGGGCTCGCGGCACATTGTAGAGCTGTAATCCCACAAAAAATACAGCCAACAACATGAATGCTACCTGCTTGGTGACCCCCTGCTTTTTAATCCCCTCTTATTATAAGATGAGTACAATAAGCAGCCCCCTATCATTCAATTAGCTTCGTCCATCAGGCAAGGTATCAGGGTTCTCCCCGAGTTTCTGAGCCCCACCGTCACAATGGATTGAGCAATAGCAAAGGAATGTGTTAACTATTATCAGCAGCAAATTATCTCACAAACCACAAATTCGAATAATAAATATACTCAAGTAGTGTACTCAACGAAGTGTTAGTCGACCGTTCACCAGGTGTGAAGACGATCTCCGTGCAGTAGCTGTTCCGGGATGGATGCTAGTAGCAGGAGAACAGTTGTCTTGGCATTCATTGGGAGAGACCTATGTCCAGCAGTGGAGCTATAAGAGCTGATAATGATGATGAAGTAGATACTCTAAACGTTAAAAATATTTTAATAAAAAGAAATGACATAATTTTATCACAAAAAGAATATAATTAATTGTTCTCTTTGTGGTGCAAAGAATTAAGTGATGGGATGACAAAGAGAATCCGATTATATTTTGTTAAACGCCAAACGACAATAGCTGATAGCTTATCTAAGTCTCCATCCCTTGCTTTCTCTATTATTAAATACTTTTTCCCTAAATTCCTTTTATTTCGGTGAGATAAAGACTTTATATACAGATTTAGCAGGATAGGATTAAAGTTAACGTCGATTTTTGTCGCATAATAGCGATATTCTTTGAATTTTAATTGCAGAATATTCATGACCTTGCAGCGTAATCCAGTCGGTACAACCGGGTACCGATCCCTCGCACCTTAAAAGATATGGATATGTAAGAGTACCGTATTTCATGCGGCATGTGAGTCCCCGACAGCCACCTGAGGGAATTGGGTGAGGCAGGTATCGCAGAATCAAAACCAATGTTACAGTGTTTCAAGGTCATTTTCGGTCAAAAGGTCATTTGATTAAAAAAAAAATGGTTTTATTTGTAAGGTTACATACAAGGAAAATACATTTAGGAAAACGAAAACATATGTACATAATTAGATTTAAGAGAGAAATACAAAGAAGGGAAAAAGACAATTGAAAAACAAAAGCAAATATCCCAAATTAAAATAAATAATGCACCTTACAAAATGGTGAGACCTCAGCACAAGTTAGGACTAATGGTCCTAACACTGATTTTCAGGGTTTTTTTTTCTTTCCGGCAATGGTGCTGAGGTTCTAATGAGGGTACAATGAATACATTTATGACTACACAATAAAACACAAATAATACATTTGCGATTTTACGATACAATACAATTAATACTTTAGTGATTTCGCGATACAGTATAATTAATACATTTACGATATTAGGATACAACTTACAACACATGAACACGTCATACATTAAGATCATTACATGTCATTATATTTTTATATATCACACAGTATAAGATAGTAATAACAACAATAATAACAATAATAACCCTCCACGTGGACCAACCACATTGACGTGGTGGGGAGGCTTACAGGGAGGAAGAACATACATGGAGTCTGACCACCTAGGGTATATTATTTATAAGAGGTACTATTATTAACGCACATAACAACTTGGCTGTTATCCTCTCTAAACTAACGGTCACCAATTAGAAGACGAAGTAAACACGGAACATGGACGCGAATTTAAAACATGTGACTACTCAGTAGGGTTACGGTTCTGCCGAGGAGTCTCTCCCCGAGTCCGGTGGGTCTAAGTCATCTGGTTCGGGCAGCCCTACGTTTCTGAGGGAGCCTCTGTATTCGCGCACTAAATCTAGGTATTGTGTAAGGCCGCTTCCCGGAGGTCGTCGGGGCACACCTGGAACCAATGCTGGATGTCACAGCAAAATGTTAACCATCGGCGGTGAGAAGCTGAAAAGGTGGGCTCTCGCTGGCGATGAACCCTAAGAAGTTACAACCAAATCGTATTCACCCCCATCATCATCACTAACTCTGTTCTCTATTGAGAGTAGGTCGACGCGGCACAGCTACTCGAGGCAGACTTCTCCTACATCACCCCCATCGCCAAAGATTATCCTGGAGCAATGAAGTCTATGAAACAGTATAGTTTCATAGACTTCATTATTTTCACGCAGTTATTACAAAATAACCAGACTCGAATCAAACAAAACAGCTTATAGGCCTTTACTACATGCAGCTGTAATAACTGCTTATCCTCACCGAGCACATGTTTCTGGGCAGAGAATCTCAGACCAACTTAGAGCCATTATAAGAAATAAATACATTGCTAACACTAGAGTACAGGAAATAAAAGATGAAGCAACCACAGAAATAGAAGCTGGTACTGATGT
>JAFELO010000020.1:511844-577511 GCA_017140195.1 Eumaeus atala | reverse complement strand
GGCAATGGCACACATTGGAGGTAAAATACATAAGAAAAACGCACTAACAATAGAAACAAAACTCCAGCGTGGCGAGTACGTCTTGAAAGAAGAATTACTAACCTGAGAGCAGATATCGGTAGACTCACACACTACGTACAGGAAAACACGACCCGCTCACTTAGGGAACACTTTGAACGCATTAAACTTCAATATAGAATACACTCACAACATAAACCTGACAATACAGAGATTTCCCATTTCATTGACACTTTAAAGCAAAAGTTAATGGCCTCATCAAGCCGACTGCGCCCTTACAAATTAACAACACTAAAGAAAACACAAAACAAGATGTTCTGCACAAACGAGAATGAATTTAATAGAACGTTGACTACGAATAACACAAGCTATAACTCACTTACAGAAACGTCTACTCCAGAAGCATTACACGAATTCTGGTCTAACATATGGTCTAACCCAGTAACTCACAACAATAGTAATTGGATCGCCGAAAACCAACACGCACTTCAAAACATACCAGAAATGGAATTAGATGCTATTAATATTGACACACTGACTTCAGTAATGACCAAAACCCATAACTAGAAGGCGACTGGAACAGACAAAATCCATAATTATTTGTATGAGAACCTCAAAAGACCCAGACCATATGCCACCTTATACGACACAAGGAACTACTTACATGCTACCTAAAGATTTTACAGATACCAAAAATCCCGCTAAATACCGACCAATTACTTGTCTTCAAAATATTTATAAAATAATAACCTCCTGCATTAGTCACCTCTTATATAAACACATAAATTTGAATCAGTTATTCCCTGAGCAACAAAAAGATGCCGTAAATTCAGCCAAGGATGTAGAGAGCAACTTATCATCGACACAGTAGCATCCAAACAGGCAATGCAAAAGAAAAGAAATATCTACACTATGTACGTAGATTACAAAAAAAGCTTATGATACTGTACCGCACTCGTGGCTTATTTACATACTAAAACATCTACAAAATTCACCTCACGCTTATATCATTTTTATCAAAAACTATGCAGAATTGGAATTCTACCCTTAAACTCTGTAACGGCAGCAAGACAATACAGACAGACAAAATCAACATCCATCGTGGCATCTTTCAAGGTGACTCACTGAGTCCTCTCTGGTTCTGTATAGCACTCAACCCACTATCAAATCTTCTCAGTAACACAAATGTAGGATTCCAAATAAAATTTGATGACTCACACCACACATTATCAAATTTATGGTACATGAATGATATAAAACTTTATGGAAGCAATTTAACTGAACTACACAAATTAGCAGATATAACACAGGAGTTCTCGAATGACATACGCATGGAATTTGGCATTAATAAATGCAAAATACAATCAATTCATAGAGGCAAAGTTAAGAACAATACTTACACACTAGAAAATGGGGAACAAATAGGACCAGTAGATAATGAAACAGGATATAAATACTTGAGCTATTACCAAACACAGTAAAAAACATCGACGAGATACAAAAAAAAAATTACTCAAAATTTCTGGAGCCGATTATACAAAATCCTTAAAACACAATTGAACGCACGAAATACTACCAAAGCCATTAATACATATGCAATCCCAATACTTACATATTCATTTAGTATAATGAAGTGGTCCCAAACAGATTTAAGTAAACACCAACGCATTATTAATACACAGATCACTAAATACAGAAAACACCATCCACACTCTTGCGTACAACGTCTTACATTGCCTAAGAGGTGCCTAAGAGTGAAGGAGGAGGAGGCATAATTGACATAAAAAAATTACACAATAAGCAAATCACCACGCTCAGATCATTTTTTCACTCTCGAATAACACATTCAATCCTACATAACGCTATTGTACGCTCCGATTTTAATCACACACCACTCAACCTGAGAGATTATCTGCCACAGAAAAATGAAATTATTACCAAACTACAAGAAGAAATACAAACTTGGACACAGAAGTCACTACACTACAGTCGTACCTCTCTAGAAGAGTGAAAATAAATTTTCTAAATAATAATAATAATAATAATAATAATAATGATAATGATAATAATAATTAATAATAATAATGCAATAAAAACAATAATATTAATAAAAAGAACTTTGTTCTCGAGCCTCAATTAAATATTTTTTATAGTGTCGTTTGAATGATTGTTTTGAAGAAAGGCCACGAAATGGAGCATGGAAGTGATTCCAACATTCGGATGCCGCGTATTTAAGCTGACGATGAATGCAGCCGTATGATGAATGGGTGCACATATTGTGTAGTGAACTGATCTCGTGCGATGTGTGGCGTTAGTATCTCTTGTCCAGTAACTAATTTCTGCGACAGATATATTGGTACACCATGTTTGACAACCCCAAACAGCATCGTAGCAAGATACAGCCGCATCCAGTTTTCCATCTTTAATATAGAAACCTGGTCAAAGAAAGGAGCTACGTGACTTCGCCGCGGTATTTCAAAGTAGTAACGTGCGCATGCATTTAGAACACTCTATATGCCTTTTTTGTTCGTTCCAATAATCGTAGCCCTATCACAGCATCAACATAGTTAAACTGTGACAGAACTAGTGCTTCACATAATCAAATGCGGAGTCCTTGAGTTATTGAGTTTCTAATACGATACAACACTTATAATCGGTAAAAAAGTTAAAAACTATTTTAGAGACATGTTTCACGAATCGCAAATGTTTACCCATAAGTAATCCTTGTTTCGAGCTTGTGATACCCCTTCGATTTGAAGACCATTTATAACGACTAACAGGTTGGTGCTTTTTTAATCCTATCTACTAATTTTGTGTACCGAATACTATAGTATATTTACTTTTCCTTTGATTTAAACCAGAGCATAAGAGCAAGCCCATATATATTCTCCCTAGGTCTTCATTAAGTTTGTCAAGTGATAACACAATATCGTTGGATTTAAAAGGCAACTTTAGTTGAATATTATCAGCATAGATGTGATATTTACAATGTTATATAAATTTGGTAACATCTGCCGTGTAGATGCAGTAAAGGATTGGCCCCAAAACAGAACCTTGTGATACCCCCCTGGTGATAAGATTGAGCCGCGACGAAATCTCACTTCCCTCCTCCTTTTTAATTCAACGACATGGTATCTTTTTATAAAGATACCTTAAAACCACAATAGCTTCTTTTTTGTTGGCGCGGGGAAACGCATTTACGCGCCTTCACCGGCACCGGTCCAGTGGTGTGTGGGACTCGCGGCACATGGTAGTGCCTAATACCCACAAAAACCACCGCGAGTGCCATCAGTGCCGCCTTCGGTGAGGTGCCCCGGAACAACAAATCATCAGGGCACCGAGAGGGGTACCGAGAGTGATTCCTCTTTCTGGTCTTTAAGCCCCCTCTTCTTATAAGATGGGTGTAGAGATCCCCGTCGGTTTAATTGGCTTCGCCTGGGTTCACCCCATGCTACTAAACCCCAGCGCCACGACAAGGCTTGAACCATGATGGGGACAGTACACAGGCCTCCTCCAAGCCGTAATAACGCAATTTTTCTAATAGTAGCTCAGTATTTATAGCATCAAATACCCTGTAGAATTCGAGAAGCACCATGATCGTGATATTTCAGATATCTTGAGGCTGAAAGATGTCACCCATCACATTGGTAAGTGTCGTAGTTGTGCTGTTATGCTTTTTAAAGCCGGACTGCATAATAGGTAATATATCGCCAATCTCCAGGTAATCCGTTAATTGCTTGCACGACACGACTTTTTCAATGATTTTTGAAGCACATAGCAATATGCTTATAGGTCGTAGGTCCTTAAGTTTATTGGGATTACCTGTTTTGGGAATTGGTTAATAATTTTAGGAATGTTCAACTCGCATACGCCCGACGCATGATCACTCAGATCGTTTATATCCGTGCAAACGAGATCGAGTAGTGACACCCTACTCGGTCTCGTTTGCTCGTATGGGCGCTTAAGTGTGTCGGTTCGCTAACGAACTGCCGAAGATTGAAGCTGGACAAGAGATCATTGAGTAATATTGTGTTAATCCCTATAGTGTTCAATACATTGATATTGGATGTCGTGTCTTGAGAGCGCAACCACTAGCTCCTCGTGGCGAGTACCTAATGAACGAGGGTTGACAGTTCCAACACGGATTGTTTTTAGAGCTATTAGTTATATCTTTTGAAATATAATACACAAGAAAATTATTAAAAATATTCAATATTATAGAATTCATACAACAAATCATAACATGACACAATATATCATTAGTAATATTTTTAAATAAATTATGTATAATGTAATAATATTTATATGAGTTTGATAACATATGATAATAAATAAAGCTTTTTAAGTGCTGCATAAACAGATGCAAAATATAATTGTGTGATGTTTCCTTATTATTATAAAGATGTGATCATATCCCAAATATGCGAGTTTAGGCTGTGTAGTACATATCATGTTATAGCATACGATGCCACCGAAAACACTTACTGCTAACAGACAACACATTAAATACACGAATACAATTATAAATAAATTAGCCGGTTTTAAAATTGTTAATCTCAAGTTACTTATACATGAACAGATATACAAACATATCAGGAACAAAAATCCTTCTCGATGTCGTGAGAGGACCTACTGCGATATTTAGAATTACCGGCATCGTGAGAGGACCTACTGCGATATTTAGAATTACCGGCATCGCGACGTACAAAAGTACAGTCATCGTACGTCCACGCGTATCGTAGAATAATTGGATTACCTATACATGTAGTGTTTGCGGGCAACAAAAGACGTTACGCTTTCCTTTTTCGCGGGAAAATCCGACAAAGATGCTACACTGGAATAAAAAGACGAAAAATGATGTTCATGGGTATCGTATGGATCCGGTTTGTCGTTTGTCCAGAATCTATATATATATATATAAACATATACTAAATCCAGGGCCCATGACTGTGTATGATCATAAAACATAGCAATTAAAAAAATATATAGATTGGCTAAATCCGCTTGTGTATGATTATGAAAAGAAAGCCGAGTAATCAACACTTTGAAACTGATTTTCTTTTACTTCGGCCGTCTGTCGTCTTCCTCTAAAGATTGTTTTTATGAGGTTTTTGATCTGTCGAGAATCGTATTAATTTTCATCCAAGTTATGGTATCCTGGTATCATGTGATATGAATAGTAATTAAGACACAGCAGTTATATTTGGTAAAAAGTAATTTATGTTACTTGCCCGTCGCTATAAATCAAATTGAATTTCACTAACGGATACCCGAGCACTACACAGTAAATCACCGCCGTACACCGCTCCGCTCCCTATGAAATCCTAATAACTATCTGTATACTGTGCTGTTATGTGTAAGGCAGCTCAGAAACCGGAGGCCCCAATTTATAAAACCATGTAATCTTTCTTGTCCATGAAATTTTCTTTATTTACAGCTTTTCCCATGAATAATAGATAAACTATACACCAAAACTATGTAACTATATTCTATGGGTGAAAACCGCATTGAAAAGTGTTTGGTCGGTCTTGAGAAAATAACATATATACAAAAGGGATTTTTCTAGGAGACCAGTAGTTCCACAATTAGCGTTTAAACAAGGAGGCAAAAAATCTCTTCAGCTTTTTTTATATTTTCGTTACAGGCAAGTTAGTGCCATGCATGGTGCCTGATACTACATCCTCCTATGCAGCATGACACTACCTCTTACAAAAATTATATTTACTAATTAAAGAAGTTTTACTTCGATCGTGTGGTCTGAATAATACTCGCTTTTTACTACATATATACGAACACGTTATGAGAGTCACGTGGTGACTACTATCGCCCATTTACATTCGCACAAATGCGTTACTCTCCTTCTACATAATAGGCCTCTGGCTACTCACACGGCTATCACGTTTAAGGTGAGAGATTCCGGCCCAATACGGCAATGCAGCATGGCACTTCCCTTTACTGAGTCGTCATTTTACTTCTAAATTATTAGAAATTATTAGATCCAGTATCCACTGGTACCTTCGGTGCACATAACCGATGTCTTTTTCCGACCAGAAGGGCGTGTGCCGGGTTTTATTTTTTTCAGATGTTTTCCGGGTCTGACAGTTGTTAAATATGCCCATTATCGTGGTCAGCATTTATTGTGTGTTATAATTTTAATAATTTCACTCCATCATCATAATCATCTGTCGGACGATGTCCACTGCTGGATGTAGCCCACACTATAGAGCACCAAAGGTCCCCGCCACGAGCCGCTTGCATCCAGTGGCTAAGCTAGCATAAAATAAATATTTTCACTGAACTCAGACAGTTAATATTATTTTTAGCTTCTTTTTTATTCAAAATCTGGCAATAAATTCAGTTGTGTGTACTGGGGTAGCATAAACATAAAGAAACACATCCTAACTTAATGTTGGCCCTCCGCCACTAGAGGGCACTACCAAAGATTACTGTATATGCAGTAGACATTAGCAATCGGGTGGATGGATACTAAGGATCTCCTATAAACGGTATTTTATTTAAATCTGATGATGATTCACAGTATTCTGAACTTCTTATATTTCGATGCAATAAGTAGTTTAAATCGTGTGTCTTGCTGTCATGTTTCTGACACGTTTGCTCGGTTTAATGGCTTCCGTGACGTCGAATGGGAAAGAATCGTAGAGATACCAACATGTACAATATCATTTTATTGAAGTTTATCGTAAGATATGAAAAAAATATATTTTGTAAAATCGTGTGAAACATTGACAGTCAGCATAACGGTTTAGGCTTTGCGTACACGTCGTTTGCGTCTCCTACACACCTGCTACTGTTCACTTCAGAATCGTGTTATTTTTTTAGGGAGTGAACATTCTGAGTTACAACACGCTGTTTTTATGGTTATTGTTGTTAAATAGTTGAGCCTCGGTGGCTTCCCACGAAGGAGACTTGAATTACAGATATTATTTCTTTCTTTAACTATTATATATAGTATAATATTTGAAAGAGGTAGGGCCCTGCACTGTGGATGACACTATTTCCTCCTATGCAACGGATTTCGGTCGGCACGATGAGGGAGGTACCTCTCGCTTACTTGATACCGCCGTCAAGCGACACCTACGGTGTCGCATATCGTGCGGTTTGTGAGTAAGCGGTGGCCTTTGGGGTGGGGTGCTGTGAAAAGGAAGGCAACGCATCTGCTTAACTATGCTGATATCCATGAGCGTCGGTAGTCGTAGAAAGGCTCCGATTGCTCGTTTTTACCACTATACTATAAAACGAAATACAAAGCGTATCTGGATGTGAGTGAAAGGACGTCTTTGGTTGTAATGAAGAAAAATACACATATTACTACTCGTATATCACATATTACTGATCGCACCTCTCGCTTGCTCCTACAGTAATACACGAAATATAACTGTCTCTATTTGCTATGTATTATAAGGAAGGATTTGTCTCATGCAGCATAAAAAAAGGATTGACGCACAAATATTGTTAGCATAAGGGGACGAAAGGAGAACAGCTGCAACCATTTTGTGTTTCAACTTTTTTTTATAGAATAGTGGGGCAAACGAGGAAACGGAGCCTTACGCGACACTGAAGATGACACTTTACGCTGCGGTATTATGTGAGCTAGTGATACCTCCCCGGTCGTGCCGGCCCAATTCCGTTGCATAGCACGATGTGGTGTCATGCACTACGCATATCACTACATCCTCCTATGCAGCATGGCACTACCTCTTCCTATAAAATCCATTATTTGTTATTGTGTTTAAAATTATTTAAATACTAAATCGTATACACTGAAGGTTTTTCTATTTTATCACCATTTTTATGCTATAAGTGGGCAAACTGATAATTAGTAATAGTCAAAATTTTCTGAGGACTACCGGTGCCCACACAATTGAATTGCAGACGTCTTGCTCTCATCTCTTGTCCTCTAATTGAACAATGCAAAGAAAGAAACTACAGGACACGTTACACTGCTGTAAAATTCCAATTTGGCCACAATTCATCACTCACTTGTGTAAATTACATTCTCATAGTTATACTTGATTTATTTTATAGTACACAATAATTTAGGTTAAGATTTCTACCAATGTTTCCTTTCCTTTGAAAGAAAAGAACCGTATTTGGTTGTAAAAAATATCTCTTTTGTAATATGAATAAAAGATATAACGCTGAAAGAAACCAATCAAATACCAGCTAATATTACTTAAACCAAGCCACGGAGATTGTAAGAATCTTAAAGTAAAATTTTAATTTGCGATTGCAGCCGAGAGATTTGCCCGATACCTTTTATTACTATTTAAATGAAAGTTATTCTAGATTCCTAGAGATTTATAAACTTTTGTAAAATTTTATTAAACCCTTGAGACTATTTACATAGCATTGTTTTTAATAAAGATAGTTACTTAGATATGGCCTGGTATACCGGAAGGAGAAACCGCAGGGATTAGCTAGTGATAGTATGTTATCATTAGCTACTCCCCGCGGTTTCATCAGCATAGTTTATGCAAACACGAACAATAAATAAGATATTTTTGTCTTAAGTTTACGCGAATATTACTCATTACAATAAAACTGCTTTTAGGGACTAACCGCGATAAAATCCGTAAAAGTAGTTTTATTTTAGTGAATAAATAAGATGTGAAATGAAATATCTTTATAACCTCTTTGAGTTGTCGGAGGCCTTAGTTGTGTAATTATCGTTCGCAATTTAAAAATGCTTTTAATAATATTCTAGCAGATTTTTTGGCATTGCGGCCATGTGAATGCTATGAAGAGCCATCTGCACCAGACATAATATTATAGTGCACAAATGATAGCTCAGGCACAACATGACCGGTAAGAATTCAGGCTTTACATGCTCTCCCAGGCATGAGGGTGTTACACCGCTGACTGCCTGATCTTAATCCGACAGTTAGAAGTTAAGTAGGTATGTAAATACTGTCATTTGTGGAGCTCTGCTCAAATAATATTTTTTTACGTTAAATATAGCAAAGGTTAAAAACGAAAGGTTTTTATCGACTAACACTACTCCATCACTAGTTTCATAACCTCGGAAAATTATATTATTCTGTTCGAATATTTATTTGGTCCGAGACTATGAAAGTTGTAAATAATCCATTGAAGAAATCCATGTAATCCTTTTATTTAGTACAATCTCTGCAAAAAATTGTCATGACACTCTTGTGTGTTGGTAGTGAGGGGCATGAAAATTTCCTTAGGAATAAATGTTTTCCCTTACCGCATGAGCGCATTTTTATAGTACAGGGGGACAAACGAAGAGTAAGAGCCTTTTTTACGACTAACTACGCCCATGAACATCCGCACAATTACTATAACGATGCCTTGGAAAAGAGGCATTTCTGCTCCCATCCAATACTGTAACTGTACATTAAAAATCTTAGACTAGTTTTATTGGTAACAAAGCTGTTTTATTGGTAACAAAGCTGTTTTATTGGTAACAAAGCTGTTTTATTGGTAACAAAGCTGTTTTATTGGTAACAAAGCTGTTTTTCTCGGTCTCTACCGGACCAATTGCTGACAAGACATGTTTCTTCTTTATAATAAATTCGCTCGAACGTAACACATGGGCTTACTTGGAATCAAATGTTGTCCCTTAATGCCTTTGTTTGTCTTTAACCCTTTCAATAAATCGTCCGTGAAGGGATAAGACGTTTGAGCCTTACGAACACTCGAGGCTATAGATAAGGGCCCTCAAAGACCTCTAACAAAATTAAGGGCTGCGATGGTACCTCTATTTTCTTGAAAAGTCTGCTAATGTTTGAGATAAAGCTACAAAAGTCGCAAAGATCAAGGATTTGATGTAATAGTTTAAATTTTCAATTATTTTTTCTTTATTTAAATGCGTAATATTCATTTGCTGTGGTGTGAACTGGCATACTTAAGTGAGTCAGCAACTACACCGACAATAATTTAAAAATGAATTTCTGAATGACGTTATAATTAGGTTGAAAATATATATTTCCGAACGTTGGGTTTTTTCCAACGCAGGTAAGTGCAATCACACATCGCCACTATCCCTGGGTGGGATCTGAAAGTGTGGGACTCACGGTTCACATTGTATATATAGTGCCAAATATCGACTAAAGAATGTTAAACGATATGTGAACTCGTAGGCTATCTCGACCCCGAAAGTACCATGACTTCCACAGAGGGATTGTCCCGGACTACAAGCCAACCCTCCAACACCGGGACAGTGCAAAGGACTCCCTCCTTTAGGAAGCTCCCATCATCGCCCCTTGTCCTTCCCGCCTTCCTCATTGCTCCTTCTCTTGGAGGGAAACGGAGAGCAGCCACCTCGTTTCATTTGGCTTTTCTCAAGATGTCTGGATTGTTTTGGGCTACCAAACCCAGTTTATTATGTTTACCACTCATCACATTTCTCCAGAAACCATATATTCCAGAAAAATATGTACCAAATTTCAGAATAATCTTTTAAATAGTTTTTCCTGAAAGAGTAATTAACATTTTTTTTTACGTAAGACATTGTAATAAAAGTAGTATTTTATCTAAAAGACAATTATAATAAAACGTAAAATGATTCTTTCATCACGCTTATCCCGGACTCGTTCGTATATCCCGAAATTGTAAAGCTTTATTCTATCACTCTTAAGCTTGAGAGCGTGAAAAGGAGCCCCGCCTGGATAGTGACAATTCGATGGCTTACGAATAAATCCAGTGACCCAGGATTCTTATTTTAGGATTCAATTTAATTCGTTCTAAAAATATTTTGTTAGTATTAATGGTGTTTATGAAGATGGAAAGGCCACGCATCTACGTAGCCGCTATGTAGATGTCCATCGGGATCGCTGTCCACTAAAGTATACTAATTACTCGTTTGTCTCATCACAATATAAAAAAATTAAGACATTTTTGTATTGATGTCTTAAGTTTACGCGAATGTTACTCATTACAATAAAACTACTTTTATAAATTCTATTGCGGTTTATTTAATTATTTAAATAGCCCGACGTTTCAGAAGCTTTACAGCAACCATGGTCACTGGCAGGCCACCCGTGGAACAATTTGTATTTTAGAATCCGTAAAAATAGTTCTATTGTAACATTTTTTGATTTACAAATTCTTTCTTATTGTAAATACCATTCATGAGATAATGACAATATATGAAATCCTTTTTTACTAGCACTCGGTATTTTTGTGCTGGCGTGCGTGCATACGCACCATAAAAATTTACTCTTGAAATTTCTACCGAAAGCGCTAAAACAAGAATATATACAATAGTAATTTATTTTCACTTCATTTTTAAACGTATTGTAATTGCGGCAGCTCAACGGGCTATGAACGAGCTATGTTGAGTATTTCTCTTTCGCACAAAGCCATAAGGCATAGAACTAATTATTCGATATTACGCGACGAATAAGCTCGCTGAAGTGGTAATGGGCTGGTAACACACTCAGAAGAACAGATTAGGAAAACGAAATGTTGGTCGATCGTTCACCAGATGGGAAGACGATCTCCGTGCAATAGCAGGTTCGGGATGGATACGAGTAACAGGAGATGATAGGTCGTCTTGGCGTTCATTGAAAGAGGCCTATGTCCAGCAGTGGACCGATAAGGGCTGATAATAAATGAATTAAAATTATATATATATATATATATATATATATATATATATATATAAAGTATTAATGGATAAAGCTAAAGATTGAAAAAAATACAAACCAAGTAATGAAAGTATTTCAATATCGTACTAGTACATTACATGGACTAAAAGAAATAAGTAACTCATCGTTTGTGAATTAAAAAACTAAAAAACATTTAACGGTCCTAGACTCCGCGGAAGTGATTAAGTGTGTGCATTATATAAGACGGGTTTAATAGGGCAGTGTGTCGCATCAGTTGGAAATAAGCCAGCTGCCTAGAGCACTCTTATAACTGAATGTAAGCATTTGACATGCCGCTTTATTAAATATCAAACAATGCATTCGCCAGTTCAAGCGATGCTATTTTTAGAGCTGTGTTGCCAAATGATAGGGAGGCCTTTTTCCAAATAGGAACAGGTACTTTCATTTTACAATATAGCGAGCAGTTTTTACGGATGGGTAAAACCCCGGCGTTTAAGTCTTGCAAAAAGAGAAAAAAAAGGACTTGATGGATTACGATATGGTTAGGACACTTAATTAATTTTTCTCCGTGTACTTGAGAACCCCACAAACTGATCACCATTACCCACGCATTCCTTTATTTTCCATATTGTATTGTTTAAATTTAAAAATTGAGAAAGCATGTATCTGAAGAGGGACGCTGAAATGGTAGTCATAACAATAATAACAACAATTGCATCATTCAATACTTACTAGCTGTTATTGGAGATTTACTTCCTATAAGCTTCATAACTCTCCAGTATATAAAATGGACTACTAAAAATCATTTACTTGGAAAAAAAATGCCAGTACGCAATAAATTTACAACATCTTGCCTTCATAAACATATAACTCTCTGGACAGGCTTGTGTCCATATCCTAGCATAACGAGTATGTAATAAACAATATTCGTGGATTCTTCACACTGCGTAAGGAAAATCACATATAAAATATTTTTTAGACATGTAAATTTAAACACCTATGACCTGAGTACGGATATTGTGGAACTCACAACCGTCGCGTCGGCGTAACACCCGTATCACTTTTAAGTTGAAAAGAAAAAGAGTCATTTTAAAGGAAAAAAGATATAATATCTATATCTATATTTATGATATTATAATGCAAGTTACCCAAAAGCTGTCTGCGTATACAAAAGTGAATTTCTCAAGATGATTGAACGGACTTTCATTCGATTTTCACTCATGCATAGAGCGATTGTCGAGGAAGGTTTCTGTGTATGATTTATTCACGGGCAAGGCCGGGGCGGATGGCTAGTATTTTATAAATGAAAAAGTAGGTTTCTAGTAGGCTATAATAGAAGTGTTTGTACACGTGTAGGTTTACCTTCCTTAACTAATATAATATTTACTGTGTGTCATGTCAAGTGTACAAATATAGCAAAAATCTAAAAATACATCAAAATGTTAAAGTAAATTTACAAAGTGAGCCTTACGTATACGCAAATGTGTTTACACGACGTATCCAAAGAATTGGCGCGTAGTACGAAGATAAATAATAGCGATTTTAAGTTACTTGTTATGTTAGATTTTTTTTTTAATTTATCAATAAAGCAGCAAGTCTATCGTCTTAGAACTTACAATTAATATACAAAACCAGTCGCTTTGTAGGAAGTAGCGGCCTCTTCCATTTAAGAAGACTTTAACGAATACACATAACTATGTTGTAATGTTATAACGATAATAACGTTTCTGTGACATATTATATTACTCAAGAGTGTTAATCTATAACATTCTTGAGTAATATTACACGTTATATAGGTGAGAAAACTTAAAAATCAATTCAGTAAATGCGCATATCTTACGAATGGACATACAGATTTATAAACTTTACCCCTTTATTATATATTATGAAAGTAAAAAAGGAAATAAGTAAAGTGCATGAAAGTGAGTATATGTTAATATGATTATTATACCCAGCTAGCGATAGTAACAATTTACTATTGATAGCCGGGTGTGTCCCAGTGCTGGACAAGGCCTCTCTGCTATATTTCCATACGTCACCTAGTATTTTACAGTTAGAATGATTAGATTCAAGTTTTGAGCCAGGTTGGGGCAATCCTTCCGAAACGAGTCCAGCTCATCTATAACTAAATTAATAATTATAATGTGATATATTATGGGTATATGAATTTATTATTACATTAAATCTTTAATAATAAGTACGTTTCATTTGTAAAACGCGATCTCACTTATCTTGATCCGTATAAACTGGCGGAATGCCAACGCCTAAGTCTGCGGAAGCAGATACTGGGACAAACAGAATAGAGTCCTCCGCTCCCGCTTTACATACGCTAAGCGCAACAGCGTTCATCACATATCTGCTTTGGTTCTTCCTAGTGAGTTCCACAATGGAAACTGAAGTTTATACATACATTATTAGTGACTAGGCAACATATTTTTGCTCACAGGATTTTATGTCTATTCTTAGTAGGAGATAGTACCACGCTACATTGCAGCGGAATTAGGCCGCCATAACCGGGAGGTACCCCTCGCTCACATGATAGCATCGTAACATGCCTAATATAATATGACATTTTCATCGTCGTGTTTCGTGCGGTTTTGACTAACCGGTGGCCCATTGGGGGGAGGTGAACAGAAGGGCCCCGCATTATTACTATGCTAATAATGCTGATATTCATGCTGTGTCGGTGGTTTCGGTACCAAGCAGTATTGTTATTGTAGTACCAGTCCTTAGTCATAACGTCATTATTAGTATATGTTACGTAAAACTCTAGATTCTGGGACTCATTTCTCACGCAGCGTATCGGATAGTGTCGGATCGGATTACGAGAACTAGGAAATAGAAAGTGGACTTGTGATCTTTTTTTTTAGCATAGGGGCACAAACGAGCTATCGGCGTCTTTCAACGACTACCGACGCATATGAACATCAGTACAATCACGCCGATGCATTGCCGCTCCCCCTCTCACCTCTCTCCCTCCCCACGGGCGACCGGCCCACTCAGAAACCACACGAAACGCGACACCGCAGGTGTCACTTTACGGCGGTATCATGTGAGCGAGAGGTACATCTTCGGTCGCGCCGGCCCAATTACGTTGCATAGGAGGATGTAGTGCCATGCATCATACATTGCACTACCTCCTCCTACGCCGCATGGCACTACCTCTTACTAATCGTTGCTTTTATAAATATCATCATTAATATGTTACGAAGGGTAACTGATGAGTGTCCGAAACGACTAAGAAAAAATTTAATAATCTATTTAAAATAATTTTATTTTTCAACGTAGTTTTCTTCTAACTCGATGCATTTAGTCCATCGATTCTCCGATGCCGTTACACCAGTTTGATAATATGTTTTCTGTAACCCCTCAAAATACTCGATTACGGCGACAATGAATCAATCATTCGATGATAAATCTTCGGCCACCTAACCATTTCTTGAGATTTGGGAACAAGTGAAAGTCGCGCGGGGCCACATCAGGGGTACAGGCCCCCCTGTTAAAAATAGATAAAGCATGTGTCCGAAGAGGGACGCTGAAATTGTAGTAATAATAATCATTATATTATTTGAGAGCTTCAAAAATGCCAACACGTATTATTAAATAAATTTGCTACATCTTATACAACAGACTTGTGTTCATATCCTAACATAAATAGAATATTTAATATATTGGTGGAGTGTTCACTCCGCGCTTGGAAAATCAAATATTTTTTTATTCACGTAAATTTAAATGCCTGACTTGACTAAATGGCCTCAGCTCGAATACTATCGAACACGCAAGCGTCGCGTTGGTGTTACTTAGGTATCATGTTGCGATGTTATCAACTGAGTCGTTTAAAAGGAAGATGTAATATCTATATCCATACTTAACACATTATGAGCGAACCACTCAAATGCTGTCTGCCTGTACAAAAGTGAATTTCTCAAGGTCTACTGAACGGATTTTCACTCGGTTTTCACTCATGCACGTAACCATTTCTTGAAATTCAAGAATAAGTGGAAGTTGTGCGGGGCCAGATCTGGGAAATAAGGGGGATGCGGTAACAATTCGAACTCATGGAATTTGGCAACTGCAACCCTTGACGAGTGCACAGGTGCGTCGTCGTGGTGTAATAAAACTTTCTCTTCAACTAAATGAGGCCGTTTCTTTCGGATTTCTTCACAAATTTATTTATTATATTATTATATTCATTTATTGTCTTTCTTTTTTGCAAATAATCCACTAAAATAATCCCTCAAGCATTATAAGAAACAACCGCCATTACTTTGCCGGCGAACGAAACCGTTTTTGCTTTCTTCGGCGTTGGTTTTCCGCTCTCAGTCCACTGCTTATATTATTCTTTTGATTTAGGAGTGTAACGATGTATCCACGTTTCAACTACTGCCACATAAGACCGCAAAAACTCATTAGTATCACGCTTTAACAGCGTCAAACACTCCGTCCGACGGTGTCCACTCGATGATTAGTGATAAGTATATTTAACCACAGACATGAACCCATGGCCTGGTGAATGCCGGTTCGGATATAAAAAACGTTATTGCGATTATTCCGCTTCTAATGTGAGTAGTACACCGCCGTACATTGGAAAACACGTTAAGCCGTCGGTCCTCACACCTCGTGTCGTTTCAGATGTGTCGCATTTTTATTCCATCGGAATAAGGAATGACTTACATCTGCAGAGACTATCCTGCGAGAGACACGCAGTTGCTAGTTTCTATCGAGCCGACCACTTGAAACTGTAATTCGTGAGACATTATTATTAGGAGGACATTATTATTTGCCTATAATAATTGCGTTGCGTTGAGTAGTCACAATAAAGATTGGCCACAAAATTGTCATTGAAATCAAAGTTGTAATGACTAAAAAGCGGTGATTTACCACTTTGGCCTTTAGAACAATAAGTCTGAACATATTCGCTTGCAGAACCGATAGGGAATATAAGTTTTCCAGTGCAAGACCAGAATACGGAGTGCTTAAAGACTTTGATATACTTGGTGGAATGATTTGGCTATGGTCGTGGGGAATGCAAGTGATTGGTGATCGTGACGTATGGCGCTCATTAGGAACCTAGGCACTGGAAGTGGACATAGTCTGAATGATAATACTGATGATCATGGTTAAATACAAACCGTTTGTCATTATTTCAAACAAACCGCTATAAAAATACAATGCCTTTAAAACTAAAAGCCGAGTTGAAAGTTTCTCGGCTCTTCCATTTGTTTCTTAAACTTTTCAGTTTCCGACTCGGTTAAATGGCAGTCACGTCGGCATCATTAATTTTGTATGTTCCCTGTTTCTGGGCCGTAATGGAAATACGAATCGATATAATTGCGTTACCTCGTTGTTCGTTAACAAACGAACGTTTTTAATTACAATACATTCAACGTCCACCAACCTGATGTGACAGTAACATTGCATTTAGTCCAGTTTGGTAATCGGGCTTATAGCGGGATGGGACAAGGGAGGAAAACGCTATCCTCCTGTATTTTGATATTGATTAAAAAAACATTATTCTTATATATTACCTTGAATATAATGTAGAGGAATTTTAGGAAGAGGTAGTGACATGCTGCATAGGAGCAGGTAGTGTCATGCAAAGTGCACTATGCATGAGGCAAGAGGGGAAAACACCAGCATAGTAATTATGTGGATGTTTATGGGCGTCGGCAGTCGTAAATGGCTCCGATTTCTCGTTTGCCCCCCCCCCCCTATTTTATATGAAATAAAAAATTTCCTCGACCAATTTTTTGAAGTTGATAGATCTATGAAAGATGCCTATTTATTTTTTTACTTTATTTTGTTCCTCGATACAGGTGGCCTGATGCATGTAAGTATAGACTTAAAGTCTTATATTCCACAAATACATCTTCTTCCTTTTGTTTCATTTATTCAATTAAAGGGAGTAAACACAAATGACACCTTTAAGGATACTCTGAATAATGTATTATTACATTATTTAAATTAATTCTGTAATAATATTTCATTTTGAAATACTTAAATGTCATCAAAGAATATTTTTGCCTAATCCTTTCTGAAGCCTTCTTCAATTTTTACCTTCATTTTTAATATATTTTTAATTACAGCACCGGAGTCGTCACTTGTCAATTATTTTGACGGACAGGACCCGACAGGAATTGGTATTCCGCTCCAAACAATGAAATGATTTTTTTGACGTTTACTTATGGAGCGCAGTATAAAAAAAGCTATGAGGGGTCAGACCGTGTGACAGTGAGCGATCGAGCGTAAAAGCAGCATAACGTCTGCGCTTGCTTCTCTTTTGCACCTTTCATTTCAGGATAATCTCCGCTCCCGAGGAGGCAACTCCAGTTTGGGTTGACAAACACAGTTTTTGGCACACCATGATTCGTTACAAGAGTTTTTTTCTATTTACTAGCAGTCCTTAGGCTTCGCACAGATGTTACACAAAATGTGACTAAAACTAATTGATTGACAAAAATTTCGACCTCGTAAACACTGCACGTTACCTACAATGACGACAAATTCAATTTATGGGATAGAACAACATCTGTCGTGACAGCTAGTTGTCATTAGTTTCAGCAGCAGGTAAGAATTTACTTTGACATTTTTCTCTCCTTCATTACATCATCGAGGTTTCAATAATGATTTGAATAGTTTAGAAAAAATAAATATTACATAGCCTATGTTCATCACGGGTAATGTAAAAACACTAATGCTAGAATAATTTTTCAATTCGGTTCTGTAGTTTCGGAGTCTATTCAATCCAACAATCAAATGTTTCCTCTTAATAATATTAATAGATATATATATATAAATAGATATATAAATAGACATATAAATATATATATAAATAGATATATAAATAGATATATAAATAGACATATAAATAGATATATAAATAGATATATAAATAGATATATAAATAGATATATAAATAGACATATAAATAGATATATAAATATATATATAAATAGATATATAAATAGATATATAAATAGACATATAAATAGATATATAAATAGATATATAAATTTTAATCAATGGCACTGTATTGATTTCACATGCAATGGAATTTTTTGATAGTTCAAAAAGTAAAATCCGATAAAATTGGTCACAAGCATACGGGTCTTTTGTGCCAAAGCAATTGCCTTTTATTAGGCAAAACCACTTTTTCACTCTCCCTTTGTTATTTTGTGATGCCTTTCACGAACCATTGTTTTAGTGTATCTATTAAATTTCATCAGGTAATACAATCATTCCTAATTGTAGTGTATCTCGTACGGTGTAAAGTAGTGTTTTATATTCTGTGCTGTATCATGTGTTGTGCATATCTCAGTTGTTGCTTAGCACTGAATAAAGGGGTTCTATTCTGTTCTAATTTCAGCTATATTGTGAAAGTCTTGGGTCGACGTCCAGTCGGTGATCACATTCCGTACATAACTTTAGCGAGCAGGGCGTTGAGCAGCAAGAGAGATTTTTTGTAAGAGCTACCTCTTACAAAAAAAATCTCGGGGCACTACTGCCCCGCGGCATTGGGAGAGGTAGTGCCACGCATGGTGCATGACACTGCGTCCTCCTATGCAACGGAACTGGTTCGGCACGACCGGGGAGGTACATCCCGCTCGCTTGATACCAGCGTCAAGTGACAGCGTCGCTGTCGCGTTTCGTGCGGTTTGTGAGTAGCCGGTGACAACGGTGAAAGGTGGGCAACGCATCGGCATAATGATGCTGATGTTCATGGGCTTCGCTAGTCGTTGAGAGGCTCAGATTTCTCGTTTGTCCCCCTACACTATACAAAAAAGCTATTTTACGAACTTAGTTTCTTTCTTCAGATAATTGTGGCAATATTTCTGTTACCTTTCGATGACTATCATCCATGTTATATTAAATCTACTTTTACGGTTTTGATCGCGGTTCATTTACATAATTTAAAATTCCGACGATCGTAATGTACTTGTCATAATCAGGACGACTCTCTAAATCATGATTCCTGAAATGCGTCCGTAACGTCAGGATAAAAAAAAATTAAAGAAAGTTTTTAGTAAGAGGAAGTGCCATGCCGTGTTTCAGCGGAATTAGTCCGGCACGACATGACACCGCGCTGTCTGTCTGACAGCTTCGCTGTTGCGTCTCTGTTGATTTGTAAGAATACGATGGCCCATTTAAGCGGATGAGGAAAGGAGTACAACGCATTTGCATTGCAATGCGAATGTTTATGGGGGTTAATAGTCATAAAGGTACCGACTTCTAGTTTATCCCCCTATAATATAGAAAAAAGAGAACCAGCGATAAAAGCCGTAAAAGTATTTTTATTATTGCGTGTACACCTTAGCTTAAGAGATTACCATCAACATTTTGTAGCCACCAGTAGCCAGCAACAATAATTGGGGTAGAAATAGTGAAAATACATCCAAATAATATCCAATGCTACTTGTGGACGCCCTAGGTTTAATGGGCTTGTTTAACTATATACTACACGGTGGCCCATTGGGGGGGAGGGATGATAGGAGGATAGCGCATCTGCGTAACAATCATATGAATGTCTATGGGCCTCGGCAGTCATCAAAAAGCTCCAATTAACCCAGATATTTTTATTGCATCGTCATTATCAGCCTTTAACGGTCCACTGCTTGACATAGGCATCTTTCAATGAACGCAAGACAGGCCGATCTCCTGCTACTCACATCCATCCCGGATCAGCTACTGCACGGAGATCGTTTGCCCCCTAATGCTATAAATAAATCTATACTGTCATACAAGTGTATGAAGTGCTTATCTTCATATGATTATATGGCAAAAATCTTCAATTTGTTTGTTTGAAAATTAACCTCAGGAACTACTAGTCCAAATTAAAAAAAATTGAAAGTCTAACAGAAATTGATATATTTTTTCGACGAAATCTATCGGTTTTAATCTTTTTCAACTGAAATTTATGTGTTTCGATGGCACCGGAAATTCACAAGTTATTCAAGATTTATATATGTAAATTCATGTACATACATATACGCATAGACAAGTGATATCAGAAAAATATGACCTATGAGCTGTCCGTCCCAGCAGCACACGGATATTTTACTAAATATGGCAAAAATTCATCGATTTACAAAAGTACAAAAAATGTAAATTTTAAGATCAGCCACGTAGAAATTATACATTATCATGACAAAAAATTCAATTTTTGTAGAATGAACATTCGGGACAGCTTTGATAATATTTTCACACCCTTGGCTACATTATCGAAGTTTTCAGACTGATTTCTACTGTTTTATAAACTGTTAGGTATACAGGCTGATATCATCATACATGATGTAGGATTTTAGTAGTAAATAATTTTTCAAATCGGTCCCGTACTTTTGTAGTATATTCAATACAAACATACAAACAATCATATGTTTTCTGCCGTATTTATAAAACTTAATATTATAGATTGTAGGGTTGTTCAGTGTCAACCAGTTTTATATTACCGGTCGAATTTTGATCGCCTCTCTATGTGCTTATTACATTAGTATATATAACTCGATTTGAAATAAATATATCAATACATTTTTAATAATTTTAAACGTTTATGTAAATAATTCAATAATATAATGTGAATAAAAGTAATAATATTAAACCTTTACAACAACTGAACTTTTTGGTTTGTTGGTACGCCTGTTATACGCACGGGCACGAGAAGGGTCAGGTTATTTTAAGGCGTGAAACCGGTCGCTTGAACCTCCAGGGGTCCAGAGGTGGAACAAATTTTTCTCACTAAAAACGGTTGGAGCCCACAGGTTCAACAAATATACGTTCATGTTGAAATTAATATTAAATCTATAACATATAACCATCAGCCCATTCGGATGAAAAACAGCATGGTGCTGTCTCTTACAAAAGGGTGATGTTGATAATGACAAGAGTATATTACCATACGACAAACTTCACAAATTTTAAAGAAAAGATATTCAAACGTTTATAACTCAAAACGACATAATAATTCTCGAATATTGCTCCAATATTGCTTTCGTGCGTATTCGAATTCAAATATCGGACTCTATTGTAGTCAGGGCTCTATGACACATATTGTGCTAGTAAATATATCAAAAGAGCAAAAGGTCTGCGACACCTGACGGGAAATCGTCTGCGCGATCCACATTTGAATACTTTTTATTACGTTCGTGACATCTGTAAGGTTTCATCGCATTTGTAAATGTCGTTTTAAAAGAAATGAGACGGAATATCGGAGAAATGGTCATAGAGAGGTCTAAACTTGTTCATTTGAAATTTAATTTAAAACAATGGGTGACATCTCATTATTTGGCAAATAAACTCGTATCAAAATCAAGAGAGAATATTATTAATTCACTTAAGGTTGATTCAGACCATACGAGAGAATCATTCTACGAGCATTAAATTCTTTTATTGTTAACAGTCTTGTAGTATCGTTTCAATGTTATATGTATGTTCACAACGGTATATAAGTTGGTGTCTACATTATTCTTCGGTCTACAGTCTGCAGACTTGGTCTGCTGTGAGTTCTAATAGTCGGGCCAAGCGTAGCACATACAACCACAAAATAATAATGGGCTTTTGTGAGATCAAACAATAAAGTCTAGGTCTTGGATATAGTTTTCATTCTTGCTATTTTTATTGTGGCGTAAACGAAAAAACTAGTTTTCTATTACACCTAAAGGTTAAGAAAGAATACTCCAGTCTAGAAATCGTTCTTTGTTCGTTTGGTTTTGTGCACTTACGCGACAAAAAATTTCAATTTCTGTTAACATATAATCTAGATGTTGCCCGCAACTTCGGCCATGAGGACTACACCCATACAGCTTACATGTTATTCTGGTACATAAGCTATAAAATTGTCAAGATTCACCAAAATCCGTTAAACAGTTTTGGCGTGTTTAAGTTATGTGATTCGGCTCCATGTAGCATGGCACTGCCTCGAAGAAATGCGTTTTAAACTAAGTTCAAAATGAGGCCTGCAACGTATTACTTTCATCGCTTATTGCTAGCGCTTTTGATATTATGTGCCGCTACTTTATTTCACAGCTGAAAACGTGCTCCGCGCTGAGTTGTTCTCTTTAACGTTTTATTGTAAGCTCGGATAGAAAATGGGTTAACGTTTTATCATGATTTAAAAATTATATTGCATTTATTAATGTGGTTCCAACTTGAAATGTGCTGAATGATTATTAGTGGCGCCATGGACTTTTTGAAAGTTGTGTTAACAATCGGTTTGTAGTGACGTTAAGTAGGCACAATTTTTAGGGTGCCGTACTTAAAGGGTAAAAATCCTAATCCTATTGATAAGACGCGACTGTCCGTCTATCCGTCCGTCTGCTTGTCTGTCTCAAGGTTGTCTCATGAACCGTGACAGCTAGGGAGTAGAATTTCAGTAGATATTTTTCTGTTGCCGCTATAGCAAGAAATATTTGATAGCGGTAGTGCCATGCTGCATGCAACGTAATTGGACAGACACGACCGGGGATGCACCTCACGCTCACTCGACACCGCCGTAAAGTGACACGCTATAATATGCCGCGAGCCCCACACATCACTGAATCCCACCAAGGGCAGTTGATGGCGCTTAAATGCGATTGCCCGAGTCACCAAGAAACATGCTTAGATTATATTTATTTTTATATTAGATTATATTATACTGAATCATTAGATTATACTGAATGAAAATGTATAAACACAATTGCATTTATAGCTGATATGATATGGAAATACTGCTAAGAATTTCAGTAGCAACATAGTGTTTGTCATAAAATGTTTATCTGTAGTATCTTAGTGTCATAAAATAATTTACTTTTACGACGCGCACTCAATCTGAAATGTGAACAAGTTTATACATACCAATGACTGCCTTACTGCGCTGTAGATTTGGGGGTTCCGTGGATAATATTCCTATAATTAATTTCCATTTATTCTTACTTAGTAAGTGGTAAAGTCATGCTGCAATGAAGGATCGCGCTCACGGTTTCGTGCCATTCGTGAATTTCCGTTGACACAATGTAGGAGACAAAAGTGTGTCTAACAATTATGCTGATATCTACGGGCGTCGGTACTAATCAGAAACACCCACTGCTCGATTGTCCCTTTTATATCAGAAAAAAAAATACATTTATAATTAGGACTTAGACTTTTCAACTGATTCGGGCACTTCACCCACGTCTTTTCAATGCTCCGTGCCTCAGAGAGCCTCCAACGACAAGGCTAATGTACTCCTTAGAGGTTAAACTTAGGGTCCTTTAATGACGAAGAATATAATTAGTACACAACCTCAATGGTTCCGTAAGGCAACTACTACTGGAATCGCAACTGGAATTATTATGGAACGTTGTTTTCCTGCGTTCGCGATAATCTTTGACCAAAAATATGTCACTTCAAACACAAGATTGTTTCGATAATTGTTGACGTATGCTTAAGTGATGTGGATCCAGTAGAGACATCTCCAGTGAGGTCATCCGCACATAGCTAGATGCAATTATCATGCAGGATATTATCATTGTAAAAAAGAAGCCATTCCGAGCATGCCCAGCTACGATCTGTCAAAGAAATGTAAATTTATTTTATATTCACTTTGGCCAGTGGCTAGGTGCCTGTGCTACGTACGAGTAAGACTTTGAGGTAGGATTTTGTCAGGTTCTGTTGTTGTTGAAATTGAATTTTCTACACTTTAATAGTAAAACGTATAACTTAGAAAGAACAGCTTTGTGCCCAACACACAGCCAAAAATTATAATATTATTTGCTAAAATATTTTCGGCTCTATTTATCATAATGTACCATCATCGTCAATCTTTATCGGGCCACTGCTGTACATTTCAATGAACACCAGGGCTCTTTCTTTCTCCTGTCATGTCATTTTTTAAATAAAGGACAAGACAATCAATCTCCTGCCACTCGCAGCCGTCACTGTTAGGAGATCGTATCCAAACCTGGTGACTGATTGAATTTTCCACACGCAGCAAATAGCCTTCCTGGACCAACCGTCATCTATTCTCCTGAGTGTGTGTCCAGTTCATTAAAATTTCAGCGATGAATTAATACTGGCGTTCGTCGCAACTTCATACAAACCCTGTCGGACAAGAAATATCAGCATAGCACGGAAAACTTGCGGACTAGTCTTAAATTTAGAGTCTGGTAGGTAGGTTGAGGACGCATTTTGCCATGAAACTTTGCCATGAACACAAATAATGACTTCGACCAGTTATGGCGTTATTATACGGATATAATAATTGCAACCTCAGACCACATATTTTATCTCACTCGCCACCAAACCGTAGGGGATCTCTTAACAAAATATTGAATTTCGCCCGCTATTTCTTTATAAGTTTGCGAGGGTAATATTATTGGGGGTTCAGGCAAGCTTTTACAAACTCATCCCAAGTTTTTCGTTGTTCTGGAATTTTATTGTTCCCTTCTTTTGACTTTTCAAATTGAATTATAAATTAATGTTAACTTGCACAATGTTAATATTACTTACTACCACAATGTAACTATATACTTACATAAACGTGTTGTAAACGAAAGTCCCAAAGGGTGTCTGTCTCAAGTTTTACAGAAAGGAAAAAACCCATGAACAATGAAAGAAAATCACCCTGTTTTAGTGGTAATTTTTAGTGTATATTCTTTGAAGATAACAGTTTCAGAACGTGTCATTCACGGACGAATGCTAGTACTAAATACATCATTATAAATAGGCAAGCTTGTATATGTGTGTATTATTTTTAGGCGCGAGAACAACAGTCCTGTTATGAAAATAAAGACTAAAGTGCAACAAACGGTACACACTGTTTGCCAAAATGCCAATAATCCTCAAATACAACTGTCGAAGGTATGCAGTAAAAGGTAGAGCCATGCTGCCATTCAGTCGAACTGGGCCGATAGGCCGGGTATGTATCTCTCGATTACATGCCACCCCGTAAACTGATAACTATGCTGTCGCGTTTCAAGCGGTTGTGAGCATCCGATGGTCCATCAGAGAGGAGGATAAAAGGTGGGCAAAGCATCTGCATGACAATAATACGGTCGCGCATATGCACGGTGGATGGCTATAACTTGCAATATTAAAAATATGCATTTTTTTGCCTGTAGGCAATGGTGGTACCACTTCACGGTCACTTGTTAGGTGTTACCTAACAGGTGACTATGAAGTAGTAAATGGTGCAGAACGACGAGCCGATGTCTCACTCACACGATACCGCCGTAGAGTGGCAAACCCAGTCGCGTTTCATGCAGTGTGTGTATTTTTGGTGCTCCATGGAGGTGGAAGGTAGGCAGCTCATCTGCGGTTGGCAGTTATTAAAACGCTGGACCGTTTTGATGGATGGATATACTACAATAATACCAACACACAAATATTTTTATGGATACGTATTGTCCTCCAAGATATCTCTCTAAGGATTAAAATGTCCCTAAAGTATATCAGGGATTAAAGTAAGGTGGAATTCCAAGATGGCTGCAGAGAACGTCAAACTTAGTGCGGTTCCTCACCTCGTCAATAAATTATTTAAATGTGCTAAGCGTGTTCAAATTTACGGAAACATTTTTGACATTTCAATTCACTCCCCTTTCATTTAATTCAAAATAAATCGGATTATTTCAAAAATAAAATATACTACGAGTCTGAGTATACGAAAATAAGTGAATAAATTACATTTCGTGCGAATAATTTAGTGTCGTCTTTTATAAAATTAGTATTCAGTTGGTTAAGCCAATATATATAAATAGCCCGACGGCTACTCACAAATCGCACGAAACGCGACACTGAAGATGTCACTTTACGGCGGCATCATGTGAGCGAGAGGTCCTGGCTCCTCCTATGCAGCGTGGCAGTACCTCCTCCTGTATTTAAAAGTACTCGGCCTAGCACGGATTCATTCCATTCTAAAAATCATTATTTAGTTCAGTTCAGACTAGTTAATTGTGTGACGTTGGAAACGTGTGCAAAGATGAGTAGTGATTTTTGTAACCAAACAACCGGATATAGTTTCTGCAAGTGGAGTAAATCGAGCAAACTGTCGTCGTTAAGTACCTCCATAAGAAGGAACTATCACTGAAAGCCATCCATGGTGTATGGTCAGTACTTTAGGAGTCAAAATGGATAACAGAATTCAAGCGTGGCGGAGAGAGTTTCAATGATGAACCCGGCTCAGGAAGGCCTTTGTCGTACACCACAGATGAAATAATTAAAAAATATCTAATTTAATTACAAGAGACCACAGGTTAAAAATTAGAGAGTTAGCCAAGTGCATAGGAATCTCTTATGAACGAACTCAAAACATCATAGTCAATGAATTGTGTTTCCACGAGTTGTCTGCAAGGTTCCGTGACTGTTTTCACTTGAACAAAAAAGTCGTGACTGACTATTTCACGTGAGAGTTTGGAGTTATTTCAAGCCGATGAGATAATTAATTGAATCGGTTTGTTACGATAGACGAAACATGGGTTCTTTACTGTACGCCAGAAACAAAACAACGATCTAAACAGTAGACAAGACCTACTTCACCACCCCCTAGAAAGGCTTATGTAATTTTGTCGGCAAAAAAGTTACCTAGCCTTCAGTATTCTGGTACTCAAAGGGTGTGATTATGATTCGCTATCTTGAAAGGGGTCAGTTTATAAACTGTGATTACTATTGCGTCTTACTGTGTCGTTCACGAGAGGAAATAAAAGAAGAGCGTCGAGGAATGCTCAGAAGAAAAGTCCCGTTTCATGAAGATAACGCCCGTGTTCACACGTCTGTACAATTAATGAATGAAATCCACAATTGTGGCTTTGAATTATTACCGCATCCGCCCCATTCACCTGATCTGGCACTGTTAGACTTCTTTCTGTTATGGTTATGGAAACCTAAAAAAGCATTTGGGAGATCAAAGATTTTCGACAAACGAGGAGGTCAAACCAGCAGTAGACGAATATGTTTTTCCTCGATTATCCATCGAATCAAGATTGAAGGCTTAGCCAAACTCCAGGCTGGACACTTTTGTACCATTACTACTATACTGTAGTACAATATAATACAATAAAAATATTCTTTATGGCAAACTTAAGAATGTAATGCTAACAGCATTTACACCAGAAAATAGGACAGCTTACAGAATAAAAAAATCATAAAAAAATTACCTAAATGTACGAAAGGCAGACTTATTGCTTGAAAGTAATTCCTTCCAGGCTGCCTCATATTATAAACTAATGACTGAATCACAGGACGTCTTTAATCGATTTTTTGTGTGTAGGCTAGGAAACTTATTAGATGTACGCTATCCAATTTATTGTCTCACTGTAAGTAATCCCCATTGTTCAAAACACACTGCAGAGTTGTATAATTTATGTAATTTCTTTGTTTATTTTTGTAAAGTAAACAATATTACCCGCTCTGTGTGGTATATTGTAGTTTTAATTATAGCAAGGAAGAGACACTTCAGCTGCAATGACAAAACTTCTTGCTAAATGGATATCTGATGACTTTGACTGAAGTGTACGCGACACTTCAATAGTGTGAATACAGGAGAGTCATTTAGTATTAATGAATGAGCCTTATATTAGTAGTCTATGTTTGATCTCTAGTGTAGAATATCATGAATATTAAATCTGAGTTTATCCGTAATCCTACTTTAAGGATATTTCTTAGGAAAAGCCGTGAATATTTAACACTAGCTAAGCCGAGATTGAATAAAGTGCACTCTACATGCGCATACGAGGAGTATAAAATCACTTCAGGGGTTTTAACGGCCTTTCGTTGAAAGCTATAAGATATTTTGTGGTTACATTGTATGTGTAGTGTTTCTTAAGTATATTGAGTATTTGTATGAAAAAGCCAGTACAACCGGTAAGATACCTCTGATTTACACATCGCCTGGACAAAGTGAGGACGAGGCAATATGCACATAGTTAAGAACGTTGTTGTTTATATGTTTATAGTATATAGACTACGGAGACAAGCGAGTAGTCAGGCCCTTTGATCACTGCCGACATCCGTAAACATCGGCATAGTTGTCATTTAGATACGTTGAGCTTTCCAGCTCCTTCACCGCGCAATCACGATGGCATTATTAGCAATGGCGATGTGATCTGCGCGAGCAGTACCCACACTTACTGCACAACATAGCACTATCCCCTGCTATACAACCTTTATGGACATATCTATTATAATTGTTTGAGACTTTCACGTTCGTTACACATTTTGTAGTTATCTAACGGGTTCCAATGCGATACTTAAAATAATTATTACAAGGTAAATAGTGGCTAAGTTTTAGTAAATACCTATTATAGACGGAAGTGGTCGCCACAAGGCTCGGACTTCTAGTTTTCCCCTTATACTATAAAAACTAAATGTTCAGCTCTCTAATGCACAAAAAAATCAGTAATAGTGTTTGTTTCATGTTTCCAAATGCGCAAATAAATTCGCAAGTAGACGGCACCTACTTTACACTTTTGTTCGTTTTTATCTTGCGCCAAAATGGTTTCAGGAAATTGAATAATTCCATCCCCTATTAATCCCCTTGTTTTCTTATCTTAGAAATAAGATATCTGGTTACTTTTCCAAATTATTTTTTAATGGATCCAATTTGCCTCTATTGCGTATAAGTTTCAGTAGGGTTTAAGGATCTTTCTATTTATTTATTGCTGGCCACGCCACACATTGTTGTGTCAATAAAAATGTAATGTCGTCCCCGTCAAATTCCGGTCATGGCGGCCATCCTCGAAGAGACGTCCCAACTACGCTACGTTCTAACATTCTCCTAATCCGAAGGGACGTCAGTCTGACAAGACCGGAGAGAATGAAAGGTCTCACGACTGTTGTTGGATATGCTTATCACTAAACCATGAGTTAGAGAGAAAAAGTAGAAATCTTGGAAACTGCCATACAGAGATGGGAAGCGAGATTTTATGCTATGTAGAGATATGTAGAGATTAACAAATCGATTCGATATTTGATTGTACCTGGAGCAGCGCATCTACTAGGACGTGTGAACGTTAATGTGTGCCTAGAGCCACCTAATGGTGCCTGTTAATTGTACCTCAGCCTCCTCGTCCGTCAAAAAGAAATGTCATGTTGGAGTCCATCATTTTAAACTGTAAAGAGTACGGGCATACAATGTTAATGAGAACAGTCTTGTCGTAATAAAACTTCGCCGATGATAGGATCTCATAAAATTATTTTCAACTCAATATTTTGACCCGGAACATCCAATTTCGCCTTTTCATTTAAATTTTAATGAGACTATTGTATAAGTTATATTAGTTTTGCGAAACCATGGCATATAACTTCGTTATTTGTTATTGGATTGCGCAGGATTTCATATTTTCAGGTTCCGCACGTAAAAAAAAGAAGACTATTTGACCTGAAATCTAATCACTCGTCTGTCCACCCGTGTGTGTGTCACCACAAGTTATTTTTAATAGAATACGGGGCAAACGAGAAATTAGAGCCTTTCTACGACTACCGACGACACAAGAAAATCCACATAATTACCATGCCGATGCGTCTCCTCCTCCCGATGGGCCACCGGCTACTCACTAATTGCACGAAATGTGACATTGTCACTTTACCGCGGCACTATGTAAGCGAGACTTACTTCCCCGGTCGTGCCGGCCCAAGTCCGTTGTATAGCAGGATGTTCTCATATGTAGCATGGAACTACCTTCTCATAAGCAGCATGGCACTACTTTTTCCTAAAATTGTATTTTATTTTGTTTCATTATGGATTTTTGTAGTCCAGCAGATGACCGCAGAAAAGTCTAATACAGTACCGACGGCTTTGCTTCACCTTCGGAACACGGGCGTGAATCTCCGCCAACTATCTTACCTTAGACAGTTATTATGAATTGAAAAATTCCATTAATACTTACCTACTCGGGAATATGTGGTTAATTTTACTTCTTTCATCATCGTCATTATTATCAGCCCCTGTTGGTCCACTGCTGACTCCACTCTTTCAATGAACACCAAGACAACCGATTTCCTGCTACTCGCATCCATCCCGGATCAGCTATACTCCTTTAGTATAGTGTAATCATGATAAACGTACCAACACACCATCAGACAGAAAAATCACAAACTACAGTAAGAATATAATCCTGTTTTCGGCTGGCTTGATAAAAAAAATCTTATATTTTTTTGTCTCAAATACCTACAGGCGAGTTCCAGTTCTATTTTAGGACGTCGATGCCAATCACGAAAATTCTCCTGTTTCAAAATGAAAAAGGCGTCTTCAAAGCGGAAAACGCGTTTAAACTTCATCGCGAACGCTGAGTTTGCATCTGGAATTCCTTACACCAGCTATGTTGAGATGCTTAAAAATTGATAGTAAATTTTAGACGAAGCGAACGAGATTATATCTCCCCTACATTTTCCACGAAATACCGGGACTCTGTCATTTGCATTTTAGGGATGTCTCTGTATTATCAGAATTACTTATTTTAAACAAAGAGTTCTTTTTTCTCGGAAGTGGGTGACAAATCACATGAAACGAGATAGCGGAGGCGACAGGGTGTCTTATGAATACATATCATCACAAAATCACCTTAAGACCCCTTTCTTTTATCTTAAGGGAATTAAGGACGCTCGTAGTCAAGAAGAAAGATTTAGGACTCTCTATAAATTACTGGCTATTGACAAGTAGGGCAGAAGGGCAAAAAACATTCCACGACATACTATACCACGTACTGGTAGTGCGGCCTGATAGTGTGGTGGGTCTATAATGACTACACAACGAAGGGCTATATGGGTTGCTGTCCTTACCCAATCATCCACGCTGAACTGTACTGATTCAGTGTGAACGAAAGACTTAAATATTATTGCGGGACAAATAAGAATTCGGGCGTAAAGACGACTACCGCTCATAGATATCCCCACTACAATCACGTAGATGTGTTGCCCTCCTTTGCCTTTTTCCCTTCAATAAGCCACCAGATTTTCAGCAGGATACGCGACAGCATAGCTGTCACTTTACGACAGTGTCATGTGAGCGAGAGGTACCTCCGCAATCGTAGCATTACAGCATGGGCAGTACCTCTTACTTATAATTCACTCATCTTGAACACGAAATTAGATTTTGCCTCTCCGTTTAAATTTTAATGAGATCTCCGTACAAGTTGTGTCATTTTGTAAAACAATGGCGCATAACATCATTATGCCTCGAATGCCCTATTTATTCTCGGTATAAAATGTTGCCTTTTTTGGTCTTCTTGTTTATAATCTGAAAGGTTAAAGATGCTGTATGAATACATTTGATCAATATTATTTATCACCTTTTTTATAGTATAAGGGGGTAAGCGAGCAGTCATGATGTTTAGATGTGATAAAGTAAGTTTCTAATCGCACTTTAAGCTAGGTTGTACCTCACTATATAATATGTTAATTTAGTGAGTAAATATTGTTGTCATTTGATGACTAACACCCATAATGGTCATAACCATGTACTTTATAACTATGTTTACCTCCTTTTATATATTCCTATAGATTTATTGAGAGATAGTGCCATGCTACATAGGCTCCACCATGCCATGCATGGTGCATGATACTACATCCTCCTATGCAAAGGAATTGGGCCGGCACAACCGGGGAAGTACCTCTCACTCACTTGATACCAGCGTAAAATCACTGCGTCGCTGTCGCGTTTCGAGTGGTGAATAGGGGAGGGGGGAGGGGGGGGTTGTTTGATATGATGGCAACGCATCTGCGTAACAATCACGCAAATATCCTTGGTCCTCGGTAGTCATGAAAAGGCTCTGATGGCTCATTTTCCCTTGCTTTAAAAAATGTTTATGTGTGTATATCAATTCAGTTGTAATGCGGCTTACAATGTGTCTTGGCTCTCCTAGCAAGATCAGCAGTAATAACGTTGAACATATACCGTTAACTGAAGTTTAAATCTTATTTTCGGAAATGATTCGAGAAAATGGAAGTCGCCGGTAAATTAATTTTTCGCCTCTTGCTAATTATAATAAATGACTGTCGAGTTCGTAAGGAGATTAAAACGTCCTGTTGTGCGCGCAACCAATTTTTTATTTTATAGGGAAACGAAAAGATATCCTTACGATCTCTCCAACATCCAATTCGACCATTTTTATTAGGTTGCATTTAAAAATTTTTAGATGATATGACATCCCGTTCTGGAAGAATCTGCAATGCTGCAGCCATTAGCGAAAATCAATTATAACTATATATAATCACGACTATGTTTTTCGAGTGCGAAGCGAATGCGATCCCAAGGCTCCGGATCCGAGTAGTGTGTTATTCGGTTTGTCGGAATGAGGTCGCGGTGCGTAGCAAAATGGGAAAATCGCACTCGCTGGCTGGATCCAGGGCAGCGCTGAGAGAGTGGGTGGAGTTAGAGAGGGAGGAGGATTTTGAGGGCGCCCTCCGAAGGTCGAGGTGATGGCAGCAGCAGCAGAAGCCAAACTGAACCTGATCCTCGACCAGGCGGCGAAATCGCAAGGGGAGCGCGCAGCCACAATATGTAAGGCAGCAGGGTCTATGAGGGACATTCTAGAGTCCCTGGTAGTACGGACTGAGGACGATAAGGTAAAGAGGCTGTGGGCAGATAACTCGCGGCTCCAGAGGGAGCTACCTGCAGGACGAGGTCCGCTCATACAGGCGGGAGTTTGAAGGAGGAAGAAAGAAGCCGCCCGATGGGACTGGTGGAGCCCCAACCTCGGACGATTTTATGAAAGAAGTTGCCCAAATGGCGGGTAGCATTAAAAATGGCTACCACAGCCATGCGAAAAGGTAAAGGGCAGCTGTGGACGGCTTTTGGTCATTCCACATCTAAAAATACAGTACAAATGGGGAGGAACACGAAGTTTTGTAGTCGGGTGAAGCCGCGTCGGCGTACACCTCATGATGGCACGCCCCCGGCAATGCTTCCACTGCCTGGCGATTGAACACGTCACCAGCACTAAGTGGCGGTGAAGTCGCTGGATTTACGGCCACCGCACATAATGTGGTGTGTACGAACGCTGGCATTCCAGTGGGTCACGTGATGGGGGCATAACGTGCAAGCCCCCTGTCACCCGTGGGAAGGCTCCCCAAAGGGGCAACCGAGTTTGATTGGCAGACGTAGAGAAGGCTAAAATGCCTGGCCATCCCAGTTCCTCCAGGCAACGTGTGCATTCTCCGGTAATGTCTCTTAAAACAAGTAATGTACTTCTATAATAAAAATCTTAAATATATTTCCCTTGTCCGTAATACAAGCCTTTGTGCTACTTAGCACAGAACTTGGCAGCAGTGTAACCAGTACAGGGATTATTTAATATTATTATTAAAAAAATCATATATGGACTATCGGCCAGTAAGGTCCATGTGAGACTATTGCTTTTGGAAAGATGTGACACCTTTAACCAAGGACCTTCTCATCATCATTATCAGACCCTATCTGTCCACTGCTGGACGCACGCCTCTCTCAATCAACGCCAAGACGACCTTCTCCTGCTACTCGCATCCATTCAGGACCGGCTTCTGCATGGAGATCGTCTTGGGAAGACGAAGAAGTCCTGGTGAACACTTAGTTTTCCTAAACGCGGCCTCCAATCCAGAACCTTACTGGTCCATCCGGCATCTGTTCTTCTGAGTGTGTGACCAGCCTATTGCCACTTCAGCGAACCTATTCGTCGCGTGATATTGGATACTTTAATTCACTGTCTTATGACTTCGTTAACAAAGAACCTACTAATCATAATTTATAACCAATTTTTATGTCATTTATTCAATGATGAAATACCAAGATACATAGTGAACCTCACAAAGCCACCCATATTAAAGGTGTACATAACATTTCAAATTATGGATTTTGTTTAAAAACAACCTACAACGAGGGACGCGATGTTGACAATAAAATATGTTTATGTTCTATCAAAGATAACAATCTTAAGAATAACTGTCCTGTATGAAATTGTATATCTTGATGAGTTAGACTCTGAAAGCCTGTTTCAAATATTTTTTTAACATCAAATAAGTCAAATACGACACAATATTTCAGTTAGTAATGGAGTTTCTCAATAACATTTTGCTTAGAGAAATTACCATGAAGAATGCTTTTTATTTGTATGTATATCTGCAACTAGAGGTCTTCAAAATGAGATCGAAATCGATGTTTTATTTGCAGATATCGTTCTGTAATCGCCTTTAATATATATGATTTTGAACTATGTTTATACAATAAGTTATTTGCAGTTCTTGAACACTTCACGAATTTCCATGCTAAAATATTCTAATATTTACGTCCACGGCCTAACCAGGTGTCTTGAAGATTCATCATAATTAGCGGGGAGAGAAAATAATTATGATAATTATGGAAATGCGCCGCTGTTTTCTCCCGACTTACAAATTTCAAAGTTTCCGCAAAGGTGTTTCAGTCTTCAATAAATTATGGTGTAACTTGGAAAAGTTAAAAAAATCACGAACTTCTTTCCTGTTCCTTCGCAAAGTTTTTTTTGGGAGTCTTAATGAAGCAAGCTTCAATGAGTCCGACTTTTATATAGATATTCGTTCTTTTGATTTATTTTAATATAATATTGTTATTGTCGGTGTAGCAATTTGGTAGTTACAACTATCAGTGCACCCGTGTTCAAGCCGCGACAAAGTCCGTAAAAGTTTTATTGTAGTAACATTCGCGTAAATTTAAGACATTGATTCGGTTCGGTTCGGGTTCGATCCTAAACATTTGCACACAAAATAGTAAAATCGTTTTCGAAGGGGGATGCCATACCCCCTGTATGGCATGAAATGAGTTTCATAAGAAGTGCCAGACAGGTTGGGTTGCCATGCAGCATGGCAGTACTTTAATTTTTTTTTCATAATCTTAGCAGGCGTGCTAACATATCGTTTAACAATCAATATTATTCCATTGTTTAACAATCAATATTATGTATATTAATGGAAAATCAGTTATATGTAAGAAGGGAGAGCTGACTTTAGGTGTGAAGGTTGGTAAAATTGTGTGGGGCACAATATCCCAAGTTCATAAACTTTCTATTAGTTCCGGTTCACTATGATACAAATTGTTGTTGTTGATATTGATATTTTAAAGTTTTGTTTTGTTATCATATTCCTTATTCCAAAACGCAAATTGTCAACATGTTATATGTTCTTGAAAACATGTTATATGTTTTAATTTGTAGTTTGGAATAACGAATATGATACAATGAGACTTCATTTTATCTTTTCAGTTAAAAGAAAAATAAATATTGCCACTCCAATAAATGTTCTAAACTTCAAAATATCAATATCAACAACAACAATTTGTACCAAAGTGAACAGGAACCAATAGAAAGTTTGTGCTTTTGATTCTACAATAACAAAAGCTATTGAATACTACTTGCGAGCCATAAGAGAGCTTTTGTCTGTTCAATTGGAAAGAAACTTTAAAAGAAATCAACTTTCAAGTCTGTTTCATGTAAATAATGTATTCAAAAGGAACAAGAACAGTAAGCATCTAATAGTGTTCCATAAGAGCATCTGAATGGACATCCCGATGTTAATATGACCGAGTTTTGATCGGTATTTTAGGGGCTCTCGTGAATACTTTTTCTCACAAAAGAGGGAACTAGGAAAAAAGTAGAAGGCTCGTGTGTCACCGTATACGCACTCGTCGGTAGTCGTGGAAGGCTCGTGTGTCACCGTATACACACTCGTCGGTAGTCGTAGAAGGCTCGTGTGTCACCGTATACACACTCGTCGGTAGTCGTAGAAGGCTCGTGTGTCACCGTATACACACTCGTCGGTAGTCGTGGAAGGCTCGTGTGTCACCGTATACACACTCGTCGGTAGTCGTGGAAGGCTCGTGTGTCACCGTATACACACTCGTCGGTTGTCGTGGAAGGCTCGTGTGTCACCGTATACACACTCGTCGCAAATCTGCGTTTGTACAAGTGCTAAAATTTTTTGAAAATTTGCATGGAGATTCTTTTAAGGTCCAAGTCGTGATTATGAAAGGGCCGTTAAGTGCGTATCAATAAGGGTTGATAGCATGTATGGAAAATATATACAAGGTCTGTAAATCGTTTCACGGAGCAAATAATTTTGATTGGTCTACAAGCGCATCATCCAATGTAGAAAACGTTATTACATCAAAGTAGTTTGTGTTAAACTACTTTAACGTACTAATGCATATCTTCATACCTAAGGGGACGAATTCGCGCACAACATAATAATAAATTAAATGACCTGTCTTATAAAACCATTTTTACTTCACCAAAGGTGTCAACGGATGTGGGCTGCCCTGGATCGGGATGGCTGGCGCTTATGGGCCTACGTTTCACTGTGGACGTCGAATGGCTGGTTTCATTCATCTGTTCAATCGATGGTCTCAAGAGGCAAAGTCATTATTTGACGGCCGGCTTACCTTACTTAATTAAGTTACGCCGCGTGTTACTCCAGAGGTTGCGGGTTCGAATACCGCCTAGGTTAAGGATGTGTATACGTATTTTTGTAGTAAAAATCCTGAATTTATAATATTTCTTAAATGTATATAAAAATATTAAATTAAATATATTTCCGTTGTCTAGTATCTATTACACAAGTCCTTACGGTACTTAGCACGGAACTATGCTGACGTGGTGTGATTATTTTTGTTATTTACTATTATTTATTAAAAAATGCCAAGATACCTAATCGGCGCCTGGAAATAGTCCGTATAAAGATGTACACAATGTCGAATATGCACTTTGTAAAATCTACTCAAAACTATGCGTGTTAGGTTGACTTTCCACGAAATGTATTTATGTACAATTACGGATGCCTTAGGATTTGAACATTGCATCAGAATGACAGTTCGGTATGAAATTGTGTATCTTGTATTTTTATAAATCGATGATTACATGTTAAGAAAAGTAATATTCAGAATGTCATTACAATTTTCACAAAGAGTGCCTTGGCAATGCAAATATTGCACAACGACTATAATCGCGAGCTATCGCCAGAAATAAGAGTATTGTTCCTTCAATTGCGTCTGTATTTTTACACCTGCCGATATTTAGTCGCATCTGCTTAATGTCACTTTATACTAGGTGCAATGTAGAATGATATTTAAATGCTAAATATTCTGTTCCCGCTGAAAACAGCGTGCGTGTACTTATGTACACGCGTTAGAAATTGTACTTCTTTAGTGTAACAAGATAAAAGTCTTTTTAAAATTCTGTTCTTTAGCCCTATTCTTATATATGTAAAAAAAGATGACACCTACAATAGAAAAAGGTTTATTAAATACCCGAATAAACAAAAACGTGATATTATACATTGAAGGTTTTATTACAACGCATTATGTAACTTTTTTTGAAAAACTATAATGTTGACTATGGCTAACTTCAGGGTATCGGTTTTTCGTGACGTAAAAACTTACTCTCATATTTTTCTCTTAACACGCCTAAAGTAGTTTTAGGAAGAGGTAGTGCCTTGCTGCATAGGAGGAGATAATGCCATACAAAATGCATGACACTACATCCTCTTATGTAACGGAAATGGGCCGGCACTACCGGGGAGGTACCTCTTGCTCACATGAAATCGCCGTAAGGTGACATCTTCAGTGTCGCGTTTCGTGCGGTTTGTGAGTAGCCCATTGGGGGGGGGGGAGAGACTCATCGGCACAGTAATTATGTGAATGCGTTGCCCAGTAAGGAGTTGGTAGTCGTACAAAGGCTCCGATTGCTCGTTTATCCCCTATTCTATAAAAAAAATGAATTATGACTTCAAAAACTGATCATTTGCTAGCACAGTTGTTACTTCTGTCGTATCGGCCCGATTCGGATGCAATGTAAAATGGCAGTAATTTTTAGTGGTATGAAAAACTAATTACATTTTTATTTTATTTCTATTAAAGTCACTCTACATTTATACCCCTTACCACAAGACATGAATAATGATAAAAAATGCAATTTAAAAGTATTGAGTAAGCCGTGCAATAAAATGGAAATGTAAAACCGCTTTTTAAAATTACAGCAATAGAGTTTAGTGTTGCGCGTTATCAGAGTTAGTAATGATTTGGCGTTACAAGATTTTCAGATCTATTTTTTTTTGTATAATTGGATAATTGTACTATTGATTTATGAGTTCTAAAATCTAGAATAAGTGTAGAACATATAAATCCATTTAATTGCCAATAAAAAATAAAATTTAAATTAAGATACAAACGGTCATATGATAGCAAAAGCAATTCAGCTGCCAGAAGATTATATATTACAAACGCGGTAGTAAGACCAATGCCTCGATGACGAGACTTTCACCTCTTTCTCTCTCTCTCACTAACGTCCGCTAATTATAATTAACCATTCAGGTGCAATAAAAATGGATATTAAATGAAATACCGGCTTTTCGACACTTATTTACTTCACGTAAGTCCGCGGTATGAGCGTTAAAGTGACTAATAAACCAGCTAACTGCACATGCTTACGTAGACTGTAAGTCATAATGACTATGTGTCCGATGAATAAAAGTATATGAAATATAACCAGTTCCTTGGCTATACAATATTCTTACGGAAGTATGCTAACGCGTTCACGTGTTTCCGTCAACAGGCAGATGTGGTGGAACACCATTGATGGGCATTCGGTGCTTTTTTCTGCACTACGAGTCCCACAAAACCACCTTTCCTCGGGTTTGGTGATATGCCTAAAAGCATACCCCTGACGTTAAAAAATAAATGAAAGTTAAATAATATTCTGAGCGCATCACTATTTATTAGCAATAATGCTAACATTCCAGATGCAGCGAACGGTGTTCTTGGAAGACGGGCTCAACTGAATTAATTGTACTTTTATAACTTTGTTTTACAATTCTCGTTTATTACAAATATCTTCGGACGTCATTTTAAACGTAATGATGATAATTTAGTGTTTAAACTATATGTAGTCTGATTTAAATTGAAATATCATCTGCAGTCTCCACACTTTTGTATTTAAAAGATTATGTGTATGTGTGTATGTAACACACATTTGTTTAATTATCACGTCTCCCGATGTTGTCTGTAATAAAATTATAAAGTAGAAAAGTAATCAAATTTTGAGTACGAGTAGTGTCATGCTGCGTTTCAGTTAATTGGACGGCTCGACAGAAGGAATCCCCACATGACACCGCTGCCAGCTTACCTCGCAAGTAATAACAATTTTGCATTGTCATTAGATTTACACATGAATCCAAAGTTTCAGCTTATTTGTCCGAGGAGTCCAACCGGGAAGTCTATCAATATTAATTTCATTTTTTATTTAATGACTATGGTCCTTTGACGAATACCGACTTCCGAGACATCTACATTATAGTGCCCTCCAATGGGCCACCGGCTACTCACAAACCACACGATTTCACAGCTGTCGCTTTACGGCAGTGTCATGTGAACGAGAGCCCATTTCGGCAGTAATGCAGCATGGCCCTACCTCCTACTATCTTTATGATACATTTAGTTTTATTCTGAACAATTCAAAATAATAAATGTTGATTTATTAATGTTTAAACATTAAAACACGATGATAATAGTCACTAAATAAATAATATTCCACATGTAATTTATTTAAGCTGACAGTAATGCTACATAATCCATGCAGTTTGAGCCGATGTAGAACATGACTGCCAAGTATCGATTACACATAACATGGCGTTTTGAGTGCTACGGTATAATTTCAAATTATTTTCATTATCATTAAAATTGAAACCAGTGATAATATTACATTAAAGCAAAATAAGTTTGGACGACTGTGGAGGTCCCCACCATGGTTCCAACCTTGTCGTGGCGGTGGGTACTGAGTAGCCTGGGGTGATCCGAGGCAACTTGGGTGAAGCCAATTGAACCGAGGAGGTAGATGCTCTTTTCTTATAAGAAGAGGGGACAAAAGAGACAAAAAGGAGGCGTTGCTATTGCTCACGCGGCAAGGGGCGAGGGTGGGAACCTCACGCCATTGCACTATCCCTAATTTGGTGGGGTTGTCCTGTAGTGCGGGGCCACCCCATTTGTGAAGTCGGTCCCTTAGGGGACTGACGAACCGTCGAGGTGCCCTGGGGATTTGTTGTTCCAGGGTATCTCACCAAAGGCGACACTGATGGCACTCGCGGTGGTTTTTGTGGGTAATGGGGACTATCATGTGCCGCGAGTACCACACACCACAGGAACCCACCACACCACAGTGAAGGCGCGAAAATGCATTTCCCCGCGTCAACAAAAAAATGAAAACTCATCGACGAAGTAATTTTGCTGCACCTGTGCTATATTAAAAAAAATACCTTAGATTACTACAAGATATTCATCTAAATTGTATTTTCTTTTTTAGTTTTTTAAATTGTATTAAATTTGACATTTGGCGAGCTGATGTCACAAAGTAATCAATTTCTGAGATTAGAAATTTGTATTGGAAAATAATTTATTATTGTTTATCCGATTATATAGTCGAGATTATGTTTGAGACCGGTTAAACAGGCCCAAGCTAAATATTACTTTCTAGTCAATTCAAGTCCAGTCTCTAGATGTAAAAGGCTCTACGGTCATGTTTAATATAAATAGGGTCATCAGCGGTCGCCGCCGTTGATCCTGGCGCTACAGGAGTTGCAGCGGTGGGAAAGAGTGGCGGGCCGAGCCCGATAAAAAAGAATACTGTAAACAGTACGTCTCATTTTGAATGTTTAATGTTGTATATCTGATGAGATGGGTCCACGCTCCGTTACTTCTTTCATGAGACGTAAAATATCCCGCTACATTACTTTGAAGATAGTGCACACTTAACGTCACTTTGAGAGCTAGTTTTATTATCAACATGGTACAGCTACGAGCCATTTTTTTCAACTAATGGTAGGGATGACCCCTCGTTCCATCACATGAAAAAGTGGAGGATTTCTGAAATATATGAGACCTCTGCTTGAACATTCAAGTGGGTATGTAACCTAATTAAGCTAATAATTTTTAAGGTGAAATTGTGCCATCTGACTTACATTTTTTATAGCTTTATGAGGCAAAGGAACAACCGGCTTACGTCGGCTTCAAGTTAGCAAGACGTACTTCCCCGGTCGTGCCGGCACAATTCCGTTTCATAGGACATGTACGATACTTTGTTACAGAATGACAGAGCATCATCCCAATAGGCTATAATCAAATTATAACATACAAGCATATATTTGAGATATTTTAAAATTTTAAGTGTGAAAGAAAATATTCTACGTAACATAAAGAAAAAAAACTGTCGAAGTCGGTTACTCAGGCAGTAATATTTCACTTTATCGCAGGCAAAATTATTATATAGATATAGTACGATATTGTATCTAAATAATATTGCCTACGTTCTCTTTTAATTGAGGCGGGTTATTGAGATGAGCGGATATTGTCACAAGCGAAAGCCATTTTCGACATCGCAGATGTAACAATAAATGGTGGCATTTGTGCGCCTTAATCAGAACTTTCGAAAGGTAAATATTATGGCAGCTAAAATGAGCAATTGCAGCCCATAGGGTAATTGTACCTGAGATGGTAATTAGTCGTGAATCTTCCACTAACGAGGTAGGATCGCGATAGCGTTCGTATCACCTTACCTTTGTCTTCACACGACACAATAACTATAACACTACATCACCGGGAACGATAATGTCTCTAAACAATAATATCGCCTACGTGCTCTTTTAAATTAGGCGTGTGATTCAAATGAGCGGATTTTATTATAAGCGGAAGCGAGTACACTTAGTCATCTGGGTGAGTCATTTTCACCATTGCAGTAGTTCATTGCTCGATTATAATCCATGTAATGTAGTAAAATAGGTATCTATTATGTAACAAAACATTATAGAAATTACTGTAAAATAATTACATTAGCAATGACCCTTGGGTTTTTGCATTTTATTTGATTGGATTGGAAAATTTTAGAATATCATTTATATGTTATTTAACTATACTAACTACAATGTTTTAAATATCTCACCGGGCAGCCAATATAGCCTAATTTATTTGCTAGGGATTGCGAAAATAGTTTTAGTCCTATGAAAGCATGATCTTTGACTATATTATTCCAAACAGCACACCTGAGGATAGGTTGACAATGTAATTTTTTATATAATGTGAAATTCTTTTGTCTCCAATCTCATTAAAAATCTTATGGTTTGTTTTATATTCTATTTTCCTTAGAAAATTGACGACAAATATATATAATAATGGCATTAATCTGCCCTTATTGTATATTGAGTGGTTGTGTTATAGCACATTGAGGTATTGGCTTTCTAAGCTTAACGTGGTTAAAGGTTTGAGTTGTCGGTGTAGTTCGGTAGCCTTAGGTAAACTCGTACACCTAAGAGCGAATCCAAATGAAGGTCATCTTATAAAAAGAGTGTACTAAAGAACAAGAAGGTGGAGACAGAAGATTATTATGCACGGGCTTCACCTTATTGCACTGGATTTATGGAACAGCTCTTTTAGTGAGGGGGCATCGGTTCCTTGGGGGATTAATGGTAATGCATTCAAGAACATTTCATCAAAGAGCGCCACTCGACTTCACCGTAAGCTCCATTGATGGCACTCACGTTGGTTTAATGGATATATGGTACTATCGCGTTCCATGAGCCCCAAAGAATACACACGGTTCATGATGATGAGAGACGTTTAAATGCATCAAATAATAAAGCCTGCCGTCTGTTCCGTGATGAAAAACGCTTAATCGCTCCGTACTTGTTTGTCCACCATCTTAATAGCGTTCCGGAAGTTCTTGCGGTATTTGCAGAGTAATTAAGCAAGAAGCGAGCGAAACGGGGCTATGACATGTAATTAATTACACCTAAAGAATTCTGCTACATTTGAGGCGCAGGTTGAATTACGTTTTGAAATTTCAATACGTGGTTTAAATACGAGCCATGACTATCTATATTTATAATATTTATTATACGTATTATATTTTATTAGATTTTTTCCGCATCTTCCTACACGTGAAATATTGTGGTATTTTGTAAATTTTCTCGTACTTAATTGTAATAAACATTTTTTTTATGTATATTTAGTAATTAGCTGAAGTGGCAATGGGCTGGTCACACACTTATAAGAACAGATGTTAGATGGGCAGTAACTGTCTGGAGTAGAGGCCGCATTTAGGAAAACCAAGTTTTGGTCGACCGTTCGCCAGGTGGGAAGATTATCTCCATGTCGGGGTGGATGCGAGCAGCAGGAGATCGGACGTCCTGGCGTTCATTGAAAGAGGCCTGTGTCCAACAGTAGACCGATAAGGGCTGATAGTGATGGTGGTGATGATGATGATGATATGTTTTTACCCATCCGCATCAAAAGGAGACTTCTATAAATCCCTCGTTGTACAGTGGTAAACATGTTCAACCTCAGATCATGATGTCCCTAGTTAGAGGCACGAATTCTAATAAAAATATAATTATAAAGTTTGTACATAAACTGTATTTCGAAGAAGAAAAGTTGGTGGTGTCACATGCCCGTGTCTCCGAAAGCACTTGAAGCGGAATAGTGGAGAAGAGAGAAGTGAGAAAAACGGACCTCTAATTCTCAGTTCTCCCTCTTTATTGAGTTACATCGGAATTGGAAGAGGAAGCTATTGATTGTACACTATATGTACGTACACACTAGTGAACTAATGCTTAGGCATGGGACATGTCACCGAGATATGCCCTTCAAAGGAGGATCGCAGTCGCCTATGCTACCACTGCGAGGAGGCAGGCCACATGTCTGCGAATTGTGTAGTTCGACCCCAGTACGCAGTTTGCACTGCTGCAGAAATAAAACGCAAGCCCCTCGGCACGTAACTGTGTCGGACCGCCGGTAGGCGGAGGCGCGCTGCCATGACTATGGCGCAGCTAAGGACACGGCCCAACACACTTTAGAGGTGTGCCCTAGAAGGGCCGTGCAGCGCCACGATTTGGTAGCGGCACTGGGAGAGACGCACCTGTCACTGTGGAGTGTGATCTGTTTAATGATCGAGAGAGACAGGTCCTGAGGAGGCCGCTGGATGAGTTAGAGAGGAGGAGATGGAGGATGGCCTTTCTCGCGTAACTTATGCCCCTTCTTTAAGTGGGGCTAGGGATTATGGTGGGCACCTGACCCCATTGCACTTCGTTAGCGTCGAAATCGGGTGATTGTCGGATTATTTTGTATTGTCCGATCCGGAATTCGAACCCGGGACCCCAGGTCTGTAGTTGAATATGCTTACTACTAGACCACGAGGCAATCTTTACTCAAGTTATAAAATACAACATTAAGTTATATAATTGGTGTCGAAGTTGAATTACTGCGAGACTAATTACCGAAGTTCTGGGCCGGTGTCACTCTTTGTGAGTAAGTATAAAACGACACGACTTAGCAGCTCCATCGTGGCTCAGTTTGAATTCAACAATGTTATAACTGAACTTGTATACTGTGCCTTTAAAATAATTTATTAAAATAAGCAGAGTTATCGTCGATTTTCATTTTAAGGAATAGTTCTATAAACGTGTTCTCTTATACTCTAAAAACATGGCGATAACTTAGAATATAATATTTTTGTCTAATTGATTTTAACTATCGCAAAGCGAAAATTCACATTATTTCTATTCGAAGTGTTACGGACGTGACCTTTTTGAATAGAGCTATAAATCTAATCGCATCCATAAATATCTTCCACTCCAGTCGTCCTATAAGTTTCTGCAGCCTACGTTCACTCATTGCTTCCATTTGGCCAAAATGTTGTGTGTAGTAAACATCTAGCGTGGAATACAGGACGTATTCTTACGCAACTGAAAATGAGGGTTTATGTTTTTCCCGCGTCTCTGTTATGTATATAATATTCTTAGTTTACTTACATATATCTAGTGCAGCAGAACCGATATACATAATTGAGGTATCGTAGTATTCTTCTCAAGCGCCCGTTATTAGATACGAGGGGCTGTGTGGGGGCGGCCTAAGAATACCCTCACCCTCAATCCAAGCCCAGGGCGACGTAAGAGTCGTTAAAGGGCACTAGTCTTTTAACAACAAAGAGGCATCGGCGAACTTGTTGCTTGGTGTCACGTCTGTTTCATGGTAACAGCGGAATAGACAGGAGCACCGTGATGGCGGTGCCATCAATCGTATCGGCGACAGATTGCAGTGGCGCCGGTCCGAAACCTAGTCTGCTCAGCGTGGCAATTATGAGCACTAACCTCCAATGACTGCATATAATAATAACGACTGCAATAGAATTCGGCCCCTTGTTCCCAGTAGGTCCACTAATCCTGGCCACGGTAGTGGCCACGGTAATGATGGAACGAGGGTTGCTAAGAATCTCCGGGCTACGGATTTCTACGCCGAATGCTCAAAATAGATAATCACTTGGTTGAGCTGGAGGTGGAACTGGGAAAGACCCTTTGGCATGTTCTGGGGCTATGTGAAATCCGATAACTCTGCCATCGGGTCACCTACTCCACTTCAGGGAAGGTGACCTTCCATCACAATGCGGCATGGGATTCCTCGTAAATAAGTCCCTCACAGGCAACATCGCCGAAATCCCTAGTGCATCGGGTAGGGTGGCGTTCACATTCCGATTGACGATGCGGAGACAACCTGCGAGGATGTCCCTAGGGCCTTACATAACACCTGTAAGGCTCACTTCAATATTGTGATGGGGGTCTTTGATGCCAAGGTGGGGGAATACGAAATAGTTTCGAATCGAGTCTGGGACCACATGGAGTCGGAAATCGAAATCGCAAAGGGCAATTTTGGGTAAATTGCCTCGAGAAAGAGGGTCCGCTCTTAATGCATTCCTATTTTAAGGGCCTTATACTGTGACAAGGAACGAGACTGAGTTTATTATGACGGATCGAAAGCATATATTTAGGGATGTCTCCGTGATCAACAGGTTTAAAACCGGAAGCGTTCACCGATTGGTTGGAGGCTCTGCAAATATATTTCAGTGCGAGGTTAGGTCGACACACTGACCTAACTTCTGACTAACCATGGCAGGTTCCAAAAAAATCCAACTGGAATAAAAAAACCGGTTCGTTGTCCTAGATATCGGTCGGAAACTACAATGGAAATTGACAAGATGAGGAGTGGCGTCATTGATTGCATACGGGACGTGGGTGAAGGATGTTGTAGGAGTAAGCATACGAGCAGGAAAGCTAAACTTGCAGATGAGACGATTGGACTTATGAGAGAACGCAGAGTAAACGAAGACGCTACGTGTGCCGATATCAAGCTTCTTTCAAAGCGAATCGCATCGCATCGAATTCGCAGCTCAAATATGCAACGGGTTACCGAAGTGAGTGAGCAGAATTAGGCCAAACGTTTATGTGAAGAAGCTTGGAAGTAGTCATGTGACAAAGGTTGGGACTGATTCTGGGGCTACCGTTTCTTCTAAGCCAGGGGTCTTATCTGAGAGCGAAGCTTTCTATAGCAAATTGTTTACGTCGCAAGCTCCTCATCACGATATCCTAAACAGCGATCTGCGTGCAAGCATAACGCGACATTTATCGATCTGCCGGACGTTGGCTTGAGTGAAATAAGTCTGGCTCTTGTGCAGCTTAAAGGGGGAAATGCTGCGGTAGGACGGACACAGTTGAGCTTCTTAGAGCTGGAGGCGAACCTGTATTAAATGAGCCAAAAAGATTTTTAATTTCGTCCTTCAGTGGGTTGTAGATCCCAATGCATAGCTTGGAAATGACGTTGCTTTATTTTTTAAGAAGGGTGACAAACCACTTCTTCAAAACTACAGACCAATTTCTCTTCTCGGCCATATTTACGAGTTGTTCTCGAGAGTCTTGGCGAATTGTCTCACCACAAATCTTGACGAATTTCGGGGCTGGCTGGGTTTTGCAGAGGATTTAGCACCATAAACATATTTTATAATAACATAAATTATGGAATAATTAAATTTATGTCGGTCCACCAAAGAACAGCAAATATCCCCGATGGTATAGCCAGAACCTAAACAAAATATTAAACACTAAAAATAAAATCAGAGAACGGTACAATATTTACAAAAATTCATTAGCCAATATATATATATATATATATATATATATATATATATATATATATGTATGTATATATATATATATATATATTTATATACAATTCAATGAAAAAACTGAAGAAGAAATTATAGACAATCCTAAATTATTTTGGAACTGTACGAGGTCCGATGATATGCGATTCGTTGCATTTTACTTTTCTTCCGTCTATACCCCTCTCCAGCTAACTAGCAACGACCGGAATAACACGCTTGAGTGATCTGCATAATTACAGTTTATGCCTATCTAGTCTCCTCATCGCACGCGAGGCCCTCTAAAAAAGTTGTCAGCTCTTGGACGTAACAAAGGTGCTGGGCCAGATGGAACTCTCTCGAACTCCATCATTGAATGTGCATCCACTGGCATTGATCCATCGAAATGGAAGGTGGTTCCAGTCCATAAGAATAATGACGACACCTTGGTATCTAATTACGGACCCACCTCAATTTTATCTACAATTGCTTGATATGATCATTCATGTAAAATCACTTAAAATACATTTGAGCCCCGGTCAGCATGATTTTGTCGACTCCAGATCCACAAGTACTAATCTCTTCATATTCACAGAATTTTTGTTAAAAGCTATGGATTATGGTTACCAAGCAAATGTCATATATACTGATTTTAGTAAAGCGTTTGACAAAGTACCCCATGACCTAGGAGGTCATGGGGTACTGTACTTCACTCTCACTTCACAGGTCATTCACAAACTGGAATCGTATGGGATCACTGGATCGTATTTGACGTGGCTGAGCTAATGTTTAGTAAACAGGCCCTTCTTTGTGGTAGTCAACGGATTTAAATCAGGCACCCATCGGATCTCCTAGGGCGTACCACAGGGATCTCATCTGGGTCCTATCCTATTCAATTATTTTATCAACGACATTCCGGTCTGTTTTTACGCGAAGATGTTTTCATGTGTGCCGATGATTAAAAATGCGTTAAAAGTGTCAATGTTAAAAATGATGCCATCGAGTTACAAAAGGGTCTAGACTGGTTCATAATATGGTGTCAAATAAATGATTGCATCTCAATCCAAGTAGATGTAACGTTGTAAAATATATGAAAAAACATAATAATGTCGACCATGACTATCATTTACATGTTATCAAAATTCAAGAATTAGATACAATTGAAGATCTCGGTATTTTATTTGATAAGAAGTTGACTTTAATGCCTTATATGGATGGGAATTAAAAAAGTCGAACTAAATACTTGGGTTTGTGATGAAAAACTCAAAGTTTTTAAGTGTCCGTAAATGAAAATTTTTCTTTTGAATAGTTATGTGCGTAGTTTCTTTGAGTACTGTAGTGTGGTGTGGCGTTCACATTACACTACTCATAACTTGCGTTTAGAATGCATACAAAAACGTTTCCTGTATCACATGGTGTTTATGGAAATTATGAAAAAATTGTGAAATAAGCAAATTGTAATATAGATTCATAAAGAATAAAATATCATATATAATACGACGCTTTTCCAGCGAAATCATTTTATGTATATAAGCGAAATCATGTTAAAGTACAAGAAAAATTATTTATTTTTAAAGTGTATATAATTTTTGGAAAACCAAATAAATAAAAGCAAGTTGTACAAAATACACATGAGTATTATCAGCCGCTGTGCCTATGCCTATGCCTATGCAGCATTTGTGGACTATGACAAAGCTCGTGACTTTGTCGAAACCTGGGCTGTTCTGGAAGCTTTACAGCGATGTCAGTACTGAGAGCATTGTATGACGCTGGTTTTGTGTCTGTGCTGATTCCAGAAGGACAGACAATGCCAATCCAATTGCATCGAGGTGTGCGTTAGGGGAATATTACTTCTCCGAAACTGTACAATAATGCTTTGGGGGACGTCTTCGAGACTTTAAATTGGGCAGAATGCCGCATAAATGTTAGCGGCGAGTACCTCTCATATCTTCGTTTTTCCTACGGTATCGTTGTGTCGGCCAAACCGTTGGAGAGTTTGCAGGAAATGTTGCACAGCCTAAATGAATCCGGCCGACGTATTGGCCTTAAGATGAACTTGGACAAGACAAAGGTCATGTTTAACTAACATGTTCTCTCTAAGCCGGTCAACGTAGTTGGTGCTATTATGGCAGTTGTAGACAAATACGTCTACCTCAGGCAACTATTACAATTAGGTAGATATAACTTCGTGAAGGAAGCCGATAGGAGAATTCAGTTTAGCTGGGCAGCATTCCGGAAGCTTCGTCACATTCTCACGTCGCCTATACCGCAGAACTTGATGACAAAAGTCTTCAAGTAATGCGTTCTCCCCTTGATGACCTACGGGGTCGAAACATGGCCTCATAATTTAGGACTGGTCCGTATGTTTGTGGTAGCTCTACCTATTGAACGTGCTGCATAGATAATTAAAGTATCCGATATCATGCGATGAAGAGGCTCACTGAAGTGGTAAGGGGCTGGTCACACACTCAGAAGAACAGATGATGATGGGCCAGGAAGGTTCTGGAGTGGAGGCCGCGTTTTGGAAAACGAGGTGTTGGTTGATCGTTCACCAGGTGGGAAGACGAACTCCGTGCAATAGCCGGTCCAGGATGGATGCGAGTAGCAAGAGATCGGAAAAATCGTATACAACAATATGGGTATCAAACTAAAGGGATTAGCGTAAGGATTTCGGAAAGATAAATCATGATATCATTAGTGTAAAAGTAATATATGAAATGGAACAAGAAACCCAACTACTTACTGAAAATAAAATAAGAAAGCTGCTAAAACTAGCCATTTCTACAGTCGTGTTTTATATTTTGTTCTTATTTTTAAATTATTTCTTTCATTTACCTACTTATTTTGACGATCGAGCCAAGCCCAACTACATGGAGCGGTACGAGGTTGCTGGGGGACGAATTAGGGTTACTACGCCTATTAGTATTTCATTTTGAAACATCCAATGGACTTCAAAGAACATTTTTTTACCCTAAGCCTTTTCTAAGCCTTCTTAAATTTTTACCTTCACCAAAGTAATTAAAAATTTATAAGGATATTTTTGAATTACTTTGAAGGACATGGTCCTATTAGAATTGATTATTGACTTAAACTAATAGTCTTTTAAGTTCTACTTTTTTACGCGCTTGAATTCAGCAGTGAGCTGTATGACTCGACTAATATGTGTGACTTGAGCGTTACAAAATTAAGGACAATGGTACTTGAGAGGAAGACTACTAGTTAATGAAAATAGGAAGAGAGAGAGGAAGAAGAGAGAGGACGAGGAGGAAAGATATTTTATTTGTTGGTCTCGTAATCAGTAACATTTTGTATAACTAAATAAGTGTCACTTAGGAAGATGTCAAAATCACTCGCGTAACTAGTGACTTTGACACCGTCCTAGGCATATAGGTTAGGAGGGCATCGTATCTGCGTAACAATCATGCATATGTCCATGGGCGACGGCAGTTATCAAAAGACTCCTATTGCTCGTTGGCCCCTTTTGCTATGAAAAATTACCATTAAACAATTACGTATTGAATTCATGTAGGTTGGAATTCAATTGTAGATTATAAAAGCGGTTATCAATAGACTTCATGTCAAAGCTAAATGATTTTTATTAGACAATACCACATTTTCACTCGAATGGCTGACAGCTGCTTTCCAGTGCTGGACGCACGCAATCGATTGTTTCATTCTAGCTATTTAATATTGTATAGAAGGTCAACCAATTACAAAATAATATTGGCGGTGAAAGTGTCAAGTTTCTAGTTCTGTCATGGCCTTGGTGGTCAGTCATAATGTGATGACTTTTACGCGGCTGCATCTAAAGCGGACTTACTTATATTATAAAAGTGAAGTTTTGTAAGTATTGATAGAGGTTTGCTTTATTTTCGCGTAAAATCCCATCAGGTTTTGGTGAAGCTTGGCATTGTCGTAACTTATGTACGATGTTTTTCACATGGTTTTGTTTGTAATCCATGCGGACTATGTCGCGAGCCACAGTTTTTAAAGAATAATGTCCAGAATCGGATCCTGGCTGGCACACGTTGCCAAAGCGATCACAATATTTTTAAATTTCTTTTCCAAACCACCATTTTATGTTTTGTATAATAATTTAAGTACATCATCATAATCATCAATCTTTATCGGTCCACTGCTGGACACGGGCCTCTCTCAATGAACGCCAAGACGGCCGATCTCCTACTACTCGCATCCACCCCGGACCGACTACTGCACGGAGATCGTCTTCCCACCTGGTGAAGGGTCGACCAACACTTCGTTTTCCTAAACGCGGCCTCCACTCCAGGACCTTACTGACCCATCTGCCATCTATTCTTCTGAGTGTGTGACCAACCCATTGCCACTGCAGCGAGCCTTTTCGTCGTGTGATATCTGATACTTTAGTTCTCTGCCTTATGACTTCGATACAAATTTGACTGTCGGAAAGAGAAACACCCTACATAGCACGTTCAATAGCCCCCTGATCCACCGTACACTGTAAGTAATCAATAATGTTTATTTAAAAAAATACATCTTTTGCATGTTGTTTCTGCTTCTTTATAGTGTAGAGGTACAAACGAGAAATCTAAGCCTTCTGACGACTACCGGCGTTCATGATGGATATCCCTATTATTGTTGTCATGCGAATTCTTCCTCTTCCTCCCCTCCAGTAGTCGCTTTTCTTCCTCCCCTGCAATAAAAGGCCATAGGATACTTACAAATCGCACGAAATGCGACATCGACGCTGTAACTTTACGTCGGTATCATGTGAGCGAGACTCTTGTAGGTAGATTCTTTCTTACTAATAGTAAGCAAAACTTCTTTAGTTATACGAAACGTCACTGGTTATGAGAGAGAGAGAGAGAGAGAGAGATAGAGGGAGTGATAGAGAGGGGGAATAGAAATAAAATGTATTTATGCCTTGTCCTTTGCATTCTCTCTCTTACAGCAATATACGAAATATAAATCTTTCTGCCTTCACTAACTAACTATGACTTCCTCTCAACTATCTTTGTTCCTATTTTTGTGAGCGAGAAGTAGCACCTCCCCGGTCCTACCGGACGAATTGTGGTAAGGGACAGCTATACTCATTGGTTCCATTCAACTTGTGCATGTCATAAAAGAATACGTGTCTTTGTACTTATTTACGAACTTACTTAGTAAGATGTCTCTCTCTCACACAAGAGCGATGGGTGCCAACTGTTTGCAAATAAAATAAACAGAATGAAGTATTGGGAGGAGATGGTACCATGCTTTACATCCTTCTATGCAACGGAATTGCGCCGGCACGACCGGGGAAGAAATCTCGCTCACTTGATACCGGCGTGAAGTGTCGCGTCTTGTTCGGTTTGTGAGTAGCCGGTGGCCCATTGGGGTAAGGATAGGAGGGCAACGCATCTACGTAACAATCATGCGAGTGTCCATGGGCGTCAGTAGACACTGAAAGGTTCTGACTGTTACTTTGCCTCCTTATGCAATAAAGAAGAATGCTTTTATAAATAATAAATTTAAAAAGGAAAATTGCTTAAATTTGTGTAACAGGAAGGTACAATAATTAGTTTATGTAAATCGAAATGGCAAGAACTCGGGGAGCGTGGGTCGCGTTATACCTTACTCCTACATTTGAATAACAATTTTAACGAAACGTTTTCCAAAATGTGGATAGCGTTACCAAATATATAACCTACCTGGATTTCAAATAAATGCAGAAGCATATATTATGTGTACCATGCATATTCCTGGTGTCGCCGAGCATGCAATACTAATATGTAATCTACTAATAATTGCGGGTTCTAAAGTCAAGTTTTAAAACGTTGACTATAGGTTACAGTAATGTGCGACCGTCTGGCTCAGTTGGTAACTTTAACGCGGTTAGTCCGCGTTTTACCCTAGAGGTCGCGGGCTTGAATCCCGCCTGAGTTATGGATGTTTATAGATGTTTTATACTATATCATAAAAATATAAAATTTCTTACACACATAACATTATTAAATATATATCCGTTGCCTAGTTCCTATAACACAAGTCCTTTACGGTACTTACCGCAGGACTAGGCTAACGTGGTATGTGTCCACAGATATTATTATTACTATGTGTTAGCTATTCTGTCACCCTGCATGGGACCACAAAGAATCAGGGTTGTGGTGTTCTCGGGCGGGTGATATCACAACCATCAAACTGAGTGGTTACCATTTTAGGGGTTAGTTACACTGTTGTGCATTTTCCCATAGATAATTCTTAATATTTAAATGTATTTTCTTATTGTTCCTCTGTTTGTTTTACTGTTTACATTTACTTTTTGTTTTGTGTAATAAGTGTTTTTTTTCTTTATGATGTTGTTTTTTTTCATCTACTTGCTGTTATATATAGAAATATGTGACAATGTATGTGTTGACTCTTCTGAATAAAATTTCACAGAGTATTAATTTATACTAATTTGTGATGGTTTTGATTACATCTACATATCACTTTTTTTTTGTTGACGCGGGGAAACGCATTTACGCGCCTTCACCGGCACTGGGTGGGATCCAGTGGTGTTTGGGACTCACGGCACATGATAGTGTCGAATACTCATAAAAATCACCGCGAGTGCCATCAGTGCCGCCCTTGGTGATCTGCCCCGGAACAACAATCATCAGGGCACCTCGACGGCTAGTCAGCCCCCTAAGGGACCAACTCCACCTCCACAGATGAGGCTGCCCAGCACAACAGGTCAACCCCACCGACTTTGGGACACTGCAATGAGGTGATGTTCCCATTCTCGCCCCTACTCCGTACACTAAAGCGCCACCTCCTGTTGCTCTTAGGTCCCCTCTTCTTATAAGAGGGGTACCGAGAGCGATTCCTCCTCCTGATCTTTAAGCCCCCTCTTCTATAAGATTGGGTGCAAGGATCCCCCTCGGTTCAATCGGCTTCGTCTGGGTTCACCCCAGGCTACTAAGCCCCACCGCCACGACAAGGTTTGAAGCATGGTGGGGGCATCTACAAATCCAACCCAATCGCTTATTACATTTATTCAATGTAGATTAATATTTTTATCTCACTCTTTTGGAATGTTTGCGTGACCAATACTACCATTAAGCGATTGTCAATGACATCAAGGAGGTAATTTACATACTTGGCTCTCTTTAACTGTGGGCTGTTGATCGTGCTATGTTGGGTGTTTCTCTGTCCGACAGTCAAGTTCGTAACGAAGTCATAAAGCAGAGATCGAAACTTTCCGATATCACGCGACGGATAGGCTCGCTGAAGTGGCAATCAACTGGTCACACACTTAGAAGAACAGATGGCAGATGGGCCAGTGAGGTTCTTGGGTGGAGGCCGCCTTTAAGAAAACGAAGTGCTGGTCGACCGTTCACCATGTGGAAAGACGGTGTCCATGCAGCAGCCGGCCCAGGATGGATACGAGTAGCAGGAGATCGGTCGGCTTGGCGTTCATTGAGAGAGGCCTGTGACCAGCAGTGGACCGGTGAGGGCTGATGATGATGGTGATAATGATCAGTGAGAACAAAATGTGTTTCGTTATGGACAGACGTTCATAACGTCCTGGGTCAAACATATTTTTCCGCTACCTTACGTCCGAAGATATAACCCTATACATTTATACATGAATAATAGAACAGTACATCCATAAACAAAGTGAAAGAAGATTGAGGGACAACGTGATTTTATTTCATTTTCGCACAGACGAGTCAGAAGAAGGTGATGTTTTTCGAACACATGTGTGTACCTTTCTATGTTCCCTGCTACATACCCTCAATTAGCCGCCAAAAGCTCATTTGTCGCGTGAACTCCGACAGGTGGTACCGTGTTCGTATGAGCTTGAGCGTAATGTCCCTCTCCGGTCGTTCCGGTGTTTTTTCATTGGACAAATGCATATACACAAATCACTGGATTCTGGAATTTCGGCGGTTACGTACTACATGTAAAATGGCTCCAACTACCTACTAAAACCACCAATAATGTTCAGTTACTTCTGCTGTGAGCGGAGACAGTGGAACGTGCTATAGCATACTTCCGCGACTCCACCAGCAGATGCTCGGTAGGGCCCATCTAGGGGGCAGATCTAATTTAATGCAGATCAGATCTATGCATCTACTGCATAAGGTTCCTGAATAAATACTCAGAAACCTTATGCAGTAGCGATGGCTACCCCGCGACGACGTCCTAAAATGGCAATATGTGGCCCCTAAGCAGCCTCATACCTGCGCCTCTGGCTTCTTAAAGAGGCGAACATTTTCACTTCTCTCCTGAGTCCAGCCTATTTCTTACCCCACAACAGAGAACTACCACAACAATAGAGAACCCGAGGGGTAGTAGGGCGCGCACTTCCGCGATTCCTCCGCGCGACCCCTACAACCACGACTGGTTGATAGGACAATAGGTTGGATTTATTCCTTAGTCGTTACAACTACTTCATCGAACATAACCACGGCGGACCATTTAACTCCCAATGCTCTGAGCATTGGCAGCGAAAGATTCCCCAGACGTGGCGGTCTGATACAGTTGCAATATTAACAATAATATCTGTGGACTTATCACACCACGTTAGCCTAGAACTGTGCTAAGTACCGCAAGGACTTGTGTTACATGTAGGTACAAGATGACGGAAATATGTTTTATATTTTAAGTACTTATCTTTATTTAAGATTTTTATTCTAGAAATACACATAATACATATGTAAACATCCATGACCAAGGTGGAATTCGAACCCGGGATCTCTGGCGTAACACGCAGACTAACTGCTACGTCACCGACTAAGCAGCAATCTTTCTAGACAGCCATAGAATAAACATCCTCAACCCGAATAAAAAGTGTAAATGTTTTGTTGTGACATCATAAATAAGTATAAATAATCACCACGACCAAGCGACGAAATACCTTGGCACAAATACTCTGGTGAAATTTTGTTTTTTACGTGTTTATTTAACTAGTGTGTGAATATTTCTTCGCCAAATAATAAACTTACGGACATTATGAGCTTTCGTCTTCTAATCATCATCAGCCTTGCCATTTATTGGGATGTGCCATGTTGCATTGCAGCCGAATTGAGCCAGTACGAACTGGGAGGCACCTCTCCCTCACATGGAGTTTCGTGCGGTTTACGAGTTAACTAGTGGTCCATTGGAGACGAATAGGAATGGAGGGCAACGCATTCATAATATTGCAACATTGCAGATGTCTATCTTGGGGTCTATCACAATTTGTCATCCCATAGTCCACTGAAGGTATGGGTGTAAGAGAGCGATACATCTGCATAAAATGCGGATGTAAATGGGCGTTTTTCGTGACCTAGATGTTTCCTTTTTGTACTATAAGGGAATAAGCGAACTGTCGGGTATTTATGCTTTAAAGCTCTTTAAGTTATAACATCATGGAAGCTTTTGCTTATGAAATGTGGAAAAGTCCAAAAGATAGTGTGTTTTAAACATAATATGCAGATCCAGTTTATTTTAATACAATTTTAACGCCATTAACCACGAGGTCTCTTTGACATTTCATTTACTTTATAATCTTGCCTTTGTATGATGAAGTTATATATGATTCGTTATTTATATTCACATTTATAAGTGAGTTACTTGAATAAAAAATAAATTGTCCATTTATACGATAAAGACTGGATAGCGAACGATCCTTTGGGACATAAATAAAATTTTTGAACCTTGATTTGGTTTATTGTATTTATATTCATAATGGCTATAAATGTACTAAGTTGTTTATAAATTACAGTATTTTTTACATTAAAGGGGGACAAACGAGCTGATGGAACGTTCTCATAACTACCGACGCCCATAAATATCTGCGCAATAGTTATGCAGGTGCGTTGTCCTCCTTTCCCCCCTCTGAGTCACTGGCTGTACTCAAAAACCGGAGGGAATGCCATAGCGAAGCTGTCACTTACTGTATCATGTGAGCGAGTGGTACCGCCCCGGTGGTGCCGGGCCCAATCCGCTGCAATGATCCCACTACTTCCTACTAAATAGTTATGTATGTACTAGGCTGTTAATAAACTATTTTTTAAGTTCATCCGAAAATTGTTTTTAATTATAAAGTTTATATAATGTAACTGCCTCGCGGTCTAGTGGTAATTATATTCAGCCACAGACGTGAATTTAGGAAGTGGGCGGTGTTACACCCCGTGCCCCGGAGAGCACGTTAAGTCCTAGATCCTGCGCCTGATTTCTCTCCGGTCGTATCGATTATCTGTCCCATCGGAATAGGGAGTGCACTTATGTCTGCGCAAATATTTGTGCACTAACATATGTCCCGCGCAGATGGCTCTTCTCTATAGGGATGGCCGCTCCTAGCCGATAATCAGCTGGGACAGCATTATCATTATTATTACATAATAATGTGTATCCATATTAGTGAGTTTATATGTTTATTGTGTAAAGCCTACTATGTTACTCTTACATTAATTTTGTCCCTGACAACACACACCTCGTGTTTAGTGAATAAACGGACTCCCGACAAAAAGCTATGGCGCGCGCTTCAACATGTCGGCTCCGGCTGTTATCACAATCCACAACTCTAAACTTATATTCTACCTAAGTTCCACCCGCTCTACTTATTATTATATTATTCCACAAAAATAAAATAGATTAAAACATTCCATTCGCACGTATTCATATCTTTCACAAATATATCATCAATCATTTTGCAACTAACCTCACAATATTCTATTATAACTATTATACTCGTTTATTGTTAACCATTCGGTTCAACTTGTACATTAGGTGCACCTAAAGCTTATAAACATGGCCTCTTAATTTAGGACTGGTCTGTAATTTTACGGTAGCTCAACGAGCCGTTGAACGTGCTATGTTAGGTGTTTCTTTGTACGATAGAATTCGTAACGAACTCATAAGACTCTGCCTTATGATTTTGTGCTAACGTAACTAAAGTATCCGATATCACGCGATGAATAAGCTTGCTGAAGTGACAATAGAGGTAAAGACCGGTCCACTGCTGGGAGAGGCAAAGAGGCCTATTTCCAGCAGTGGACAGGTAAAGGCTGATGATGATGAAGACGAAAGCTTATAATACCTCTGTTTTCTCCTATTTTATAATTTACAATAATATATTAAAGTCATAACTTTAACCCATGTTTGTGACTCTACATACCTGTGTACCATGAGAGAGATATGTCAACCTGGTGGTCTGACGGTAAGCATGCTCCGCCGCAGATTGGTATCTCCTTTTTAAAGTACAAGAGGATAATCGAGTAGTCGACGCCTTTTGACGACGACTGCATAATCCTTGATGTGCTGTCCTCCCTTCATCTTCCTAGCGGGCCACTGCTTACTCATAAACAGCACGAAACGCGAGCACATAACTTGGTACTGCAGAATTGTGTCGGCAAAAGGTACCACCTCGGTCCAAAGTAATAGTATGTTTGGTCTAAGACACTATGGACCAGTCCTGTGCTAAGTACCATTTTTTATTAAAGGCGGGGGAACGCATTGGCGCGCCATCACCTGCCCTGGGGTCCATTGTAGTGTTTGGCTTGGGGAAAATGTGTGTGCCATCAGTGCCACCATTGGTGAGGCGCCCCGGAACTATAACTCATCAGAGTATCTCGACAGCTATTCAGTGTCCTAGGAACTGACTGCACCCACATAGAAGGGTTGCCCTGCATCACAGGGCGACCCCACCAACTTACGCACGTTGCAGTGGAGAATATGAGGTTCCCCTCATCGCCCCCTTGCCCTGTTCACAAAAGCGTCTCAATCCTATTTAGCTCCCCCTTTTTATAAAAGAGTACAAATAGCAGCTCTCCCCCCTCCCGGTTCAGTTGGCTGGCCTGGGTTTAGCCCAAGCTACTAAGCCACATCGCCATGACAAGACTTGAGCAGTGGCGGAGTGCGCTAAGAATAAACTTGTATTATGGCTACTATATCCTGGAAATTTCAACGTTTTATACACATCCATGACCTGGGCGGGATACGAACCCGCGACCACTGGTGAAATATGCACGGTACACCCAAGCTATGTTCGCAATTGGCCAGGTCGGTAGTCACCTTTGACTTTATTTTACCCACTAAGGTGGCCTTGCCGTTGAGTGGATGTCAGGTGTCACTTATTGTGTTAACGGGTGATCTAATCTCATTATTCCCCAAACAACAAAAAAATGTCACACTTATTGTTTTTCTGATTCACTGTTTACACCGGTGACTCATCCAGTCTTTTTTGTTCCCGAAATAATTTTAAAACCTTAACCTCGGCATATAGCCAAATCTGTTTCGATGCGCAATTTTCAGACGTTATAATTCTTTTGCCATTCGAATATAAATATCCGCACCGATTTCCGGTACATTAAGTTTTCTGTTCGTCGCCCGCATATCTTAGCAGGGCTTCGCCCCTGCACTGTAGACAATTTGGCATGGTAAGTTTATGTTAAAAGTCACTCAATTCCCACTAATTAGCAGTACTTTCATTTCGTAATTTTACAAATTTCATCCTATTATTAAACGCTACAAGTCTCTTCGCACCAATGTTAACGGACAAGAGAGAAGAAAAACTACTTTAGCAGATTTTGTCGCTGTCTATTTAAATATTTTACAACCCCGACGTTTCATTGTTGCTGTAGAGCTTCTGAAACGCGGAGATTGTAAAACACTGAGCTATTGATTAGCATTCGTGTAAACTTAAGGAATCCTTAAATATGGTCGTCTTTATTTATGATAATTACCCAGTTGGAAATATATTTTATAGTGTAGGGGTATCCAGAGCAATTTTTATTACTACCATCGCTCATAATAAACATCTGCATATTGCCGTAGTACATACGTAGGATGGAAGGCGCCCAACATCTGTATAATAATTATTCGGATGTCTATAGGCGTCGGTAGTCACTAAAAGGCGATATTTCTAGACACTTATACGAGTATTAATCTCCTTTAGATATGGCGGCACGTGGGTACCCACCGGGACAGCACTTAACTTCCCGCTATTGAGTAGATTAAATTTATTCTATGACGTCACGAAATATTTGCTGAAAGTTTTTCCCAAGCAACGAGAAAAAAATGGAAATGATAATAATATTAATGGTCAAGCCATTTCTATGAAGACTCACCAACTGTGCGGTAGATAATATCATTATACACAAGCATGAGCTCAGACGCGTGTGCATTAACTATTTGTTCACCTGTTACGACGAAGAATCGAAAAATGTTAACAAAGTTTGTGTTGTGTAACCTGGCACTCGTATAATTATTGCTTACTCCTAGACCACGAGGCAACAAAACAGACAAAAATGATAGAGGAATCATTAGACTGTGAGTGATTACTTATGCCCATACATTTGTACCACTACTTAGGGACTATCTATAAAAGAGGCACGAGGGTTATATGGGGTTCAGAAGAAATCATATCAGCCTTTGATAGATATTCACTACCATCTCACACAGGTGCATTGCCCTCTTAATTTCAAAACTCAGGGCAAATGTAAGAATATATTTAGATGTGTAAGAGTACCTACATATCTACAGTGACAGAAGACGTTCGGTATTTTAGTCCCGACTCGTCCGTAAATCTAAATATCTGTGTGTATTCAACATTCTCAAATTGTTAATCCGTGCGTGTTCCTCACACAAAGGGTCGGCAATCATGGATTGTAATCTTACACTAACGCCTGAAGATTCTTAGATACTTACATAATTAACAAATAATCTCTTAAAAGTTATTAATATAGAGCTTATATTGCCCGCGACGTTGTACGTGAAATTACAAGTTTCAAGCTTTAAGCATCTTATTAGAACTAGCTTCAAATATACTCTTAGAGTAGGTTGTAGGGGATAGTGATCGCTCCGGGATCGTTGTCGAACTTAACCATAAAAACCAGCCAAGGCCCGCGTCTGCCCGACCGGGTCTCGTTTTCGATGCACAAGCGGGGGTTACGACCGGTATACGACAATCTTTATAAAAGTCCGTTCGTCCGTGAGTCTACAACAACTTTTTCTCGGAATCTCGTCAAAGTATCAAGCTGAAATTTACACCGAATTCATTGGCATATAGTTCGGAAAGAAACACACTTCTGAGTAAATGAAATCAAAATATAGATATTTATCTGTGTATTTTCTGTGGCATCCCATAAAACTATAGCCAATACTTGTGGTAGTGTCACAAAATTTCGCGTATGAATGATTCCTAAACAGCAAAAAAATCCATATCCTTATTTAAAAAAATCTAGTCGATTTGCATAATACATTTTTTTACAATTTTCGCCTTGCAAATATCTCGAGAAACTTTCATAGATATCTGCACGCCACTTAGAGATACCTGTCCAATGCAATCTCACACGGATCTGCCTTCACGGTTCCTTTTCATCCCTCAGTTAGTGCGTGGAGTGTTCGTTGCCCTTAATATTTGTTACCTTTAAAAATCACATTATTTTCTAGCTATTCATAAAGTAATTAATTTCCAAATTTACAACATACATTACACATAATTACAACTTGCATTACACATAATCTCAGACTAAAATGTCTGTAACATATGGACGGATAGACAGACGGATGGAAAGACAGGCATGGCCAAATCATACGTTTCATTTTTTTCATTTGGCCACGGAACCCTAAAAAGGGCAACGAATACCAGAATGGGCAATTTCATTTCGTATTTCGTGAAATGGTTGTAAGGGATTTCCACGCTATTTTCCTTAAAGGTAGTTTTTCACGGCAAGTCATGTGCAATGACGCATGAAGACGTCGCATACTTTGGGTCATAGCCTTCATGACTCAGTAACCCTCTTGAACCCTTATGTTCACATATCTATTATGAGCGTCGGTAGTGTAGAGGTTGGCGCTTAAGCTTCCATTCGTGTGGTCCTGGTTCGAACCCTAATGAGTTCTTCCAACTTAAGTACGTCTTCTGAGAGTCTGTACGGTGAAGGAAAACATCGCGATGAAACCTGAATTCAAATTCGACCTAATCTACAGTCCTCTTCTGGGTTGCAGAAGTCAAATGGCAGTCACGCTGTGTGAAAGCTCCCTTGTCAAATCGTCTGGATTAGATAGTCGACCTTCCGAGCTGTGAAGCCGAGCCGATCATCTGATGAAACGGAATAAGGCTATGACGAAGAATATCTCTTGGAGCATTTTTCTCCCTTTCAACATGTTATATTAAGTAGTGTATAATAGTTTATTTTGTCACCACAATGTAATATACGTGTGTGTGTGTGTTTGTGTGTGTTTTCCTTGCATTGCAGCTACCTTTCCAGACAGGGCCGGCACGACTGGGGAAGTAGCTCTCGCTCGATAACACCGCAGAATAACAGCTACGCTATCGCGTTTAGTGCGAAAGAACGAGAGAAAGCAACAAGTGTGTAATAACTTTACAGATTTCAATTAACGTTGGTTTGTTTTAATATAAAAACTTGTTTGTTTCCGAAAACAAGATTTGGTTTTCGAGGCTATTCTTAAAATTAGCGAAACATGGGAACATTGCAACGGAATTTGGCCGGCACGGGGAGGTACATCTCGCTCACATAATACTTCCGTAAAGTGACATCTTCAGAGTCACGTTTCGTGCGGTTATTATTTTCTTCCAATAAAGCGTTATTACATAAGTGACTTTCCCTAGTCGCAACCCGTTCAGTGTACATGGTAGAAGCACACACGGAACCGAATGCGAGTCATTCGGATAATGTTGTTTGACAAGAAGCTGACGTGTTCTCGCATCAGTTGCCTGGGGTCGTATAATTTATAGCCCAAGAAATATTTGTTTACCGGAGTTTTTATTGCGCCTTCTTGAGTAATTGCAAACAGACCTTGTGTGTGATTCAATACATTACTCTTGTTATATGGGACGTTTATGGACGGTGAGAACCTTATCCGCGGGTGATTGGTAGATTTAAAGTGACTCTATTGAATTATTTTGTGAATTAGAAAATTCAATTAGATGAGATCACCATCCTGGAAAAAGGACTGCTAATTGATTTCACACGCTTAGACAGATATCGTTATTTTAGTTTCAACACGCTGCTGTGACCAGAGTTTGTAACTTATATTTATCTCAGGAAAGAGAAACATAATATTCTTATGCTATTCCAAATCGAAGCCAATCTTTATCATCAATTTTCGATCAAATCTATGTTATAAAAATATATATATTTATGCGTAAAATGGCAACAGACATACGTACGAGCATTCAAATTTTTATAAACTCTTATATTATTATAAGTAGGATTAATAAGGCATATTTATTACTATTACTACATTGAATATAACCCAGACTATTACTATATCATCGTGATCAATGGACGCATAGACATTTTAATTTAATTTAGTTCCGACATCCCGGAATGGACTTAACAGAACTTTTGTTTAACAGAAAAATTATACACTGAATTTGGTTGGGTTACTTGTTGGTGGTTGTTGGTTTTACTCAAAAATCTTACGACTTAAATCGGAATGACACTGAATTCTCAGTTAAATAGCCCTAAAATTCTGTCTCGAGACTTTCAGTAAATACTTGACTGTAAACTTACTGGTACTGCTTTCATTCAACGCTTAGATAGAATTATCTAGTAACAAATAAATATTTGTTCCTAGTCTAATTATGGCAGCTCTATTGAGACTAGTCAACTGCGCAGGACATGATATTGTAGTGCACGAAATGTAAGCATACACAAATGTTTTCTCTATTCCCTCATTTAAGTGTTCCAATGGAACGGCAGCACAATATAAATGGATATGGTTCAGACATATACGATCGGCGGCTTTATGTGTTCTCAATCATTACCCGCACGATCGAAACCGCACGATTGTGATAACCACTTCACAATAAGGCAAGGAAAAATAAATGTTATGTTGATGTCTTAAGTTCACGCGAATGTTACTCCTTACAATAAGGGGTATTTGTATAGTATTTTGTATTGTATATTAAGACTACTTTACGGATTTTATCGCGGTTTATTTAATTAATGTTTGTAAAAAATATTATGTCCCAAATCTTTATAATTTTGTATATATAATTAGCATGTAACTATAAGGGGTTGCTTGACTGTCTAATCAATCTAAACCTTCATGAGGTCAGAAGAGAAGAGAAATTTTCCCGTTTTTTTTTGAATCAACGGTTAGCTTTAGTGAAATGATCTACTTGGAAACAAAGAAGTAATGAACGAATGAATGTCATATTTAATGTGCACAATACAAATTATTACAAAACATTAAACGTACACAAAGACGATCCTATTGATATTAAGTGTCTTCCTCCAAGCTAACTTATGTGCATAAGTAAGAGGCAGTGCCATGCCACATTGCAGTGGAATTGGGCTGGCACGACCAAGGAGGTAGGTCTCGCTCACTTAATACCGTAAAGTGACATTTACGGTGTTGCGTCTCGTGCAGTTTGTGAGTAGCCGGTGGCTCATTGGGGAAGGTAAAAAGGAGGGCAATGCATCAGGATGGTATTTATGCTGATGTTCACGGACATCGGTAGTAGTTTAAAGGGATGATTGCTCGTTTGTCCCTATAAAAAATAAATACTATAAAAAAACTTCATTTGTTTCCCTCTTTATACTCCAAATAATTTATTACTAGGTGGATTGAAAAGTACTCGGCCCAGCACAGATTCATTCAGTTTAAAAAATCAAATCTACTCACATCATTTATTCCAAATCACACTAGTTAATTGTGTGAAGTTCGAAACGTGTGCAATAATTTGTCGTGATTTTCTTTTTAACAAAGCAATCGGAGGTTGATATCTTAAGTTTACGCGAATGTTACATATATTACATAAAAGTACATTCAAGTATTTTGTCACGGTTTATTTAATTATTTAACTAGCCCAACGTTTCAGAAGCTTTATAGTAACCATGGACACGGGTGGACTGAGATGATGTTATAAACTCCAAAATTCAATTTACAATAGAGTTAGAGGCAAATAGTTCTTAAGTTTTCTAAGATGCTTCGATCATCCGGTATCCCAACATTACATTCAGTCATACCGTGTTCGTGTACCGGAAGCACACCCACACTGATCAGCATCTAAATGGCAATTCTCATTACCATCCAACACAGTTCTATGCGAATATTTCATAGAAAAAGGTTGAGCTTATGATTTCTTGCCGACGCTATATTTCATATCTTAAATTGTCTTAATTCTCTTAAGTGTGCATTTTAATGTATGGCTATTAATTTGGTAAACCGTATCAATAATGTTTTAGGTTGAATAGTAT
>JAFELO010000020.1:497992-511730 GCA_017140195.1 Eumaeus atala | reverse complement strand
TGTGTTCCTTTTCAGAGCTCTACTCCTTTTAACTTCTCCTTTTCTTTTTGTTTATTAAACACTATATTACTCAAATATTGAATATAAGGAGTGAAGGACAATCCGTGACAATGAGTGGTTATGGAACATGTATTATATATATAAGGGACCATCTAAGTTGCAGCCGAGAGTCTCGGACACCTACCAGATAAGACTTCATACCCTCACTTTTTACTAACCATATAAAAATTCCATTAATCCCATTGTTGTTCTTGTACTATTTTAAGTCTGTCCAGGATTGTGAACGTGGAAAAACCTATTGAAATAAATTATTTAAAAGTTTGATTAAACCTCTTAGTCTCTTTAACCCCTTATTGATCCCCTTATAGAATTAAATTGCAACACCATATTTAAAAGGGGCGACTGATAAAATTGGCTATATTCTGAAGAAAGCTTCAATCAACACTTATTTTAAGCCGCATAAGAAGATTAGTCAGTTCCTACCATCAGTGAAGTGCCATATCCCCTCTTCAAGCGCAAGAGTGTACAAGATTGATTGTGTCTGTGAAGAGGGCAAAATAAAATATCTATAAATGTTCGCGTTAAGAGACATATGGCTGATAAGAAACACCGACGTGTTACAAAATCTGCGGCCTGTGAGCATGCTGAAGTTGGCCCCTTCCATTACATTAGACTTGATAAAGCGCAATTCCTCACAAGGGAACACCGATTCCTACCAAGGATGATCCATGAGGCTATTGAAATAAAAAAGTCATCTCAATTTCAATAGAGAAGATATTTGGGTTCCTTCCTCTTCCCTTACGTATGGATAAACATAATCAATAGAACAAAAACCCATGGTAAACATAATTAAATCAAAAACTTGGCATAACAACTCAAGACAGCAAGGGATAATAAGTAATGTTTGCGTTAATCGGAACCACTAAATAATTATAATTATTAGGGTACTTTTAATACATTTAGGAAGAGGCAGTGTGTGCATTGTACATGCCACTACATCCTGTTGTGCAACGGAATTGGGCCGGCACCACCGGGGAGTAACCTCTTGCTCATATAGTACCGCCGTAAAATGACATCTTGAGTATCATTTCGTGCGGTTTGTAAGTATCCGGTGGCCCATGGTGGGGGGAGAATGAGAGCAACGCATCGGCACAGTAGTTACGTGGAGGTTAATGGGCGTCAGTAGTCGTAAAAAGACGCCCCGATTTCTCGTTTGCCCCCCTATTCTTTAAAAAAATATCATCAAGACATCTGTCATCTCAGTGTGGCCGTGACCATGGTTGCTATAAAACTTCTGTAAAGTTAGGCTAGTCAAATAGTTGAATCAACCACGATAAGATCAGTAAAATAGTATATAATTGGAAAAAACAATCGGACATAGTTTCTGCATAAGACGAGCAGCGTGCCGTCATTGAATACCCCCATAAGAAGGAGCTATCATCGAAAGCCATCCATGATGTAGGTAGTACTCTAGTAAATTCTTCTCTGTCTTATTCATCCATCAAGAAATGGATAGCAGGATTCAAGCATGGTGGAGAGAATGTAAAATATGAACCCCGCTCCGGAAGACATTCGACGTTCACTACTGCCGAAAATATAAAAAAGTACTTGATTTAATTAAGGAAGACCGCAGAAAATGATAGTGGTAGCTGAGATTATAGGCATCTCTTATGATGAAACTCAAAACATTATAGTCAACGAACTGTGTTTCCACAAGGTATCTGCGAGGTGACTGGATTTCATGCGATTGTTAGGAGTTATTTTAAGACGATGCAGATGATTTTTTGAATCGGTTTGTTACAATGGACGAAGCATGGGTTCACTGTTGTACACCAGGAACAAAATAACAATCGTAACTGCGGAGAAGATCTGGTACGCGATCTCCTAAAAAGGGCTAAAGCGATTTTGTCGGCAAATAAGGTAATAGGACTCGAAGGATGTGATTATGATTGATTGTCTTGAAAAGGTCAGACTATAAACTCTGATTACTACTGCGTACGTCCTTTACAAGTGGAAATAAAAGAAATGCCCCAGGAATATATGGCTGAAATTCACAATTGTGGCTTTGAACTATTATCGTATCCACATCATTTACCTGGTCTGGCACCGTTAGACTTCTTTGTGTTACGAAACCTAAAGAGCATTTGAGAAGTCAAAGACTTTCTACAAACGACGAGGTCAAAACAGACGTTATACACATATTTTGACTCATAGGTTATGTCTTTTTTTTCAACGTCCTAAATGCTTTAAATGGGAGATGGAAAAAGTGCATCGATCTTGATGGATTACGTAGAAAAATAAAATGTAAGTGATCCATTGTGTGTTTATTTTCTTAGTTGGTTCGAATACTTTACAAACCACTCTCGTATATATATTACATTCAGCTTCACAATGTACTTTGTTCCAAAATGCCTTGCACTGTAACGGTCTGGGCTGTTATATACCTTATTAAATCAACTTGCAAGAAAACCGTGATTGCCGAAACGCGCAGCACGGCTATGCTTGTGAAACCGTGATTGCCGAAACGCGCAGCACGGCTATGCTTGTGAAATTCCTTGGAATGTGTCAAAATTAAACGACCGCTGGCAAAGAGCCCGGTATCGCCCGTTGGCTATCATTTATGGATATCCAGCGGTTAATCTAGTGGCCAGCGATTCGGACAATTTGTGTTGATGATCGAATACGTCAAAACATTATGAAAATGGCGTCATTTGTGCTTCCGTTCTAGCCCAGTGCCGTGCTAAATCAATGTGCGCATCCCACTGAGATTTGAATGTGTAATTTGGTTGGGTTTGAATTGTAGTTGATCGTTGCAATACGTATTTCCATGCAGCGATATTAAGGGAATTGTTAATACTTAATATTAAATAAAATAATTCGGGGTCACATGTTTACACTTATTATATGCCGCAAGCGAAATATGTGTCTGAACAGCTTTCCGGAATTTTAGTTAAAAAGTGTCGGCAAAACTTTTTTTTCTGATAACATGTGTGGCACTGGGCACATGTAAATATACCAAATTTTTGAAGTTGGTAGACATTACATGATACTTCCATGAAGTGGTTTTTGGTTTCGCGTTTCGTGCGGTTTGTGAGTAGCCGGTGATCACCTGTAGGTGTAGGGGACGGCATTTTATTATTTAATAGGGATAACAAACAATGGTCATAGCACTTAGATTAAAAATAACATAACTAATTCGTAAATCAACAAAGTTTCCACTTATTACTAGAACATACTTCTAACAATATATTATTTGCTCAATATAGTTTAATTCTTTTTATTTATATTAATATAATTCAAAAGGTTATTTTGTAAATTCATTTTTAAAATTTAACAAAGTTGATATTAAAAATATCTATCTGATTATAGTTTTTGTTAAAAGTACTGCAAGCTCGAATCAAAAATGCATTCTTAGCGTGATCTTCTTGAGTACAGACGTGGACAATTGAATAATATGTTAGGGGTTAAACAACTTGAATCTACTATATTATGTATTATCTTGTATAAGAAAACCTGGTCTCTCAGATGGCGACGACCACACTAGGAGGGTAAAGTATTTTCAGAGAAGCCTTTTTTATGTTGTAATCTTCTGAAAAATCTGTTTTGTAACACTTCTAAGGAATTAATGTATGTTTTATTCTGGGGGTTCCATACAGTATATACATATTCTAATACTGAGCGAACTAATGAATTATATAATAGCATAAGTATATTACAAAACTTAAATTCTTTTACATTTCTTAAAACAAAACCAAGTACACGATGCGCCGTGGACGCAATATAATCCATGTGTGCGCCAAAAGTAAGTTTCACAACACCTAAATCCTTCACTATACAAACTCTACCAATAGGAATCCGTTAAATCTGTTACTATGAATGATTAGTTTATTTTTCCTTGTGAATATTATATAACAACACTTGTTAACGTTGACATGTAAGTTTATTCTACAGTATTGGCAAAGTCTGTTAAGATCATTACTCATCAAATCACAGTCGTAACTTATTTTTAATGTATCTAAATATTTTAGGTCGCATGCATACAAAATAATTTTACAGTTAGTAAAGCAGGATTCAATGTAATTAATGTATAAACTAAATAGTAGTGGCCCCAGATGGGAGCCTTGTACAACGCCAGATGTTACAGGTACAAAAGCAGAAGTAGAACCATTTACAGCTAGACATTTACTACGTTTTAGGTAAGAACCCAGCCATCGTAATAGATCCCCAGGGGATAGCGTCCCTAAGGCATAGTAATTATGTGGGTGTTCATCATCGATGCTACAGTTATGTCTTATTGCAAAGTTTCAATGAAAAGGGAAATACACTATAACGTTCACTACCATTCCACAGCATCACAACAATACACTTTTCAGTTTCATGAATCTCATGTAATTTAGATCGACGATAATAATTTTAGGGGCCTCATGAAATAATAACAAAAGATTTTCATTTTTTATCTTGGGGCCAAATAAATTTGGTTAATCTTTGTTTTAATCAACAGACTCTGTGATCTGAAAGGACTGTGTTCATTTCTTAGAATGGAAATCCATGATATTCGATTCATAGATTCACACCTTAAGTACCAAAACACAAGTAAAAAAAATATATAGGGAAATGTGTGTAGAATTTGCATTGCATGCATAATGCCGAAAATATATTATACACACACGCAGTTAATAACAAGCATACCAGTTCATAGGGTGATTTCATTGTTGTATTTCAAATAAAATATTGTGTTTAAGTTGAAGTTTAAACGGCTGAGTCTGGTACAGTCACGTAAAAAATCACAATTTTACACGAGGCATATGAGCACAAAGTCTAAATGCTAAACTTCTTTGTTATGAGTTAATTAGATTTTGTATGAAATTATAGTCTCATGTTGTGGGTGCTTTAGGCGTTGTCTGTAGTTAATGATAAAATTTGTCAAAAGCAAATGTGTTGGTGATGAAACTCGAACTTCTGGCAGTGATATAGTTAATATTACTAAATCACTTTTAATAAGAGACCAATCCTGTATTGAAGGCGAATTGGCTGACTGTGGATGTACCTCTCACTCACTGGATACCGCCTTAAAAAGACAACTTTGTTTTCGCGTTTTGTTCAATGTGTGAGTTTCCGGTGGCCTATTTATTAGGATAAGTCATTAACATAAAGATGTCAATGCGCGTCGGCAAAAGCCGAATTGCTCCGACTAACCTTTTATCTCCTTACATTTTCAAAGAATATCATGATTAGATTTTTTCAAAGACACAGAAGCCGAAATGGCCTGGCACGAATAGAGAGAGGACCAGAGGATCTTTCGCTCATATGATATGTATCACCACAAGCCACAACCAAGCTGTTGAGTAGTGTTATGCAGTTTTATTGGTCCACTGGAGGGAACAAAGTAAAGAGGGTTTGCACAACAATTGTGCAGATATCTATGGTAGCCATCGATAGGCTCAGATAAAATTTTGAGTCTGAACCTGCAAACTTTGCAAACTTATAACATAAAATGAATACGCTCATTTTATTCTTGTGTATCTACCGATTATAGTATATCAATCGTTGAAACTGAAAAGGTGCCAAGGTTAGGAGCGTTAAATATTTAAAGAGGCTCGCTACAGGGAGAAATTTCTGTGAATATGATTTCCTTCGTTTACATCTTTGGTCGTTGTGATTTAAAATGCTTGGTTCTATATGTTAATTCTCTTTTGGTTACCTTTTGAAGTGAAGGAAAGATATGAGAGAAAATTATCTTTGAAGTGAATCATCCCACAGTAATGATATTAATAAAACATAACATACATAATAAATAAAGATATTTTACACAAAATTCAATTAATTTGTTTAATTTACACTTTGTTCAGTTTCACAACATAAACGAGGCCATTTATTGTATTGGTTTAGTAATGGGCGCATATACTTTTATGGTAATTCCAATTTCTTTCTAACACATGTCACGGTCACAATACCTGTAGAGATGACGTCGGTGACGTCAAGACGGTGCTCTAGTTCAGTGTGCGACGTACTGACACACTGGGGCGAGCACGGACATGTGAACGGACAGGGTATCCACATTCGATTGATATCTATAGATAATATGACCATGTGAGTGAAACTACTTTTACGGATTTTATCGGGGTTTATTTGATTATTTATCTAGCCCAACGTTTCAGAAGCTTTACAGCAATCATTAACACGAATGATATACGAGGGAGCGCTAATATTTTGAACCAGAGTCCACCCGTGACCATGGTTGCTGTAAAGCTTCCGAAACGTTAACGAAAGCTAGATAAATAATCAAATAAACCGCGATAAAATCTGTAAAAGTAGTTTTATTGTAATGACTAACATTCGCGTAAACTTAAGATTGGACTGCTTTTAGAATTTTTCTTACCTACCTATCTTAAAAAAAGACACTAGCGAATGCTTGATAATATGACTAGCCGTTGAAGACAGACGAGTAGGCGGACAGACGGACAGATGGACACGAGGGTAGACTGTCAGAGACACAGACGGACAGTGGAGTCTTAGTATCAGGATCCACTGTCCGGTCCATTAGGAAATGAAACAATTGTAAGTAAAATTAAGTGAAAAGGAGAAACTTTCACTTTTACTTCTATGGCACGAGATGGGACGTGCAGCTGGGCCTCCTCTAATGTTATGTGGTTTCTTTTGTGTTCACCCCAATCCTTCCCCTTTCAACGTCGATAGTAAAATTTATTTATTTATAAAATATATTCAGCTCACGGCCATTAGGAATGTAACAGTAAATAAACTCTATGTCAATATATTTACCGAACGAACCAAATAAGGAATGTTATATGTAAATCAGCAAGTGTTCACGTTTACCTCAAGAGCCGCCAGCTTGTGCTGAAAGCCCCCTTACGTGATATAAATCAATTTAATGCGTTTGTGGGATTTATTTTATTATTCCTCTGTTTAAGAACGCTTTCGTTAAATAGCAGATTACTTGCAGAATTGTATTTGTTATGGTAGGAGTTTTCGCCTCTCACAAATTTTACACAATCAGGTCATCCTGTTATAAAAACGGACGATTTTTTCTTTCATTTTTCACATAATATGGTAACCGCGTCATAAAATTGACTTTTTATTAAAGTCTTAGTACCATAAAGGAAGTTATAGACTAGCTAAAACGGTATTCTTTTATGAATACTTATTGTAGTATTATGATATGAGCTATATTACTTTTGAAGTTAGATTTTATAACATTGCCTTTTGTAGTGTAAGGGGTAAAAAATGGGTACGCAGAGCCATCTAGCAACTCCATTGACATGAAGACCACATCATGATGATTTTTAAAAATCCTACCGCTAAGGGACACTCATAAGAGGTTTAAAATCTAAATTATTGGGAACGATAGTTTAGTCCTAAGTTTAAGCGAATGTTACGCATTACAATACAACTACTCTTACGGATTTTTGCTCCACAAAAAACGAATGAAACCAGCCACCGTCGAGCGGCAATATTACCATATTTAAAGAGGGTTGTTTACAAAATTGGCTATATTGCCAAGCGAGTTTTTATTGAAAAAACTTACTTAAAATGAAATGCCATATCCCTCTACAAGATGCAAGAGTGTACAAGCTTGATAATGACTGCGGACTCTATTACATTGAGCAATTTAAGATCTATAAAAAATCTCGTTAAAGAACATATAGCTGATATGAGACACCGATGAGCTACAAAATCTGCGGTCCGTGAGCGTGCCAAAGCTGGCCCCTGCCATCATATTACGTTTGATAGGGCGCAAATCCTCATTAAGGAATACCGATTCCAAGGATAATCCATGGGAAGTGAGAAGATAGCGGGGTTCTTCCTTCTACATGGGACCCCGTGGTAGACATAACCAAATCAAAAACTAAACATAACAACCTCAAGACAGCAAGAAATATTAGGTACTCTTTGCGTTAATCGAAACTTCTCCTTCGGATACTTTTAATAACTTTTGACATCGAGTCATCTCAGTTTACTTACCATGGTTGATGTAAAGCTTCTGAAACTTCGGGCTGGTAAATAATTAAATAAACAGCGATAAAATCCGTAGAAGCATTTATTGAAACGATAGTTTTATAAAATATCGTTACTAAAGTGTGACTTCTCCCAAATGATACGTGAGTGAAACACCTACTTGGTGCACATTTATGTAGCATTTCTGGATTCAACTATGTGATATCATTAAAAGCGATAGTGATGTGAAATCGACAAAACAAGCGCCTTGGACTTTTATTACATTAACGTCCGAAATGATATCTGTTTTTTGTGCTTTGTTCTCGGGAAATACAGATCGTTTAAATAGCGCGTCGTGATATTTTAAGATCATTAGTTTTCGTCTCATACACGAGGACAAATAAAAGAAACGTGTTTTAACGAGCGCAAAAATATTAGGGAAAAGTCATCGATATTTTTTGCAGATTTTTTTTAACGCGAACATTTTTTATGACACGCGAAAAAACAAATACAATGTAAAACAAATAAAGAGTTTTGTGTGTGTAATAAAGAGTATTTATTTATTTTATTTAGGTACCGGACATATTTGTGCATAAAATCAATTAGTTAAATGATTATAAGCTTTGTGAGTGACGAAGAAAGTTCTTTTTATATATAGAGGCCAAACAACACTATTTGCTTAGTCATCATCACTTCATTAGTCTACGCGTACTAACATCCTCATATACATTCACTCTCTATTTACAAACTGTACAAATGACGACAGCATAGCCATACTAAGACGCACGTGAGGTCCTCAAGGGCCGCCCAGTATGACTGCAATGCAGCATGGCAATACCTCGTATCTCGTGATATAATTTTCAACAACAGGCAGCAGTGTACCAAAATCAAATGTCTAAAATTGAAGGTAATATGTTAAGAGGCCACATCAAAAGTGAATTGGCCTCATTGGCCAATTTCAGTATGATTTTATGTGCGAAAAAAAAATTAAACAAAAAATTCTAATGAGTATTAAAAAATTCTTGAGTTTTCACATCTGTTAACAAGAACCCTGACCACTTTGTGTCATTTTTATTTTTGTTTCACAAAAGTTTTTGGCTGGTAAAGAGGGCGTTTTTGCTTCATGTATGGCAGGCATTGACTAAAAAAATACTAATATCAAGAAGAAAAATATTCCGTATCAAAGACGTGTACAATTTCTATTGAGCACTTTTTAAGAGGAACTTAAAACCATGCGTCATGGTTGACTGTGCAAAATATATTTATTATTTTTTATTTTACTTTTATTTATTTCCTTACTTACAACTACTCTTATAGGGTAATCTAATTCAGCAATGTAACATATTACCTATAAATACATTTTCATTTTTTTAATTCTACAATACTATTCAATGATATGAAATTATCATGCCCGCTACCATTGTGCATTCACTTAGAGAACATACAAATTTATCAACTTCGGTTGCAACAAGGTTGAGAGTGCGAAGTTCCTTAAGGAGATTAGTACGCGCACGTGGCATCGCTAACTGGCCGCCGACGTCTCTACACATACTTAACAGGTACCCGCAGGCAACATACATCAATAAATTACTATTGTGTATCCCCGCCCGGGTCACCCGGAAAATATATGGGACCAGCGCAACATCCCTCCTAACTCTCAATTCGCTGCAGCCAACCATTCCTAATACAAAAAAAGTCGGGTATTACAATGGATAAAAAGGATACACCCCGTACTGTTTCATATACAAAAATTTTCCATATTTATTTTGGTACCCTTTCCAGCATGTAACTGTATTTGGTCTCATATGGAGCCCAAATCACAGAATTGCACAAATTCACAAATTTGAATGCTATCAAATATACTTGATAGCATTCAAATTTGTGAAGTTGTATACCATGCGAAGTACAAATCCTAAATTCCGATAAGCTTTGTTGCATGTCGTGACAATGTGATCATGAAATATTAGCTTTTTGGTGAGAGTTACTCCTAAATTTCCAATAATAATTATGTTTAAATTATGCGATTCTCTCAAATAGAATTGGTTTTGTGAAAGCGATTTAAAATCATACGCGTAACGTATTGCAAAGTCTTCACTATCACGGATGATGAATGACGACAGTTCAGTATCAAATCATGTAAGTAAATGCTGTCGGGCGCTATTACTTGTATTATTATTGCTCTTTACGTACGTGGCCTCTTAACTAAATAGAGTTCAAAGCATGCCAATGTGTTTGCACGTCGATCAAACCACGCCACTATTTATGTCCAAGACATTTATTGAAAAGGACAGTAGGTTTCATATATATAGAACGTAATTTATTTTTAACGTGACATAACATAAGCTTTGAAAGTTGTTAGGCTGAAAGATCTGATGATCGAGAATGTTTATTGATTAATATTTAAGTATAACGTCCCTCAAACGATCAATCGAATAAAATATTTACAAAACATTTTCTGTTCATTATTATTTTTCAAATTTATTAAATTTTTATGTTACCAGGCGGATTGATAACTGGCTGAAACGACAAACTTAAAAAAAGGATAGGCAAACAAAATTTATTACATTATATTCTATCATCTTTTCGAAAGTAGGACGCCAAATTTAAATTTATTCGAACTGATAGAATTTGTGTGAACTACCTAGAACTTTATGTGTCGTAAATTTTCTCAACAATGGAAAGACACGAAATTCGTGCGTTGATAAAGTTTAACGTTTTAAAAGGGAAAACAGAAACCCATATAAAGTCACACTCGACAGTGTTTTAGGTAATAATGCTCGTGCATTGAGTATAATTTACATCTGGGTAACTGATTTTAAACATGGGTGATGACATAGCTGCGAAGACGTCAACAGGTCTCGCCATCCAAATGAAGCCAGGAATCTGGGCATGATGAAAAAGATTCAGAAAATCATTTTGAATGATTGGCGCTTAAAATTGCGGCAGATAGCAGAGATGGTAAGCATTTCCTCTGAACGCGGTTTATCACATTTTACACCAACATTTGCGGATGAAAAAGCTTTGCGCGTGATGGGGGCCGTGATTGCTCACTGCTAACCACAAGCAACGTCGAGTGAACGATTTGTCGGAGTGCTTGGCGCTGTTTAAGCATATACTTACTAATTTTTGCGGCGTTATGTGACAGTAAATGAAACATGGATACATCAATATAACACTGAAACAAAAGAAGAATGTAAGCAGTGGACTGAGAGCGGCAAACCTGCATCGAATCGTCCTTGGAAGGAGTCCGTGTTCCCTAGTGAGGATTTGCGCTTTATCAAATCTAATGTAATAGCAATGACTTTCCCTCTTTTGAAATGAAATATTATATGGCTACTTATACATACTTCAACACTAACTTTATACCTAGTAGAGTGCCGTTTTGCTCCCTTTTCAGTAAAAGCTGGTGGTGTGCGTGTATGAACATGACAAGTAAAAGAAGTTGATAAACAAAATGTGTATCATTTGTAGACAAATGCAAACATTTTATATCTTCATCACTAACTTAACAATTTTTAACAGTTCTTGTCAAACACCATACTTCTAAGTCACCGGGAATTATTGAACGGAGCGTTTAGCTTTCCTGGGCAGAAATACTGACAGATGGATACCAAAAAGATTCTTTATGTCTCCTGTTTTTTTAATTTTAAAAACAAATATCTAACTGCTCCCTAGAATACAATTAAACTTTCTTTGCATGATATGCATAGATTTCGAAATGTTAATCGTCAATGACTTAGACAAAGTATTTGTCCTTGAAGGAGTTTCAAGACCCTTACACCAATCTCAACACTCATGGACGGACTGATCAGAGTCAGGAATAAGCACCATTCAAACAAACATCAGTGATACCATTATACACGATATAACTTGAACGAAACTTAATAGACACATGGCCAGTAACATTTTAATGATTCATAATTTTCAAATAAGCTCGAAAACTTGATGCATGAGCGATTTTTTTTAATTAAATTATTTCCGAAATATGAAGTTGCGAATTCCTTTACTTATATTAGTTATCCATTTGTAACATAATATTATATATTATTGAGATCAGTGGACGCTTAAGATAGATTAGGGTTGAATTGGAATTAGAATTATATATTGCTCTTATCAAGCACATTACAGATGCTGCTGGATCTTGTAATTTATGAGCAAGTTAGTTGAATGAGCATCTGTGACTGGGGCAATAATTAACTAGGATCCACTGTTAACACAAGGAGTACATGGATGGATAATCCAATTTTTTTAAATTCTTCTTAAATTATTCTTCTTCTCTAATGAAATAATAAACGTTGCTTTTGTAGCATAAGGAATAATTTAACTTAAGGAACGGTAAACGTAAGGCGCAAAATTTGAGGATTGTAGTTTCGTTAAACTGTAATCTAGTGTATCTCTTTTTTTGTTGATACGGGAAAACGTATTTATGCGTCTTCACCGACCCTGGGTAGAGTCCAGTAGTGCCTGGGTTTCGCGTCATGTTATATTGCCAAATAAAACTAAGACTGCTGATTTTATGGTCCCCTCCTCGTATAAGATGGGTACAAAGAGCAGCTCCTTCAGTACTATTGGCTTCGCATAAGGAGTCTGGGTTTATTCCAGGCTGCGATGCTCCATCGACACTACAAGGCTTAAACCACGGTGGGAAATCTCTTTTTTCTTGTAGAAGGGGAATCCATTTATGGATGATACGAGGGTGGATCTAAAAGTTCTAAGCCCGACCAAGAAGATGAAACAAAAGCGACTCCTTCCACCTGACCTGCAACTTGTTTATCCCCTCGAAAAAAAAAAAGATTCCGGAAGGTCAGCGAAATAATCGTTTACTGCGACTATCACCTCATCTTTGGTCGAAAATTTCGAGCCACCCAAATGTTTTTTTAAATTTGGATATAAATTCGGCGAATAACGTGGCTGGGGCAGCAATTCGTAGCCACACAGTACAGCGTAGTACACATAATGTGTATGTTGGACATAATAGTTATATATGGCGGTGTCGTCCCTTTCTCCTCACCTCAAATGGATCCCTTTCGCTAGCACAGATTTATTTCATATTCGAAGTCCAAAAGTAAACCTATTTGAGGCACAAAAGTTGGCATCTAATGTATTAAAGTACGTTAAAGTTATTTGCATGAATTTAGGAACATTACAATAACCTACCCACCCGATTCTTAATATTTTATGCACAAATAGGCTTTCTTTATTAATCTTTGTCGTCCTAAAATCGTGGAAACAAAGTATATTGTTAAAGTAAGAATTTTACTTGAAAATAAACTTTTCAAGGAAGGTCCACTTCCTATATGAAATATCCCTGTACAATGGAAAAGACCTAACATATTTCCAGAGCGTATTCTTAGTACGTAAATAGGAAAGCCTCTTAACATCTAAGAGGCTTCAGCGAGCTGGTTTTAGGTGGGGACACTAGTATGTACACTAGTATGTCTGCTTCATAGTAACAGTGAAATAGAAGAGAGCACCGGGCAGCGGTCGCGCCGAGTGGTGGCGGTATCATCAATCGTATCGGCTACAGGCAGCACTGGCGCTTGTTCGAAACCTAAACTGCAATCGCTAATCTGCCTGCTCAGTATGGCAATTACGAGCACTTACCTTTAAAGGACGACAACAGTAGATTTCCACTAGTCCTGGCCACGGTAGCGGCCACGGTAACAATGGAACAAGGGGTACTAAAATTATCCAGGCTACGGATCGCCACCACCAATTTTACCGTTTGCGGCTACCGTTTCTTCTAAGCCTGAGATCTCATCTGATATCTAAGCTTTCCATAGCA
>JAFELO010000020.1:463847-497869 GCA_017140195.1 Eumaeus atala | reverse complement strand
CATGCTATGCTCGCTCCTCATGCCGATACCCTAAACAACGATCTGTGTACACTCTGGCGCAGCTTAAAGAGGAAGAGGCTCCGAGGAAGCACGGAGTAACAATCGAGTTCCTCAGGACAGGAGGCGAACTTGTGTTAAGAGAGCTAAAAATATTTTTAATATTGTCCTTTAGCGGGGCGTACCTCCCAAGGCATGGCTAGGAATTGACGTTGTTATATTTTTTTAAGAAGGGTGACAAATCACTTATTCAGAATTATATACCAATTTCACTTCTTGACCATATTTACAAGTTATTCTCAAGAGTCTTGTAGAATCGTCTCACCACAATGGTTGTCTCAAAGTCGTAGAAAAATACGACTACCTCGGGAAACTATTGCAATTATGTGGATATAAGTCGAGTAGGATGCCGGTAGAAGGATTCATTTGGGTTGGACAGCATTCCGAAGGCATGACCCTGGTGACAAGCAATTCCGTCCATTTTTTTGCTGGAGCAGTCGAAGTTACGTGTGAATGTAGTTGGAACATTTTAATAACCACAAGCATCGACCATACTTACTTGCATGGTTATTATGCAGACGTACTCGTATTGCTTACTTTCTTTCCTCCCGCCAATGAGACATCTGAAATTCACAAACCAAACGAAACGAGGCAGGATATATACGATTGAATGTATTGTCACTTCTTGACGCAAAGTGATGATGAGGCAGGATAGGATAGCTGACGCTTCACGCGCGGTATCACTGGAATATGCCACCACTATTTAGAAAAATATTGCACGGCAATACGTCTTACAATTGATATGAATGCGCCCATAAATATTACCAATCCTACGGCGATACGGGTATTTACCCGAGGGGAATCTTATCAAACAATGAAGCCTATGAAATACATCAATAGACATTCAATATGACGATATAACTTGATGATAAACATTTACTAAATAAACAAAACTTTTATAGTTTCCTATTATACTTTATTTAACTTCTTCTTTGATTTCATCATTACCATCGATAGGGGGAAGGGGGGGGGGTGTAAAAAGGAGAGCAAGGCATCGGCATAATTATGCTTATGTTCATGGGCGTCGGTGATCGTTGAATGGCTAAAATTCCTCATATGTCCACTATACTAAAAAAACTGTAGGAATAAGGAAGTTAATAAGACATGTTATTGCACTGATTTACAGAAATAAGATAAAGTGTACACAGACAGCGTCTCGGAACCGCCCGTATAAATTATGTGCTATCTATCGTTTCTCTTTCGTCAAGGCGCACACGCCAAAAGTGTCAGGAGTGTTCATGCATATGATATGTCTGACAAATTTTCAAAATTTTTCGCCAAGGACAGAGTAGTTTTTTGATTCATTAACTGTGACGGTATACACATTGGGGCCACATAATATCAGGACTACGAGTTACCTTTTCTTTATAGGATCAGGGGCAGTCGAGCAGCGTATGACCCGAGATTATGCAGGTGCGTTGCCGTCCTTTAAGATGGGAATAAGCTCTTTTCTTGAAGAACCCCATATCGTATCGGTTCGGAAATACCGACGGTGGCAGCTGGTTCCACATCGATGTTGTGCGCGGTAAGGAATTGTGCTTGAAAGGAAAAAAATGTAGACTTATACCTTCCTCATAAGATAGCTTGAGCTTTTTCTTATGTGAATCCATGTTCTGATCGCATCTTATCTCCTTAACATCTAATCAAGATCTCTAAGTTTTTTTAACTTCAAGTGGTTGTAAGTATGTGTGTGTCTTGTTAATGTGATTTAGGTTAAGTCTACATATAAAAATGTATGTCAGTGTAATTTAATTGCCTGAATAAAGTTTTTCTATTTCTATTGTCTTAAAAAACATCTGCTGCTGCGGGTAGGTATTGGCCAGGCTTTAAACTGCTGCTTGCCATTATTGTAAAGAATTGTGATTATTCTAGTATCCCTACGGGTAAAGAATACACTCGACGAATTCGACATTTAAAAACATTTTTTTAAGTTCATTGCGTTCAGCCAAATCAGACTAATACGGGGATTGGTTTTCTTCTACATATCGGCATAAATGAAGGGATTTCAATAGGACATAGACATGTGGGGTGTCGTCGGATAGGTATTTTAGTGGTATAGAGATTTCTAAGAGATATTGGTTAAGAAAGTGATGAAAAGTGTATCTCCGCCCTCACTAATGAACTTCCGAAGAGAAAACTGTAACAAATTGGGATTATAGAATTTAATCTGAACATTAAACGTCACGTGACACCTTAATAATGGACTATAATGGGGCTATGTTGTCGCGTTTTGTGTGGTTTGTAAGTTCGATGGCCAAATGGTATGATATATAATTTCTTTTGGAATTTAAATGAGTAAAGAATATAAGAAAGGATTGCCGTTTTCACCAAACCTTACACACACTTGAAAAACATACCGATGGTCTCTTGGGAGGATATAGGGGAGGGCGGAATAGAGATAGTCACTTTCGGAGCTGCAGGTGTATTACGCGAAGTATTACGAGTTAGGGAGGAATGAAATTGAATTGTTTGTTTATTATCCAACTGCGTCATAAAGAGTGTGACGTAAATTCAGCAGGTTTTAGAGCTTGCGTTGCAGCAATATTCGAACGACATGGCGGGTGATGCCTCTCGCTCACATGATATTGAAAAGCTGTGAATGTTACAAGCCGCACTATACATGACATATTACGTGACTTGTGACAGTTTGTGACGGTTTGTGATTTACTGTAGCTATCAAGAAATATCTCTAAATTACTCAGTGCGTTATAAAATTTTCAGGTGAGAAGCCAAGTGTACTGTTTACTTCACAACTTGTACAACTCCACAGATACAAAATTGCCTAAACAGTTAATAATCTTCAGTTTCCTTGAACAATTGCGCAATCACGACGTCTTCCGCGTTTGGTACTTCTGTGTTTAAGGCAGCTTCAAAGAAATCAAAGTGTCGGGTATATAAAATATATTCAGCAAATAAAAAAATATTGTAAGAAAATTATATAAAATGGAACTTAACAAAACATTACGAATGCACAAATTGCATTTTATGCCCTGAAGTCTTGGAACGAACCATAAATTCCATCAAATCAGTTCTCGGTTATTGTAAAAGTTTTTATCTTCGAAACTATTTGATCGTTTATTGTGTTCGGTAATATAAATTTAAAACTGCTACCTCACAATAATAAATATAATTTTTTGATGTAGAGCAAAATCATTTATGGCACAGTCCGGGCGGGGGCGCTGGGTGAACGGGAAGCACGTGTAGAACTCGAAACGATCGGATCTTTTTTATTACAGTTTGTCCTCCAAACGAGCATTAAATTTCTTCATGGAAAATGAACCTTTCACTAGCATTAGAACATCTCCAGTGACAAGCCAGGAGTAACAGGCTAGACTTACCTTTACCTTAGATTTCGTAGCTCAAATAAAAAATTTTCGTAATTATAAAATATGCTTAGATCCCCAGACATGATGCTCAACTTTGCAATGTTACGAAACTACATTTGGTTAGCTTCACGGACGTTTCCACAAGTGTATGTAAGAAAAATATATTATATTTTTCTTGCTATCAAATATAATTTTCGTTCACGCCGACATGGAATGAGGATTTGAAAGAATTTATGGATTCTTCGACTTTTAAGAAAAGGTAAACCTTTTGAATGGACTATAGAATGTCAAGAATCATTCAATGAAATGGAAAAAAGTATTAGGTTCCCAACCAACACTGGCCATCTTTAATCCAAACCCAACTATCTACATATACACAGACGCCAATATATTTGGCCTAGACGCAGTTCTAAAACAGAAAGCAATGATGAAAAACGGGTAGCATACTTCTTAAAGAAACTTAATTAAGTGCATAAAAGGAAGAAGACTATATATTTAGAATGCTAGGAAATTAAAGAATGTGTAAAGTGGTGGCAACATATGTTAACGGGTAAAAAATTTATGGTCATTTATTATCATAAACCACTAGAAATCTAGAAAACATGAATATAAAATCGCGAAAAGGTGAAGAGCTGGCAGATCTAACATTCTATTTACTACAGTATGATTTCCAAATTAAATATTCTCCTGGTAAATACAATGTTGAAACCTTAGCAGAAATCCACTCCTAGAGTCGGATTAAACCAAGAAAAACAGTTAAGAACAGTGAACATAATAAAACCAGATTATTATCTAGTTTTCTTCTTTTTCTTGGTCTTGTAAGATATTTCTTACAAGACCAAGAAAGATAATTATTAAGAAATAATGATTATTAAAAAAAAGGTAAAGGAAAAGAAAACGATAGTATGATATCAGAGAAATTCAGTATTTAACTTATGGAAAATATCCACAGAAAACTTGGCCACATAGGAATGAAACAAATGTTGAGAATAATTAGTTAATTGTATAAAGCAGCAAACATGACGAAAAACATTAAAATAATTTGTAATAGTCGTATAATATGCATAAAAAACAAGTCTAGAGGAAGAAATAAATGTGGGTTGATGTCACAAAAACTTTCGAGATAAGCTCTATTGACACTATTGGAAAATTTGAAGGCACAAGATTAACTAAGGAGTATGTGCACATGTTGTCAGACCACTTTACCCTATAATCATATATTTTAACATCGAGTACACAAAATGCTAAGACTTCATCAAACTAGTTAGAAATTGGGCTGAAATACATGATATTGGCGTTATTTAAATTATTTATGTAGCCCGACGTTTCAGAAGCTTTACTGCAACCATGGTCACGGGTGGACTGAGATGTCAGATGTCCTGTGTACCAAGTTTTTAAAAGTACCCGAAGAATTATATTTTTAGTTCTTCCGATTAACGCAAACAGTACTTATTATATCTTGCTGTCTTGAGGTGTTATGTTTACTTTTTAATTTGATTATGTACACCACTGGATCCCAAGCAGAGGGAAAAACCCAGCCATCTTCTCTATTGAAATTTGGATGTATTTGATTTCAATAGGCTCACAGATCATACTTGGAAGGAATCGGTGTTCCCTAATGAGGATTTGCGTCTTATCAAATCTAATGTAATGGCAGGGGCCAACTTCAGCGTGCTCACAGACAGCAGATATTGTAACACGTTGGTGTTTCATATCGGCTATATGTTCTTTAACGCGAGTTTTTATAGATCCTTAAGTTTGCCCTATATAGGAGAGTGCACAGTCCACAGATATGGCATTACTGATGGTAAGAACTGACGAATCTTATTTGGTGGCTTAAAATAAGTTTTAAATGAAGCTCGCTTGAGAATATAGCCAATTTTATCAATCACCCATTTTAAGTATGGTAATATAGCAGGTAAGCGCTCGACAGTGGCTGGTACCACTCGGATTTTGTGGAGCAGACGGGGAACACGAAGCTTGTTGTCTCGCAGAACTTGCTTGACACGTTGAAGTTCGGTATCCAGGTGTTGCTTATCACAGATGTCTCGTGCTCTCTACATAAATAATTTAATAAACCGCGATAAAATCCGTAAAGGTAGTTTTATTGTAATGTTATTCTCTCTGACCAATATCCTGGTATCGATTATAGAGAATTCAAAACATTCCTGAATGAAAAAAGTATTCCTATAATTTTTACCGCTGCCTTCACTTCACCCTTCTCAAATAAATTAAAGGATAGGATCTATCAAACACTAGTCAATAAAATCAGATGCAGAATAAATGAAGATGGTACAAAAAATCATGGGCAACTATAGCAAAAGATTGTGTAAGCAACTACAATGAAATGGAGCACACTGTTACAGGATATGCCCCAAAACATTTGCTTTACGGTACAGATATTGCAATTATGCCGAACGAGTTAAAGCCCAAAAAGACTGAGTATGATTTAATTCAAGATAGGAAAACAGCATTGGAAAATACCATTAAGTCACATAACTATAACAAAATGTTGTATGACAAAAATAGAACACATATAGACTTCAGAGTTGGTGATATCGTCCTTGTGGAAAATGAAAATAAACTTAATAGAAGAAAGCTTAACGAATTAAGAATTGGACCTTATGAAACTGAAGAAAGAATATCAAACATAATTTACAAGATAAACACAGGCCATAAAAAAGTAGATTTAAACTTGTTCCACATACCGAAGTCGATACGAGCTCCTGAATTATTCTCTCCAGGAATATAAGGAAAATATATCATATATTTTCCTTACTATCAAATATACTTGTCGTTCATGCCAACATGGAATGAGGATTTGAATTAACGTATGTATTATTCGATTGATAGGCGAACCTCATAGATGTCAATGAGTCAAAAGAATTATATTTTTTCCATAATTTTCTCTCGTGAAAAGCACGTGAATTAATTAATTTTTAATAAGAATAACAATATAATTATTGTGTAATTGTATCAACAGAATCGGCGTTAAGTACTTTAAATGTCGTTTCTTATTATTTTACAGGTAACCTTATAACAGGAACTTTTATTTTGCTAACTTTCTAAGATACATCTTAAAACAAGAAACTTATTATTTACAGAAACTCAATTATTGTGTTTAACTCCATAAAACTAAAGCGTTATATATATTTAATATGGATGGGTCCTGTGCCTACAAACCGTTCCAGATAATATAGCCTTATGTCAGTCGGCTCAAACGTTAACAAGTGTGACTTGGACATAGAAAGTACCTTTCAATGGTGACGCGTCCCTTTATAATTAAACAAATATAAATTTAATAATTTTATATTTGTTTAATTACAAGGGACGCGTCACCTTCTCGCCGCTAGAGCGAGGGACGCTTCCTGCTCAGCCCATCCACATCAGCTGCAGATTATTTCTGCTCTTCACAATCTATTCATTCATTCACACAATGGAAACCATTTCATCTGAATTTGCGCCTGAGGCGACATTGAAATTACTGCGAATGATCAAAAACAATGGCGACGCGTGTCCAATGACCTTTTAACGTCCAAAAGTAAATCTGACGGTACATGTGCGCACGCGCACATAGTTTCCAAAAATAAAGTCCCGCGCACGGTGTCGAGTTGCCCTCAGTATAGCTTAGCGCGCAAACGCCGCCACCTGCCTGTGATAAGTTCTAGTCTATAATCTATGGTATACCAGTGTCGCCACAACAATGACAAGTAAATAATTACCAGTGTTACCCACTTTCCCAGCTTTACCCGCTTGTGAATTGGATTTTCCACGTGTTCTTTTTTTAATGTGGTAATAAAGCTGTAAGTACCGCTTAAATTTCGAACGACTAACCTCACTTTGTTAATATTGAAATATCACTCCTCATTCTGCACGATTATTTTTCATTTGAAATTTAGCTATATTTTCTTCACACTAATTTCGGGTACAAATTTTTCCTATTATCTATCTTTGAACATCTTCAAAAACGTTAAGAACACCTCTCTGGGATGCGCTATATGCGAGCTGCGTTTGTGTGAAAAAGATAGTGAAAGCCAACATTTCGCCGCCCCTTACCGGGTTATTATATTCTGCACGTTGTGTAACGGAGCCTAATTTTATCGCGCTTTAATATTTTTGGTATTTCATCTTCGTTTCAATGTAACATTTAACAGGTTGCCTTGTAAATATTTTGTCAAATCCATACTAATTATATAAAGCTAAAGAGTTTGTTCGTTTGAAATTCTGTCCTCAGTAACTACTGGCTCGAATTGAAAGTGTTTTATTTTGTTGAATAGTACATTTTTCCGGGAAATGCCATACTACAAGATGCCAGGACTGATAGGACCGAAGTTACGTGGATGAAACCGCGGGACGGTGCTGGTCTACAATATAGATTATACATAATACACACTTCGCACTAAAACTCTTTAATAAACAACCCTCTTAAAACAAACGAATTACATACCAGCTGGTATAAAATCAATTATATTAAGTGAATGAAAGTTGTCGTTTATTAAATTTCATATTTATATGCAATGAAGCTTCTGATTTCATCACGATGTAATTTTTAAGGTTATAAGTGAGTACTTGTGGTAGTAGTGAGAGTGGACCAGAGAGTGGAATCAGGACAGCCCCTACACACTAGCATAAAAATACAGTTTCGCAGATAAGCTGTAACGTCAGTACAAGGGAGCAATCCATATTCATTAACTTATATGCGCATGTTATATAGGCGTCGGGTGTCACCGGTTGAATATGGCTGCTCATTTGCCATGCCATAAAATACATTTGGCCAAAGTAACTTTCAATGCTTAGAACTTGTTTAGAATTTCAATTGCAATTCTTTTCCATCCTTTGCGAATTTTAAGAAAATTCTCACAGGACATCGCTAGTTGCTTGTCCAAAATGAAATTGATTATGATTTCTCCGGACATACTTTACTGAACTGTCACCTATTGAGGTATTATATAGGTACACTGTTGTTCACTTTCCTGCGCATATTAACACCTTCGTTATTGAGAATATCCTTTTGTCTTTAACAACAACACCTTCATTAAATTCAAATGGCTATAGGTTTAATATTTATAGGCCAACTGATTTGTTCTATGATTAAGTTATGTGCCGTGTCTTTCTATGTATAATTAGTAGTTCAGTAAGCTACTGAATTATAACGTTGTTAATGTGTAACAGTGTAGATAACTTTAATGTACGCAATAAATGTCTTCTTTTCTATTCCAATACATCTAACCAACCACCAACGCGGTTACCACCATGTGTGTAATTATCTACGCTGTGTACTGCCACTGGTGAAGCCTCAAAATACTACTTCTTTATAGTATACGACCAATCAGAGCCTTGCTACGACTACCGATGACCATGAAAATCAGCATAACTACTATGCCGATGCGTCGCCCTCCTTCTCACCACCCCCATTGGGCCTTAAACTTTATTAAAAGCAGCGAAACCGCAATCACTTAGGTCTTCTTTCCGCTGTCGTGCCTTTGTTGTGGTATACAATTATTAATTCTACTTAAACATCCGCCTAGATAAATCTTGGTGACTTATATATTGAAGATATTACTAAGCAAAGTTTTTATATTAAAGCAAGTGATAGGAGGGCAACGCATCTGCGTAACAATCATGCGAATGTTCTTGGGCGTCGGTAGTGATCGAAAGGCCCGATTGCTCGTTTGCCCCTTATGCTATAAAAAAGTAAGAATAGCGAAACAAATGTTACACCAACTTAAAAATGTTCTTAGTTATTGAAACTATTCATTACACTTACACCTTTCCGGCTCTGGAACCGAACCATTATCATTGGCTGAACCTGCCGCTTGACCGTGTTTGTTGATGTTAGTAAAGTCTGATATTAATAAAGCAAAATCTATGTATGTTTTGATAGTATATTTCCATTAGTAGTAAAAATACCCACGCGACGCAACGTCCTTCAGGCTGACGTAGGCCAATCTCTTTTGTTCCCGATCCACTTCGGGGGTTTACGTCACACGCGAGAGATCAGCTGCTCAAATGTACTACTAGTCGATGCTCGCGACTTTGTCTATTCACATAAGATATTTCGAATATTTGAAGACAACTGAAGAATCGGTTCTGTCTGTAACGCATTTCCATAATTTTTCAAAATTTAGTCTTCTTTTAATCCATTCGGTAAACTATTATTTATTTTATTAGCACTTACTTTTTTTGGAGGACGGCAATGCATCGAAATAGTAATTATGAGAGTGTTCATGGGCGTCGATAGTCGTGTAAAGGCTCCGATTGCTCGTTTGTCCCCACCTATTTTATAAAAAAAAGTGTAAATTTAAATTATTTATTAAAAAAATATTGCGAGGAATGCTAACAATTTCGATGTCTGCGTGAGTCATATTTTAATTAAAGTTTTGTGAAATGGCGTCTGCGTTTGAAAGACGTAGAATTTCTTTCACTTCTAATTACTTTTGTTTTTATGTTCCTAATACTGTACAGAGAGTTACGAACGTGGAGGAGGCAAGGTATGATGTATATGTAGCACTCCGTTCACTCTGTCTACCCCATTAGGGTACTGGCGTGAAGATGTGTTGTTGCCGTAATGTTGTACAGCAGGCCAACGCGGAGTGAAATCAATCAAAATAGTGAATATCGTATGATGATAGAATTAGACTTAATAGTATTTTCAACAACATATATTTGAAACCTTTTTTACAGAACGCTAAATTTTAAATTGTGCGCATCTTCTATGTGGTTCGTTTTGAGATTCTGGCTGTTAATCATGTAATAAAAGAATCAATGTTTCAGTCTATAAAATAATTTTTCACGGACCCCTTAGATTAGCTCGTTCAAACAAATACACCTTAGTTTTATTATATTAGCACAGATAGTATTGGTAATAAAGATACTACCGTATTTAAAACTGTTGTAAGTACCGTTCTTTTATAGAATGATGACCATCATCATCCACATATTTACTACCCATATGCGTTGACCCCCCCTCCCCAAATAGGCCACCGGTTACTCACAAACCGCACGAAACGTGACACTGAAGATGAAGATGTCACTTTGCAGCGGTAGCGGTGAGCGAGAGGTACTTCCCCGTTAATACAATAATACTACAGTTTGTCAGATATTTGTTTTAGCTGACAGTTACTTGGCAGGTCAAAGTGAACACCTGTGATGCTTCACGTACTGTTCCCAACACCTCGATCGAAAATCACAGGAAACGCACAATTTCAAAATATCTACCAAAAGTTACAGCTATACGTTCGGTTTTTGTGCGGTTTGTGAGATTTCGGTAGTTTGGAGGAAAGTAGCGAAGGAAGGCAACATATCTACGTAATTTATATAATGCTAACTCCTGTGCGGCAGTCATAAATAGGCTCCGGTTGCTCATTTGCACCCTTAAACTTTAAAAGAGCACTTCTCAATTCTTTGCTTCTTAGTCGAAGTTTGTATCCTATATTTTGGAAAAAAAAATATAGGAAAATGAGATATTTAAATGGGATGTAGATAGCTATAGTTATAAGTGTGTGACACTAATAAACACCCTCATTTTTTATTTTATTTTATAGGGGGACAAACAAGAAATCGGAGCCTTTCAACGCCTACCAACGCCCATGAACATCTGCATAATTATGCTGATGCGTTGCCTTCCTTTAACCTCACTCCAATAGGCAATCAGGAACTCACAAACCGCACGAAACGCGATACCGTAGGTGTCATTTTACGTCGGTATCAAGTGAGCGAGAGGTACCTCCCTGGCCGTGCCGGCACAATTCCGTTGCATAGGAGCATTTAGTGTCATGCGCGGTGCATGACACTATCTCTTCCTTCTAGGTATTACTGCTGCGTACTATATAGTTCATGATATCTAACGATTATTCTTGTTATAATCCGTATTCATATATAAATTCCAAAGTGTTTCTCCTTTAATAGGCTACCGAAACTTAAAAACAATACGAAACGTGACTGTCATTTTGCTGTTAACTATATGAGGTAGTTGCGCCAGCCCAATTCGTGTGCAATGAGAATTTCGTCAACTGTTCACTTTCAACTTTCAGTGGAGTATATTAAAACCAATTATCAGCTGAGTGGAATGATTACCAATTAATAAAGTTCAACCTAGAAAATTACACAAAATGAAGATGACTACTGGTTCACTCAAAATCAAACGACTCTTTGTCACTCAGTAAATGGTGCCAAATACTTTACGGAACAAACAAAATGACTCGCTGGATATTTTAAATACAAATGTTGTGCAAAATACTTTTCACATATATTATTTTTTGTTTTTTTTTTGTATGTACATAATTTATGAAATTTGCTTCTGGAAAAATTATTTCGGGCGCGCGAGCACAAAAAGTATGGGGATTAGAACAGTTTTCACACCGTTCTACTCCCATTCCTCCATATATTAACCGATCGATCTATTATACCGGATTGGGCTGTAGTCTTAAAAGAGAAAGACTTAATTGTATCTAGTAATTATTTATACTATTAATTAAAACTCGTAGTAGAAAGACTATGATTTAGTGAGACTCCCGAATGGTATTGCGGTTTACTAGCGACTGTCTCTCTCTCTCTCTCGCCCTCCGATCTCGACAGAGTCATCATGATTATTTATGTTTGCCCCCCCCCCCCGGCTTAGTTCGCATAAAATATATGTATATAATTTGGATATAATCCTTTATCGGGAAATGAATTTTAATGCTATTCCAGATTGTAATATATATCTGTGCCAATGTTGGATAATATACTTACTAATGTATAATTAGGACGGTAACGCGCCTGCATAACCTCGGGTCATGCGGATGTCTATGGGCGGCGGTAGTTACCTACCGCCTTCTCGTTTGCTTCTTATCTTATAGAAAGTAATAACAGGATTGTATTCCGCCAACTTAATTTTCTGTGGTAATAATCTTATAGTATAGGGGAAAAACGCGACACATAGTTACATAACGAGGATCTGTCGAAGATATCAATTTACGGCAGTATAATGTAAGGGAGAGGTACGTCCCTGGTCCTGCCTGCCGAATTCCGCTGCAATGCAGCATGGTACTACTTCTCAATAATCTCACCATGATGAATACATAGTTCGCTTTATTTCAATGGAAATAATAATATCATAATACATCGCTACATCACAATAATTAGCTTAGCTAAGACTTTATAGATATTCGAAGATACATTTTATAGATACTCTTAACCGAATGAACCATAAAATGTTTTCCAGGAGCTAGACCAATTATTTGTAGTACTGGTGATCGCCCAGAGATTAAATTTCGATTATAATTGTTAAAAACAATTATTGGACCTCGCAAACAGCTTGACTGCAAAGCCTTTTCTTAAATGTATATAATGAAACTAAATATATATCCTACGTCATTTTATGTTCGACAGTGTCACAAATTGTGTATTATATAAGTTTTAACATTGTGTGCTTCCCGTAGTTTGGGTAAGGTTATATTCAATGAAATTTATATTCATTTAATGCATATTATATAAAGATATTACGTTCTTCACTTCTCCGACACACTAATAATAAGTGTGCCAAAATGCATAGCCCTCCCACGCTATTTTCGTAAAAATGGGTCCAAAGTGTCTTTGTTATTTTTCTTGTATTAACATATCGCCTCTGTGGTGTAACGGTGCGGGTGACGCCTGTTAAGACCGTTAGCCCGTGGGGACCTGGGTTTCGCTCCCGAGGCCGGGCAACTCTTATTAAATGTTTCTCAGATTATTCTGTGCACGCAATACATTGTCCGGGATTGGAGTGTGCCCGAAGTGACCTTGGCTAATCGTGGGTGTTCTTGTATATCGACTGGAGTTACGAGTTATGGATGTTATTAGCACACAATCTGCCTACCTTTTCAGGAATAATAAACGTAAAGGTACTAACATAATGATGATATATATCCTGACATATTACTATTTTTTATATTAATAAGCAATTTTACCTATTTGCTGTTATAGCGGCAACAGAAATACATCATATGTGAAAATGTCCATTATCTAATCATCATGTTTAATGAGATATGGCTTGGGGACATGCAGAAGGACACACTGACAGACGGACAGACGAACTGGCGGCGATCGACATCTTATTGTTAATGTATCGTGTATCGTTAAGTCATAGAACAGAAGTTGCTGTCTAAATATTTCCGAGGCATAACAAAAACAGTAGCAGTAGCTGGTCCGGGATGGATGCGATTAGCAGGAGATCGGTCGTCCTGAAAAAACAACCCGCAGGGACACGTACGACAAAACTTTTGCGTACAAAACCTGTAGGTTTATCAAAAGTTCGCTTCCGGCGCCTTCATATCACGAGTATAGAGATTTAACTGAACTGAATAGCATCATTACTTTGGTGGCGCTTTAAGCGCTTTAACGTTTTCACGTCCCACAAATCCCTTCAAAGTTTAATTATAAACTATAGCGGAATATAAATTGCGCTGTTAGCTGTGATACATTTAATGAGCGACTCGGTATGGCTTGCAACAGATGCGATGCTACGGCAACAGAAATCCAATATCAACAAAATCCGCCCTTTGAATATTAATAACACAACACATACAAACATACTAACGAAATGTAAGAGATATACTATTGCTGCATTGTATTTGATTTGGTAGCCTGTGCCCCATTGAACAACGCAACATATTCTATAGCATAAGGGGGCAGTCCAAGTATTGGGACCTTTTTACGAGGGTGGATCTGAAATTCTAAGCCCGACCAAGAAAATGAAAGAAAAGTGGATCTAAATTTATTTTTATTTTTCGACATAGTCTCCATCTAGTTCAACACACTTCTTCCACCTGAACCTTGAAAAAAAAAGATTCCGGAAGGTCGGCGAAATAATCGTTTACTAAGCGACTATCACCTCATCTTTGGTTGAACATTTCGAGCCACCCAAATGTTTTTTTTTTTAAATTTGGAAATAAATAATAATCCGAGGGGGCTAAATCCGGCGAATAAGGTGGGTGGGGCAGCAATTCGTAGCCACAATCATGGATAACAGACATTGTTTCAACCGAAGTGTGAACACGTGCATTTTCTTGATGAAACAAAACTTTCGTACGCAACATTCTCGGCCATTTTTCTTTTATTTCTTCTCGAAGTCTTCGTAAAAGGTTACAATAATAACTAGAGTTTATAGTTTTCCTTTCGGTAAATAATCAAAAAAAAAAAAATAATGCCCTTCGCATCCCAAAAAACAGAAGCCATGACTTTGTTAGTCGATAAAACGAACTTAGCCTTTTTCGGTGTAAGAGAGTCTGATCTTTTCCACTGTTTGGATTGTTGCTTTGATTCAAGAGTATGGTGGTGAACCCAGCTTTCATCCATGGTAACAAATCTAGACAAAAAGTCCTCGGGATCAGTCTCAAAAAGTTCCAAACACTCTCGCGAAATTGTGTAACGTACACGTTTTTGTTCAGCTGAATGCAACCTCGGGACCCAGCGAGCAGAAACCTTATGGAACCCCAACTCTTCCGTTATTACTTTCCGTTATCGTGTTGCACCAGGCCATAATTACTGTTGTTATCTCACCAATGGTCAAACGTCGGTCACCCAGATCACAAATTTTATAGATGTTTTCTTTCGTGGTAGAGGATGTAAGCCTTCCACTGCTAGGATCATCTTTAATGCTCTTACGCCCGCGTTTAAACTCAGCTACCCACTTCTTGACACTGGAATACGATGGAGCAGACTCCCCCAAAGTGCTCACCATATCTTGATGGATATCTTTTGGTGATAGGCCTTTTTTATTGAGGTACTTAATGACTGCACGGTGTTCAATTTTCTTCATTATTGAAAATTGCGTCAGATTGCTTCAAACAAATAATCACAGAAAATGTATATTGTGCAGTATCGGAATGAAACTGCGCACAATAAATCAGTATTACACATACTAACTAATGACGGTAGCTTTAGAAAGATGTCATAGCTCCATGTAGGTTAGGCCACGAACTTTTAGATCCACCCTCGTAGATATCCGTATTTATGTTGTCAAGACGTAATGTTATGAATACGTATTGACTGTCTTCTCTCAATCGGCCACCGGAAACGTAACACCTTCGCTATAAGAAAACGAAAGTTTCATGTCTTTTAATATATTATTTTTATATCCTATATATCATATGTGGCTAACTATATACATTACATATAGTTTGCAGTTCTTATAATGTGGAGAGGAGGAGGAAAGGATGACAACGCATCTGCATAGTCATTATGCAGACGTCTATGGGCCTCGGTAGACGTAAAATGGCTCCAATTTCTCGTTTGGTCCCTATACTATAAAAAACAAGTAGTAAAAAATAATTTGTCTTAAAGGCAAGCCGCACCAAAGACTGCATGACCTTACCAACATTAGGTTGACAAGGTCATAGAGTATCTGAGCCACACGATTTCATGCGCGTAAACTTATGTGTGTATTATTTAAAAAAAATTGGTACTTATAATTTGTCCTAATTATCCTTAAAATAAATACACAGCACAGCAGATATTGCGACAGATCATATTAAAAGACATCGTTAGCCGTTATTGAAACTATAGTGACCATGTCTGCTGGAAAAAAACACTATATTTGGTCATGTTTACTTTTCTTAATTATGTGAGTTTGGCTAGGTTTTCTTTACAACATTCTGAACATTGCCTATCGTCACAGAATATATTTTCTAGCCATAAATACTGATACAATTAAAGATAACAAAATATTACATTTGCTATATTAAAATGTAGTGGGATAATAAAGAGAACAGAATTACTGTGATTGCATTACACAATGATGGTATGGACCAAATGCAATTTTTAAGACTCTTCATACACTTGGTCTGAGTCAAATATATATTTGTGTACCGGGCCATAATAGAGCTTATGACAGAGAAAGATCTTGCCGCCCACGTAGAGTTCGTACGAAAAAGGCGGTCAAAGCAGTAAGGGAAATAATTCGAAGAAACCCTGCCCGAAAGCAAACGACTTTGTGTCATTATTTATACCATGCCGCGTACTTAAGACTTGTAGCCTATAAGAGACGCACTGGTAATATCTTAAATGATAAATCAAAGATGAATAGGGTGGTAAAATAGAAACAACTACTCAAGCGGTACGCAAAGGGAGGTCACAGAAAATATTTAATTAGAGATTATGACATTTTTTTACAATTGAGCAACATTTTAACAAACAATATGATCGTATTTATGCTCAAAGCTCTAAAGAAGCCTCCCAATTAGTCGACATAGTACATTGTGATTGTTAGCTATGAAGGAGTAGCTGAGCCTTATTTTTGTGAAATAGGTATCAAAACATTGGAACAAGTGTATCATGATACCATTCTAGAGAAAGTGGCTGAGCCCCTTAATTGTTCAATAACCAAGTATGGTCCTTCCAGCAAGACTCAGGGATGGATCATAAAGCTCTGGTCCACGCAGTCTTGGTTGGAAGCGAACGTATCTGACTTCAACAGAGATGGAGAATGGCTGTCGTCTAGTCCCAATCTTAATCCGCTTGATTAAGTTTTATGGTCAGTTCAAGGAGGACAACTTGCTCTACACGCCATGATAATTTGGAGTCCCTAAAACAATCCATACAATTGGCAATGAACAATTTCCCTATGGAAAGAGTGTGTGCTTCTATTGATAACTGGCCTCAACGTTTGAAGGACTATATTGCAGCCGTTAAAGACCACTTCTAATATCTAATACACTTTTTAAAATTTTAATTATTGTATATTTGTGTATTAAACTAACACATCGTAAAAGCAATGTTTCTTATTTACAATTAAGATTTTTTTTATTACAATATTTATGGTATTTATATACCATAAATATTTTAAGAAAGAAAAAAAATATTCAACAGACAAAGTTTTATGAACTAACCAAAATATTTTCTATGATAATTTGGATCCTGATGAAAGAGGAAATGCATGCTGCATAGGAGGAGTGAGTGCCATTAATAGTACATGACACTACATCCTGCTATGCAGCGGAATTCGGCCGGCACGACCGGGGGCGCACCTCTCCCTCGCATAATACCGCCGTAAACTGACATCTTCAGTGTCCCGTGTCGTGCGGTTTATGAGTAGCTGGTGGCACATTGGAGGGAGGGGAGTGAGGAGGGCAACGCATACGCATAGTAATTATGTGGATGTTCATGTGCATCGGTAGTCGTAAAAAGGCTCCTATCGCTCGTTTGCCCCCCTATTCTATAATTTTTTATATAATCTACATCTTTATCAAATTTCAAGCAAAAGCATTTCGCAGTTTTTGCGTAAAATAATAAAAAATAACATACAAACTTACGCATTTATAATATTTCACGAAGGGTTACGCGGTTACGTACACTTTTTCTTATTTCACTTTACCGTCTGCAGTACATTATATGGGCTTGTACTAAATCGTGTCTACCCGACCCTCCATCAGACAGCTACCACATATCTCTTGTGGTAGACGTTATCAGGGCACACTGAGATATACCGGTCTTCAGAATCCCCCTAATGGATGTCGGATCACCAATATTCCCATAGAGGATAATAAATTCGACCGAAGCCACATCATAACATAGCAACTATTTTCAATTTAGGAAATGAACAAAATTTGACGAGATTAAATATATGAAACGCTTTAGAATATATATATATTTAAATTGTCACAATGGATTCAATAGTTTTGATTAGATGAGACACAAGTTTCATATAACCTTTCATGTATCTCGCGTGACAACACTCTGATATGTGTACATTGTCTTGTGGTTTAAAATACCCGCAGACGTATCATGTCATGCTGTCATTGAATATCGAATACGCTGGGCGGTGTAATTACTATAACTACTTATTAACGCAGGGTCAATAATTGGGACAAGTTGGGTTAATTCGACACTAACCTGAACAAATCTAATGTATAAAATATAGAGTGAAGTTAACGCCCCTTACTACATTGCAGTCAGCATCGGTATCGGCCAACTCACTTGTGAACGGATATTTCATAGACCCACCTCAGGCAATTGAAATTATGCTTTATTCTTGAGGACTTAGGCATGCGGACAACAGCTCCAATTTTATAGTTAAAAATATACTAAAGCTGTGTCATAATGAAAATCAGTGTCAACGGAGAAAAGCTGTAGGACACGAGCGTATTCTAACAACATTTTATAACGACTAGGATAATCATCCACATTACGAGGCAAATGTGCATGAAACCTTTGATTCCCTGTCTAGACTTTAATTTAGACCATTTTACTCTGATCCGTACATCGCCCGTGAACTCATACGCCAATTTTATGAATAAAAAAAAAAAAAAAATTAAAGGTATTTTAATTTTGATTTAGTTGTTGGGATATTATAAATTGCAATAAATAGTCTGTAGTCAGGAAGTCTGCACTGCAGAAACGGAATAAGACCAAAAATTATTAGAACATTCCATTGAAGGCGTTTACTAAGCAATAACTTTACGTGTAAAGTTATTGCTTAGTAAACGCCTTCTACCGCCAGAAAACCTCGTCTTTGATCTAAATCAATTATCCCAGCGGATATGAGCTAATGCGTTAGTCAGAGCAAATATTCATTTCACATCGTTCATACTTTACAGCTTTCACAAATCGTATTTATACTAATAATACAAATTTGAACAGTTTTTTGCTTGTTTGTTTGAACGCGCTAATCTCACGAACCACTGGAACAGGGTGTGTTAGAACAGGGAAGAAGGACAACACGTCTGCTTAGGAAGCACTTATTCTATGACATATAACTTATAATTGCGAGCGGGATAGTATGGTTTGAATAGACCAAGCAACTATTAAATTGTTCATGCTCGGAAATGTGTTATTTCAGTGGCCTGTATACAGCGTCATTGATTCAATAGATTCTGGGTAATTTGATGAAATAAAACTAATAATAGACTGCAGAATAGAATTTGATCATTTCTATTTAAAATTATTGAATGCTTTGTTCTTGTGAAGAAACATTATCACGCCTCAATATATTCTACATACTTGTGACCCATACTGTTCCCTCAGTCTCCTATTCCGATAGGTCGACCATCTAACACGACTGGAGAAAAATTAGGCACACGACCGACGGCCAGGTAAAAATGGCTATAAGGCTTTCGTCCCGTCGTTGTTCGTCGTTGTCGTCGTCGTTTAGAACCCATTACCTCACGACTGTGGTTGAACATGTTAATCACTGGACTACAACAAAATTATGAATACACTATATGGACCATGGACCATGTACCATAGTCCTCAAATTGTTGGCTATTAAACCCTTAGTGCACGTTGATTTGGAATGAGGACTTCCACCAGGAGACGCGTATTTTTTGTTTGGAATAAAGTACACATATTATTGTTTATAAATTAAACTATTCTTAGAAATATTTCAAATTACTGCGTAAAATCTTCTCAACATTGAAGTATTAGATAAACTAAAACGCAAAAGATATCTACGACACTCACAGCACACACACATTAAAGCATTCGCGCTCGCCAAATACGAAGGAAGCTATTAAAAATTAGACAACCTTGTTACAAATAACGTTGACGTGTTTCGTACACGTTTCAGTTTGAAGATATTTTTTTTTATTTTTTTTTATTTTTTTAAGTTTTGGAGGGATCTACTACTGATTGGCGGCGCTATTGCTCCCGCCTCTACAGTTCAACGGACTAGCGAAGACTTCTGTGTCTTCTGGTTTAGGGAGACGATATGGGGACATATCCCCTCTTTTCCCACAGATGGGAAGAGATGTACCGGGTTGTTTGTGGGTGAACCCTACAGTAATTATTTTTGGGACTGGAAAGGGGGAGACACCCCCTACCCATACTAGTGGGACGTCGCGCGCACGATGCCGTTTAAACTGCGGTGACGTGGATAAGGATAATTGAGCTCGTTTATTGTTTAGCTTGTCTGAGGAGGCCAGGCTCCTCACCCCCTCCTCTGACGGTAGGGCAAAGGAGTAGCCAAGGGGACAGGATAACTTTATTTGGTAATTTGCAGCGCGATGCGTGTCTTCGTTGGTCTAGTGGCTTGAATGATTAGCAATAAAGTAACAGACCAGGCTAACGTTTTGTTAGGAATATCCACATGGAAAAAAGCGGGAGTAAGTAAGTGTCGTGTTACCTTGCACACACATTCGTGTCTCGGAGAGTGTTCTTAAATTTTCTAGGCACTGCCTCGCGGTCTAGCGATTGGAATGTTTAACCACATATCGCTTTTAAGTCCCGGATCTGACTATAAGTTGATCACGGCGTTTTTTCGATTTGTTATAATGTATGATGTCGAACTTCGGAAAGATGGCAATAAACTCATCTTAGCAAGCACGTTAATCTGTCGGTTCTGTTTAACTTCTCTTCGGTCGCATGTGACTCCTGTCCCATTGTAATATTGCTGTAAGAATACAGATAATGCATTTGTTTCCACACACACGTTTGTGTGTTTCACTATAAAGATGGCCGTCGAAGCCGCAATCTATTTAGAAAGACAAAACTATTAGTGCTGCTTTTTTGTGGCTGATTTATCCCAAATCGTATTCAATAGAAATAGGAGGATCAAGGTGTGATTGTTTGAGACTCTCACGTTTGTTACACATTTTGTAGTTATCTAACGTATTCACCACGAGCATTACAAAAACTTAGTCTGTACTACAATGTGATAACTACAAAATGAAGATGAAAATTGGAGTACCTTCCTACTCCTCCTTTTTTCTTTTTTCGTTGCGGGTCCTAAAACAGTTTTAGCTTCTTCCCTCGTTCTCCCTGCGATCATATTAATGGGTTCATAGTGGATCCCGCTGTCGATACAGGCGACACAGGATTAGAAGTTGCGGGCGAAGCTCGTTAAAAAAAGTAGGATGATGAAGTTTGAGTTGAAGGTATACAGTGTCTGAAAATAGTGCGTGTACTTACACACGCTAGAAGATATACTTCTTTGGCACAAGAAGATAAAAATCTTTTAAAATGTTTCACCTTATTCTGCATTTGTACAAAAATACACTAAAATTAGAAAATAGGTATTTAATACATTGAAAATTTTATTCCAAAACTCTTTTTGAAAAACTAAAACATTGGCTGTAACTAACTTCACGGCGTCGGTTTCTCGTAACGGTGTGCGCGCATAATTTTTCCCGAACGCGCCAAAAAGAAGTATAATTTCCATAAAATAATATTTAAGAATTTAAAATTAATATACCAAACGCAGGCATTTTCAGTTAGGGAAGTGAAATGCAAATTTACATTAATTAACCAAAGATTTACATTGATTAACTTGAAATGAAGGCAACGAAATGAATTCTTACAACAAACTTAGCTAATTTTATCCGTTCAAGTTTGAGAACGGAAAATGAATAAATAGCGCAGGTGGTCCGAAGTACGCATCGTTGGAAACGAGGTTTCCCAACTTTTACATGACAAAAGGTTTTCGGGAAATACCCCATTCACTGTTGCCACGCGGCGGTTGAACGTTTAGACCTGAAATTAAAAATTTAAATAGGCAAAAAGTACTTCTATCTACTTGAATCACTTTTTTCTTTATGCGGTGTCTTTTTATAGTAGGAGTATATACTCTAGATTACTATGTACGGAGTGATGCTGTATTTGATATAACATATCACGTAGCTCTATAAATACATTTTAACCTGGTCCACATAAACACGAGGCAGTCGCAGTCGTAAAAGAATAGTATACAAGAATAGTACACGCGTGACTTACATCAATCAACGAACACTTTTCTTTTCTATTATGTAACGGATGACTCATGTGTTACCTAAGCCAAATGACGTTTGAGTGTTTGACCATAAATTATATTTGAGTACCAATTATCTTTTGCTTTAAATATTGATGTCGTGTGTCGAAACATCACATCAAATGGGACACCAAAAATTCGTAACGATTTTTTTACAATAATGCGAATGTATTCCTCCTTTTCTCCTCCAGACAACAAGCCACCGCTTACAAACCGCCATAAACATAACAGCATAACTATACTTTTACGGTGTCATGTGATCGAGGGATACCTCCACGAACATGTTTGCCGAATTCGTCTGCAATTCAGCATTGCATTAGCTCTTGTTCTCTCTCACGACGCAGTGCTTACCACTGTTCTTTAAATATAGTCTCTTTCAATAACTGTTACAAGAGAAACGATATCTTCTGGAAAGTATACTTGTCCTACACCTATTGCTGATGTTCCCTTTATTGTCAGAAAAGTTTCCCTTTTTACTCTAACAATAGGAATTGGAAATGAGTTGGATTCCTATCCTCCTCGTCCTCCTATCTATGTCCTATCTAGCTCGAAACAGAGAGGCGTGAAAAAAGTCAGAGAGGCCTATGCCCAGCAGTAGGATACACCAGACTATTTTTGATAATAATAAAGTAAATTCATTTAAATATAGCTTGCGTGTAAGAAAAAAAAGTGTTGATGATGACTAACAGTGTTACATGTGTGTCTATTTATAAATTTAAAAAAAAATGTGTTTTTTAAATGGCCCACGTTGTCGCCAGATTTTCCGCTAGATTACAAAATGGATCCGCCTCCAGCGTCTAAATTTAAACCCAGCCCAACTTTCGTCAATATTTATCGCGCAAACTTTAAATATAGAATAGAAATCCTTCGACTTTCTTTTTCATTATTCAACAAGACATAACATCTAAATGCAGTTTCCGTTGGTCGGTTGAAATAGGCCAACGTTATAAATAAACAGCCAGGCGGATATCAGGTGTGTAGATAGATGGATTTGAATTATCGTCTGTACTCATCTTATATTTAATTGGTTTGCAACTCATAAAAAAATATATTTAACTTTGCGCGTCATCGAAACATAGCAATAGTGAATTTTTAACACACGCGCGTGCACCATTATAAATAACCGACATCCTGATGTTCGCTGTAGTCAAAAAAATGTTGCCAGATTGTGTTATAACAAAACGTTTTATGTATTAAATACCTTGTATCTATAGTCTCTCTTCTTGTACAAGCCTAGAATGAAGTGAAAGATAACATGTCTAAAAATATTTTTCTGTTTACGCTAAAGAAGTTGTAACGAGTAAACATTAGTACACTCGCACTTTTCTATAAGTATATGCTTATCTCATAGCTTTAAATTACCAATACGAGACATGAACTTTATAGTTAAAACAGCCTTCACTACTTATTTGCATAAAAAACAAACTTAGGCAGCCACGCATGTCACGCTGGGGCTATTTATTGTAAAAAAAGTAGAAAACTTGAACTTAAACTACTTTGGCGTATTGCCAAAGTAGTTGAAGTTCAAGTTGACCGATTTCATGTCCATGAACATTTCTTTTTGTTTTTTTTTTAACATTTTCCATGCTTCAGAGGAGACATAAAGAATAACCAACAGCCCCAGTACGCGATCAGATTAAAATTCCTGTGATTGCAGGAAAATTACTACATACGTTATAGAATCGATAGAGACAACTTGCCCTCTGAACGTCCTCGCTAGATTAAATAGCTCTAAAGTGAATATTATAAAATTAGTTAAGCTAAGCTTTGTTCCTTGAACTATCACTTTTGCAATCCCAATTATGGTTATGATACTATAGATACCGATAAATCATAAATAAATATCTACGCATTGCATGCGCACGTTGATTAATAAAACTAATAATGTTCAACAAAATAGAATAATGTAGTTTTAGAACAAGATTTAGCAAAATATCATCAAAATATGATTATATTATATAACAAAATTTACATAAAATTATTGTCACTATTATTGTCTTACACCTTCATAATTTTTATTATTCCAAATATCTATATCTTATTCAAGTTTATTTCTTTATTACAGATACCTAGAATAAAATAATAGAAAATGGAGCAGTTCGAATCACTGCTAACATGCTGCGTATGTTTGGACCGGTTCAGGAATCCAAAACTGTTACCATGTCAGCACAGTTTCTGCATGGAGCCATGCATGGACGGGCTTGTCGACTACGTAAGACGACAAGTAAGTGAGGTGCTCAGGGCACCGTTTGAAAAATATGATTGTTTACTTACGTTTTTTTAGTTTATTAAAATAGTCGATCCTTTTTATTTTGTTTTAGGTCAAATGTCCAGAATGCAGAGCAGAACATCGAATACCCTATCAGGGTGTTCAGGGCTTTCCAATAAACGTTACCCTCCAACGATTCTTGGAACTTCATGCCCAGATAGCTGGGGAGCTTCCAGATCCTACTGCTGGGCAAGTTATGGAGAGATGTAATGTTTGTTCAGAGAAATCATACTGTGCACCATGCGCACATTGTGATAAGAAAGTATGCGAAGATTGCAAGTCGGCGCATATGGAAGTATTGCGAAGAGAAATAGCTAGAATCAACAATCAAATTCGTCGTGGAGTAAATAGACTTCAAGATATTTTAGGTATAGTGGAACGAAATACAGCAAATCTACAAACAAACTGCGGCACCGTTGCTGGTGAAATTGATGAAATACATAAACGGTTAGCTAAAGCTTTAAAGGACCGAACGGATTTTCTAAGAAATGAAGTTGATAGATACTTAGCTACTGAACTTAGAAACTTAACACACCTTAAAGATAATTTAGAGTTAGAGTTAAGTAACATACAGAGCAACTGTGATCTGGCGGATAAATATATGAATGACGACGTAGAATGGGAGGATACAGAATTAGTTGACACTAAGGAAATTTTCTTAAAAACTGTTGAATTTCTTAGAAACTTTGACTATGAAGCAGGAGATTATAATCGTAGAATAAGGTTTATAATGACACATGATCCCAATCAACTAGTAATGCACGTTGCTAGCTACGGAGAGTTGAATATCGCTCATCCTAATATGTACACTGGAAGTCTGCAACCGTCTACAGGATTAACTAGGTCTAAAAGTGATCACAGGTTAGCTACACAATTCCGCCAACAAGAGGAAGCAAAAGGATATACAGAAAACGATGAGCCAGTTTTAGGAGGACGTAAGTTTGGCGAACGTCGACCTCCACCACCTGAAAAACACACAAGGGACTACGGGGCCACGGATGATTATAGTGGCTACGAATCAGAGCATAGACCTTCACGAAGATTCCGTTCTCGCTTTGTTAAAAGTCATCAACAAGATGACTCGGATACAGAGCAATCTACACGTTCAGTTAAGGCTGAACAAAAAGAGAAGGAAAAAGAAAAAGTTACTGATACAGAAGATGCAACGCGTGGTCCCCTTAGTGGTATATTCAGATTGAGTGATTGCCCACGTGTCATGCAGAGGATATTAGATGTTGACAGTGGAAAGAAAAGGGAGAAGAAGGAACCTCCCCCACCTCCAAAACCTGTTCAACCAGCGCCTCTTCCTCAACGTCGTGCACCACCAGCACGGCAGCAAAGTGAAGATGATGAAATAACACGGTTAAAGAGACAAAATAAGGGCGCAACTTCTTCTCAAGAAGCAGATCGGACTCCTCAACGTCCAGCGGCAGAAGAAGAAAGAACTTCTGTCACTCGAAAACCACCTACACCTGCTCGTGAGGTGAGTTGGGAAGAAGAAAGGGAATAAAAATAACTACAGAAGTCCGTTTAAAAATCTTCTCACAAATACTAACAAGAAAAATGCGACAACTAAATAGGACATTCCATCAGTTATACACTCCACGTTTATTCATTTGTACATTACACAACACGACAACAAAATCAGAATTCCAGGTGACAAACCGAATTTAAATATATTCCTCAGGCCTCCAGTGATGGTGAATCCGACGAATCTGTTGGATCTTTGCAACGAAATCAGCGAAAAATTACAACACCAGCACCGAAACCAACTGTAACAAGAAGACCATCGGCCTCAGACACATCTAGCATCCTGCGTCCATCGGGTCGCGCAGCTAGCACCGAATCAAGTGCTTCTACTGAAAGTTCCGGCTCGGCGGTGAAACATACAGGTGCAATACTTACTATTGCCGAATTGAAAGCAAAATATAGTACTAATGGACTTCCACCAAAACCGAATCCCCGTTTTTTGTCCGCAGGCAGTGAAAGACCAACCCCCGTGACATCGAATGTCGGCGGCGCACAAAGGGTTCAAAGCCGGTTTGTTGGATCGCAGCGGCCGACACCGGCACCAGCGCCCGCCGAGCCGGCTCACGATGACTCCGATACGAGCTCCGAAGAGGATACAGACTCTTCCGAGGAGAGTGAAGAAGAGCCTACGATGCAGAGGAAGTCCGAGAGTCAGGCGATGGCCAGAAGTGACATTGGTCCACTATTAGCACGCAGCAATAATGCACGAAGTGACGCTCAGGACACTAAGAGTAAAGACTCGTCTAACACTCCACGAACTCGTACCCGGCAACCATCTCAAACTGAAGAGGAACCGTCATCCCGTTATGGCGCATCCGGTGGCAGCACATATAATAATCGTTACGGTAGCAAACCAAAAGAAGAAGAGTCTAAGTCATCATTAGATGATGATTCTAAATATCCAACTGCCCGATCGAGGTATCTGGCTATGAAAGAACGTCGGAATCGCCTTGCTCGCAGCAAAAGTAGCCACACCGGTTTTGGAGCCGGTGACGACGATGATCTAGATGAACCTGTTTCCCCGACAACTGCTTCGCCATCTGCATACTTAGCGGCTCGATACGGCTCCGGCACAGGAGGTTCAGAGTTGTCTCGTAGCCGATCATCTCACGCATTGAAATCAAGGGAAAGCTCACCTGAACGTCCAGTTTCTGGCGAAAAAGATGGAGCTGCGTTGAGTTCATGGGCCAGATACTTGAAAAACAAGTATGGATCCCGTGGTAAAGAGCGTGAATCTAGTGGTACATCTTCGAGCACATCGCGTCGCCTGTCTCTCGGGCTACCTCTACGCTCAGCGAATGAGCTTGCCAGTTCTGATGACGATTCAAAAAACGCGGCAGGCTCCCCCATCTCCCCTACGGCGGCTACAGCAGCGGTAGCAGGTTAGAGAAATGAGTGGCGTGTATATAGGTTTGCGGCTTCTGAGACATGCTTGAGTTTTGTAATTATGAATGTGTGTAACCGTTGTTTTTGTCTTAGGTTTCGCAGCAGCAGGTTCCTCCCCTAGGAGCCAGTATCTGCAGAAACGCCGGTTACAATTCAATGTGGGGAGTCGGGGGAGCGAACCAGGTTATTTTACATGGCCTCGAGGCATCGCTGTAGGACCTGACAATACAATGGTTGTGGCAGATTCGTCTAACCATAGAGTACAGGTACGAACATAAATATTTTAGTCAAAGCAAATTTTCCAATTTTCCTTAAACTAGTAAGTTGTATTTGTCTTCTGGGTGTGTGTAGAAATCAATCGTGTGAAAAACTCAATACATTGATAAAAGATAGAAGCGTGGCTGCTATCTTCGGATTCAAAGCTGGATGGGAATGGGGTGTGTCTCTCCTTCACATGATTTTGTAATAGGTATTGCAACATTGCCGAATTGAGCTTCCGTGACCAATGAGGTGCTTCTCGTTCTCATGAGACCGCCTCAAGGTAACAGCTGTTGCGCTGTCGTATTTAGTTTGTTTGTAGTGACCAATAATACAAATGGAGGAAGAAGGGGATTCCGTCGGCATAATACTTATAGGGATTTCTAAAAAGCATTATGACACACTAAAAAAGGTTAAAAAGGTTTCATTTTTGCATATCCATTTTCTTTCGTTTTGCGAATAACTTATTTAACTTAAATACGAGCATAGTCAGCTCGGTCACGAGCACCACGGCTGGTGTAACTCGATCGAAACGTCGAACAAATTATTTAGAAAAGCTTTGTCAAGTAACATGTAATAAGTATTTTAAGTATCGCTTCAAAACCCGTTAGATAACTACAAAATGTGTAACTAACGTAGAAGTCTCAAGCAATTATTAAATAAAATTTTATTTAGTTTCATAATAATTCATAGCAACGTTTGTCATTTTCTTTCTACCAGGTGTTTGATTCGAACGGCATCTTCGTAAAGGAGTTCGGTCAGTACGGCAGTGGTGAAGGTGAATTTGACTGCCTGGCCGGAGTTTCCGTCAACAGGATTGGACAATACATCATCGCAGACCGCTACAACCACCGCATACAGGTAATGATTTACCTTTTCAAATTACTTCATTAAGAATTAGTCAGGTGTCAAATTTTGTCACCAGGCATAACAAGTTTGGCTTCTAGTCAGACATACTCTCGAGTTTCTTATTAATTTGCCGGATTTTGCTCTGGAGATCATCTGGAAGTAAAGGGAAAACCTAACTTAACAACTTTGGAACTTATTGTAAAATTCTAGCGACAGTAGCCAAATGCATCGATATATATACCACCATTAAGATAACGCATAACTAATGTTTTGCTACAATTTAAATTCAGTAATATAAGTTTAGTTTAATAAAAATAATAAAGTTAGGGCCATGCTGAATTCCAGCTGAATTAGGCCAGCACGGCCTGGGTGGACCTATCGCCTCCTTTAATCATCACAAAGAATACATTTATTTTTAATGCCTAAACAAGTAAGGATGGGTCAGCTAGTATAAAATTGTGATAACAAATATTTACAGAATAAAATTAAATATAAATAGTTACAAATATATTACATACACCTTCGGACATTAATCGATCAATCTGATGAAGATATTATGTTAGTATTGATTTCACCCGGTATCTTTGTCCTCCCATATTCGCATTGTACTTTCGTTATTAAAAAATAAATACTTTATATGAATCCAAATACCTAATAATTTTAAAGCCATTGCTCCATATTTTAATTAAATCACAGAGATATGAAACCTCTCAATCGGGGAAGTTGTCTGCGAAAGACAGACACACTGGAAGACGTTAACTCGGTATACAACGCTAACACTTTCTAAGTTAGCTCCAGTAAACTTTGGCGTTGATATAAGTTAGAGATGTGGATACGGGTAAGTCAAATATAGAAGCAATACTTGGGAAACCAAGCCGCGTATTTCAAAAATATCCATTATATTTTAATTCGGCAATTGAATAACCGGTTCAAGTTGATTGTGATTAATCACACGCTGCATTACCTTGGCGAAGAATCTTTTTTCTTTTATAAAACGAGCAATGGGAGCCTTTTGGTGACTTCTGACGCCCATGGACATCCGCATTACAGTCGTACAGACGTGTTGCCCTCTTACCCTCGGGTGAGACACCGGACAGAAAATCTGTCTATTTACGGTGGTGTCATGTGAGCATGAGGTACCTCCCCGGTCGTGCCTGCAAAATTCAGCTGCAATACGGTACAGCACTACAAGTATGGTATATACGTGGCAATATAAGTAGGATACGTGGCAATATTAGTATATATTTATATATTGATGTCTTAAGTTTACACGAATGGGCCACTAAGGTTCTGTATTGGAGGCCGCGTTTTGGAAAACGAAGTGTTGGTCGACCGTTCACCAGGTGGGCAGACGATCTCCGTGCCGTAGCTGGTCGGGGATGGATGTGAGGAGACCGGCCGCATTAACGTTCATTAATAGAGGCCTATGTCCAGCAGGACCGATAAGGGCTGATAATGATGATAATGATGAATGTTGCTCAATACAATAAAACTACTTTTACGGATTTTATTGCGGTTTATTTAATTATTTAACTAGCCCGACGTTACAAAGGCTTTACAGCAACCATCACGGGTGGACTGAGATGACAGATGAATAAGAAGCTGTGAACAATTAAATAAACCGGGATAAAAACCGTAAAAGTAGTTTTACTGTAATAAGTGTAATAGGCTACACTTTATATACTTATACTTTACATTGGATGAAGAAAGGCTAAAGTTGATTATAGAGTAGTACTGCAGCCGGGTTTGGCCGGCACTACCAGGGAGGTATTCGAAACGTATTGCTATTTACCTGTTTTTCTTGCCCCTGCAGTGGTATAAAAAATGTAACTTCATCTCAGTAGACGACCGGTTGGCTGAGTTGGTAATGTCCACGTGATACGCCAGAGGTCGAGGGTTTGAATCCCGCCTAGGTCATGGATGTTTATATTTGTATTATATTCTATTTCTATAATAAAAATCTTGAATATATAAAATTTCTTAAATTTATAAAACATTAAATATATTTCCGTTGTCCAGTACCTGTAACACAAGTCCTAACGGTACTTAATACAGGGCTAGGCTAACGTAGTTTGATAAGTTCTCAGATATTATTATTATTGTTATTATTATTATATTATTGTCTCTGTCTATCTTCACTAATATACCTCCCTCTCAACTTCCGGGAAAATCTCTTTCTTTCCATCGTCACTGAATAATATATATCTTCAATTCCCTTGAAAATCTCTTTCATTATATCTTTACTTACTTATATCTCCCAGTCAACTTCTGAGTAAATTTCTCTTATTCTATTTACATTTACTCATACCTCAGTTTGCTGATAAATCTTTTTCTTTTCATCTTCACTATCATATACCTCCCTACTTAGTCAAACGTGCCTAAAGAAGTTTCACTTCAAAAAGTGGTATAAATGGCCATCTATGCGTTATAAATTAAAAACCTATCCTTATTTATATTTATATCATTTACATAATAGCTAGCCAAAACGGTCGTAAAATCGTTTATCACTCTCAAAATAAAGTTAATTTATTTACATTTTATATACCATGAGCCTATTTGTGTTTTTATGGGTCCCGCCGAGCACCGATAAGGCTCGGGAGATTTAAAGGGAATTTCCTTTTATGTTACACCAATACAATTTCATATAACAAAGATTTGTACATCTCGAGAAAATAAAACTGGGACTTTATGATCGATCGCGTTACGTACGTACTAGAGGAAGGAAACGAATTAGCTTATAAATTGAGAACTGAACTAAGCAGGAACTGATACATTATTAACGAAAAAAGATACCGGATTTTAGCTACAAAACTTTAGAATGATTAATCACCAAATGATTATCTGAAAGAAATAAATAATAAAAGGGCATATAAACATAAAAAAGGAAATCAGCGGCAGAAATAAGTGAATGGTGATGAAATTGTATCTATGCTAATAAAATAAATCTGAACAACAGACAAACATGCTCATGTTTGTCTGTTTATTTTTTGAGCACGCTGATTTCAGGAACTTTGGCTTCGTGATGAATAAGCCACTTATCGAGGAACGCTAAAAGCTATATACCGTGAAGGTACGAATAATAGGACCGGTGTTAGGCTGACGAAGCTGCGGGGTGATGCTAGTTTAAAACAATAACACATACATAAAAACTCCAATATTAGAGTTACCTGAACACCCGGTTTTTTTGCGCGTATGTCTTTACATACCGTGTAAATTACTTCATGAGCTGGTTATCATTGTACAGTATTGTATAATTGTTGATTGATATTTTTACTTGTCTTGGATACCAGGTGTTTGATCCAGCCGGGCGCTTCCTGAGATCCTTCGGTAGTCAAGGAACTGGCGACGGGAAGTTTAACTATCCATGGGGAATCACCACAGATGCCCTCGGATTCATCTACGTCTGCGACAAGGAAAACCATAGAGTACAGGTAAGTTCCAACGACTGTACAAATGCGAAAGTATTTATGTTTGTTTATTACTCACTCACGTAAAATGAAAATATGTTAAGGAATTAAGTTGAAATTTGACACATAGTATGTAGATTGCATTGTGCAATATCCTGAAACGAAAATGAATTGTTTCTTTGGGATACATTTTTTATTACATTACTTAGAACACTCTGGTAACATCTAGTATTGTATTGTAATATCCTATTGCGATGTGTTTATCATCATGCAATTGTTGGACCTAATATAGACAGACCATCTTGGTCATAACGTTTGAGCCCCTGTTAAGGCGCCTAGACCAGATGATGAGCTGTTTTAAAATTGAAGTCCTGCCAAAAATAAATCTACATTTTAAGTACATGTTTAATGGTCCTGACCTCTGGTTTTACTCGATTGTTTAAAAAATTTATTGATAACATTAACTGTAGTGATATCGTAATTTGTATTGATAACATTAACTGTAGTGATATTGTAATTTGTATTGACAACATTAACTGTAGTGATATCGTAATTTGTATTGATAACATTAACTGTAGTGATATTGCAATTTGTATTGATAACATTAACTGTAGTGATATTGTAATTTGTATTGATAACATTAACTGTAGTGATATTGTAATTTGTATTGATAACATTAACTGTAGTGATATTGTAATTTGTATTGATAATTCAACTGTAAAATTTATTATCTACCCAAAATTGATTCTCAGCGACAAATGCAAAAGTCGGTGCCTCAAAACCGTCCGTATAAAATATGTACAGTTGTTAAAATATGCAACAGCAAACATCTCACAGCGCGTCAGGTTGACCTTGCAAAACATTATGTTTATGTACAATCACGGATACTTTAGAGTGACAGTTCAGTATGAAATCATGTACCTTGTATTTTTGTTAACCAAAGGTACCCAGCATTAAAATATGCTTAAGCAGGGTTTTTCATTAATTATCAGTCAGTTAGTAGTGATTTCAGTCTATGATTTTTAGTCTCCTTTTTTAATAGCATAATGGGGTAAACGAGCAATCGGATCCTTCTGATAACTACCGACGCCCACGGACATGATTGTTACGTAGATGCGTTGCCCTCATATCACCCCCCCATTGGGCCACCGTAGATCACAAACAGCAGGAAACGCTACAGCGGCGCTGTCACTTTACGCCGGTATCAGGTGAGCGGGAGGTACTTCTCCGGTCGTACCGGCCCGATTCTGTTGCATAGAAGGAGTAGTACCTTGCATGACACTACATCCTATGTATGTATATATGTATGTATGTATATATATATATATATATATATATATATATATATATCAGCATAATGTATTTTACCAATAGTTTCAGAAAAATAAATGACGCGTTAATGTTTTTCATCTCTATAACGGACCTCGAAATATGTGCATTAACAATGGCGTTTGTGGTTCGTTCAGACTTCAATTAGAAACATTAAGTACATTGATAAAAGATAAAAGCGTCGCTGCTATCCTCGGATTCAAAGCTGGATGGGAATGGATCGCGTCTCTCTTTCAGATAATTTTGTAATAGGTATTGCGAAATTGCCAAATTGAGCTTCCATGACCAAAGAGGTGCTTCTCGTTGTCATGAGACCGCCTCAAGGTAACAGCTGTTGCGCTGTCGTATTTAGTTTGTTTGTAGTGACCAATAATACAAATGGAGGAAGAAGGGGATTCCGTCGGCATAATACTTATAGGGATTTCTAAAAAGCATTATGACACACTAAAAAAGGTTAAAAAGGTTTCAATTTTTGCATATCCATTTTCTTTCGTTTTGCGAATAACTTATTTAACTTAAATACGAGCATAGTCAGCTCGGTCACGAGCACCACGGCTGGTGTAACTCGATCGAAACGTCGAACAAATTATTTAGAAAAGCTTTGTCAAGTAACATGTAATAAGTATTTTAAGTATCGCTTCAAAACCCGTTAGATAACTACAAAATGTGTAACTAACGTAGAAGTCTCAAGCAATTATTAAATAAAATTTTATTTCGTTTCATGATAATTCATAGCAACGTTTGTCATTTTCTTTGCCAAGTACCTTGTAATAAGTATTTTAAGTATCGCGTTAAAACCCGTTTGATAAATACAAAATGTGTAACAAACGTGAAAGTCTCAAACAATTATTAAGTAAAATTTTATTTTATTTGTTCATAATTCATGGTAACGTTTGTCATTTTCTTTCTACCAG
>JAFELO010000020.1:449837-463320 GCA_017140195.1 Eumaeus atala | reverse complement strand
GTGGTCTTATCGCACCACGATAACATAATCCTGTGCTAGGTACCGTAAGGACTTGTGGTAGAAATACCAGACAACGAATATATATTCAATATTTTTTATACACTTAGGACTTTGTATATATTTAAGATATTTATTATAGAAATACATACATAAACATCCATGACCTAGGCTGAATTCAAACCCGCGACCTCTGGCGTAACACGCGGACTAACCGCCATGTTACCCACTGAACCAGTCGGTCGTATACATATACATATATTGTAGTAGCCCTGAGCACGTGCCTTGTATTGGCAAATCTATAAATCTATTACCTGCATTAGCTTTTGAGGATAGAACGTGACTTACGGCTCGCACCAATATATTATGCACTGACTATATAAGACACTCAACAAATATTTTTCTGCTTCCACTTTTAAAGAGCGCCTATTTCCACCGGTAATGGGGAACTGTTACGATGGAAAATGTAAATTTTCCGTTCTAAAGCTATTTTTTTTTCCAATCTAAAGTCATCTGTGCAATACTGAATTATTTCTCTATGTTTATTTCGATTAAAATGCGCCTGCTATTGGGACATGTTCGTCTTAAGTTACGATGAGACAGACGATGAAAATCATGTTATATTAAAAATTCATGTTATATTAAAAATTCATGTTATATTAAAAATCCAATTTACATAAGATTAATGATCATGACGAGCTTGAAGTTTTGCCAAAATAGTCGTAATGTAAAGGTTATCTAACGAGGCAGGATAAGAGATAACTTGGATAAGCAGACACAACTGTCTTCACCATGTCCTGTTCTGATAACACGGCTATCAAAGAACAGAGAGAAAGCTTTGGAGTGTTATGTACTTAGAAATCAAAAATCCAAAAACAAAAAAAAAATGCTGTCATCTGACCAATTATAAATGAACACAAGCCCTTTAGATTCCAACTTTCCAAACGCGTCTTCTCTTCTAGAAACTTATAATTTTTCCTATATTTTCATAAGTAATAACCAGACCATGGTAAACTGGTGCCGGTCAATGAAATGTTTTAATTCGATATGTTGCAAAAGGACAGATAGTCAATAATAATCACTTTTAATAATAAATAAATATCTAAAATATGAGTTGTTGGTATTTTACTGACCTGTAAGTATTTTTATTGAAGATAACCAAGCACTTCATATGAATTTTATTTTTAAGGTATTCCAGTCCGATGGTACCTTCGTGGGTAAATTCGGTTCGTTTGGCTCGAAACTTGGACAACTGGAGCATCCTCATTACATAGCCGTCTCCAGCACCAACCGCGTGTTGGTCTCTGACTCCAACAACCACAGGATCCAGGTGTTCGACGTCAACGGAAGAGTTCTGTCGTCGTTCGGAGAAGAGGGCTCTGAAGACGGCCAGTTTAAGTTCCCGAGGTAAATAAATGATGAACACTATCTATAAACCAAACTATAGTAATTATCATCATATTTATACAGTCTCCTTGGTTATTAGCATATAATTTTAGGCTCGATTGCGGAAATAGGGTTATTTGTATAGATGCCAAGATGGATATCCTGAAACTCAAAGCCAATCTAGGCAATTAAATGAACTAATTGTAATCATCATACAATACACCCTACAAAAATATCGTGAAAGTATGGTATAGATATATTTGAAGTAAACGCATTTACTTTTGGAACATTAAGACGACGGAGGTAAAATATCAGCTGAACCGACTGAATTGCGCTTAAGTTGAGCCTAATTTTTCCCTATTATTTCGTATATTGCAAATGAAGTCAATTTACTACATATAATTCAGGAAATAGTTTTTACAAATAAGTGAAAATATGTAAAAGTTTCCGATTCTCTGCCAAAAATACCTACGTGATCTCCTTACAAAGTACAAGCAAATTCGATTTATTCAGAAAATTTCCAGCTGGACGTTTTAATTTTTCAGCAGATAAAACTAAATGTTTTGTAAAATTTAAGAGTTGTCATTTCAATTTTGAAACGTTTTCGGTTGGCTTATAAAATCGTATTAATAAGTTTCTGTAGGAATTGTTATGTGGCCTGGAGTCAGGAATGACGTTTTACCTACTTCCGAGCGCTGACTTCGAACATGAGTCATTAAGATATTCTTTCTACTGCTCAACGTAAAGTAGACTTATTGATGTCTTATGTTACGCGAATGTTACTTATTACAACAAAATTACTTTTTCGGATTCTATCGTGGTTTATATAATTATTTAACTAGACCAAGTGTTACAAAACCTGCAGTCTGTGAAGCATGCAGCATGGTGAATTTGGCCCCTACCATCACATTAGATTTGATAATGCACAAATCCTCACTAGGGAACACCGATTCCTTCCAAGGATGATCCGTGATGATATTGAAATTAAAAAAACATCCAAATTTAAATAGAGAAGATAGCTGGATTCTTCCCTCTGCTTGGGACCCAATGGTAAGCATAATAAAATCAAAGAGTAAAGATTACACCTCAAGGTAGCAAGATTTAATAAGTATTGTTTGCGTTAATCGGAACAAATAAAGTTATTACTCTTCGGGTACTTTTAAAAGCTTAGAACATCAGGACATTTTTCACCTCAGTCCACCCGTGACTATGGTTGCTCTAAAGCTTCTGAAACGTTTTTAGGCTAGTTAAATAAACCACGATAGAATTCGTAAAAGTAGTTTTATTGTAATGAGTAAAGTAGGCTTATTAATATGAATTTATATTATTTACAGGGGCGTTGCGGTGGACGACCAAGGTTACATCGTTGTGGCTGATTCTGGTAACAACAGAATCCAGATCTTCCACCCTGATGGCGCGTTCCTCCGGGCCTTCGGCTCCTGGGGTTCAGGAGACGGAGAGTTCAAGGGTCTCGAGGGCATCGCGGTTATGTCTGGCGGTAACATTATTGTCTGCGATCGTGAAAACCACAGAGTTCAAGTATTTTAGAGGTAAGTTCATTTTACAGTAGGTGCCAAAGTGGGCGAGGGCAATCACATATGATGCCACATAAGATATGCAGCATCATGGCAGCCTTGGGCCTTTTATATTTTAGTGGAACAAATTTATTTGATTTGTTTTTGCTTTTTATTAAAGTCAGTGTTACTTTTACTAGAGTCATCATGGGGATATATAGGGACTCATTCGATAGAGTTATGATCACCCTATAGTGTATTCTTTAATTTGACTCAAAGTTTTCTACTACGTATTTATGAATAACTTAGAAATGAGCATTTAATTTTCTTCATATTCCAGATTCAACGAAGTCGTCACTGCGATTGTGCAATAAACACTGTAAGCTATGCTTAAAAATAATACCAAATAAAAAGCCAAACACAAAGATTGCAATACTTGTTGTTAGTGTTACTACATTTATTTATATTTATGCTCATTTATACAAAAGTTAACATATTTCACCATCTTTATATTTATATCGTTATTTATTAATATTTATTCATTTTCATTAGAACGTCGCAATTCATCAAATTATCATGGTCCTCGTGTTCTGCTTAAGTGTCAAATTAAATTTGTTTTACAAATCTATCATCTATACAGATAACACTTAAATATGTGATCTCATCTAATCACGCAGTTGAAGGCATAGAATAAATACTTTAATTTATTTGAGCATTTAATAAATAATTCGCACTATAAATAAATTTCAATAAATATAAATAGGTACAGAGTTTTTCAACAAAATATTTATAATGTAGCAAGTCTTTTCAAGAGTTTTGATACTCTTGTTTCAGAAGTTTATGTGAATATACTTCAAATAAATTTTATATACGGTCTAGTCATTTGAGTAATTTTAAGTGTTTTAAAACTAATATGCCAAAGTTTTATTATTTATTACGTATTGTTCTACATACAACGTTCAGTAACCTAACATTATGATAATAATGACTATGTTCTAACTTGGTTGGTCCAAAATATATTTATATAATATTTTATATACTAAATTATATATGGTTATATTTCAGTTTATTTATCGCATAACTATAGCTTTTTCTATAAATCTATCATCAAAACACATTGTATGCTTTTTTGTTAATCTAAATTGTGAAACTAAGATTGCTTATACTTTCTTCCGTTGCACATATTGTAATATTTACACTTCTTATTCCTCTCCATGTAATCCCATTTTACGTACATTTTTAAATATTTAATCTTGACATTTATTGTCTTATTTTTTAACAATATTTTAAGTCTGTGACACACTTTCACGACATTACATGCAGACAGACGCAGGCCCAGGCAACTAATAGAAACTAATAGATTTTACCTAGAGTGCGAAATTACAATGCATGGGTTCTTAATGTAGTATTCTGCTGTTTCTTAAATCTTCACAGATTTACAATAAAAAAAATTACTTTAATATCATGTTAAATGAGACCTCGTTATTTTTTTATTATCAAACTTAACGCCTTGCTTATCAAACATAATTTTTAAATATAGAATATTTGTTATCTGAATTATTAGGTTAAATAACGCCATCTGCATTGGTGTGCAACACATTATATTCACTAATATCGACCGTAACGTTTCGCATTTTATATTATTACGAATGTATTCGAACGAACAGTTGATAGGTACGCAATATGTTACGTCTTTATATAACAGTTGTGTAAGTTCAAATAAAATGATTTGTTATTGATAATGTTGTTTTATTTATATATAACCAGTGATCGAAAGACGAGCGCCTATGCCCTTGAATGGAATAACATCTTGCTTGAGAAATGGTCAGTTTGTGAACACACAAAACCACATGAGAATCCGTTCAATACGTTTTCATAAAATCGATCACATGAAGATCTTTATTCTGCGTGATAGATCAGTTGGCCCGGGAATGGCATCAATCGTCTTTGTTCGCACTCAACGAGGCTAAACCAGCAATCGGAGCCGTTAGGTAACTTTCATCGCCTATGAGCACCCGCACATGAACCATTCAAAATCTCAAGGATGCGATTACATACTTTGAATGGTTAAGGGTTAACCTCTTATTTTTCTTCTCTGTACACTTCCACGTCATAACCCGACATTATATCGGTTCGGGCATGTAGAAAGAATGGCAGGGGAAAGGTTAACACACTAGATGTACAATGCCAATGTGGAAGGATGTAGGTACCGGTGAAGACCAAGGCTGACATACCATGATCATATTAATCGGGTACTGTCCGAAGGTGGTGTGAAGAGTCTTCGCAAGCGGCGTGTTTGTATGAGGAGAGTAATGTGGAGCAGGCAAATGTGTAAGGATTGCGATGTGTGGCAGTCCGTTTTCTGTTTCTACCCCATAATTGAGCTGGCGTGAAGATGTGTTCTTGATGTTGTTGTTGCTATAATCGATATGTCTACATGTTCTCACTCACTAATTTGTGGACTTACCCTCTCTTTTCTACATCACAAACGTGATTGATCAGATGTTGCCCAGTGGTGTCAAGAGTCTACGCGGGGCGTTTGTACGAAGAGAGTAGCCACATGACGGAAGCAAGATAAGGAAATGTTCAGGCACGACCCTGGAGGCGCCTCTTTCGTATGATGACGCAGCATGGCCCATGGGCGGGAGGTGAATAGGAGGGCAACGCATCGGCTGAATTATGCTGATGTTCATGGGCGTCGATAGTAAAGAAAAGTATAGAAAAGTAAAGCTACAACGTTTCATGTGGCTTGTGAGTAGCCGGTAGTCTAATGGGAGGAGGAAATAGGGCAAAGCATCTGCCATTATGGAATGTGGCGTAAAAATGTGTCTTTCTTTTTGAGTGATCACATATATCATACCAGAAATCCTGTTGGTGTGATGCAGCAATCGTGCTTGGTTAGCATGCTATTCATGGGGCTCCCTGGTTGTTGTTATGGATTTAACTAGTTAAAATAATATAAAGTAGCTCAGAATACTCTGTATTCTTTGCACGTAATTTTGTGCTCTGGTGCTACACCTGGTGGTATATATTTATAGAATAGGTAGGCAAATGAGCAATCAGAGCCTTTTTACGACTACCGACGCTCGTGAACATCCACATAATTACTATGCCGATGCGCTGCCCACCTTTCCCCCAATAGGCTACTCACAAACCACACAAAACGCGACACTGAAGATGTCACTTCATGGCGGTATTATGTCAGCTAGAGTTACCTCTCTCGTGTCGGTCCAATTCCATTGCATAGGAGGATTTAGTGTCATGCACTATGCTTGGCACTGCATCCTCCTAAAATTTATGATTTATGGGCATCAGTACCTCCAACTCATTTTTAAATAATAACACACTCCAACTCGTTTTTTTAGGTTATGTGCTCTCCATAAGGAGATAATATAAATTATATATAATTATATTATATTTATATATAATATAAATTCATAAAAAGGAAAATGCTAGCTTTATCTTTAAGCTTCAAAATACTTTTATAAAGACACGATAATACGCGATCACTTTAGACTCACATTAACATTGCTGTGAGTATAACAAGAATTTGATTAAAATTCAATCTTCAGCACTCGATAGATTATAAAAGATCTTTTATCAGTGATGTTCTTATGATAAATCGACGCTTCTCCTTATTTCATTATCCGATTTTTGCCGAACGATTTTTCGATACGATTTTGGGATATGATAAATGGACTGAATTCGACTTTACATTGACATGTTAATTAAATAAAGATTGATTCTTGTAATAGATAGAGCAATCCAACTTTTCGCATAGAGTGAAGTCATAAGATAGAGGCAGTGACATGATCACATATAGGTAATAATGTTCAACAGCAGTCAAGATATCCTTTAATTATATTTTTTTAATGGCGCGGGGAAACCCATTTAGGCTCCCTCACCGTTCTAGTGATGTGTGGAGCTCGCAGCATATTAAAGTGCCGAATACCTAGAAAATCCACCGCGAGTGTGGTGCCCTGGAACTTCAAATCATCAGGGACCATCGAAGGCTGGCCAGTCCTTTAAGGGACCGACACCTCCTCCGCAGCAGGGCTGTTCCGCACCACAGGACGACCCCATCAGCTTTGGGACAGTGCAATGGTACGAGGTTCCCATCCTCGTCCCTCGCCCTCTTTGCAAAAGCGCCTCTTCCTGTTTCTCTTTTGTCCCCACTTCGTATAAGGGGAGGGCTCACAGCCACGACAAGACGTAAATCATTGTAGAGCACTCATTAGATCCTGGGTCGGACCAAAGGTTTATGGGGATTTATCAATTACTAATAAGAGTCTGAAGTCAGAAAGTCGGAGGCGTACTATTTGAGGCACTCGGGTTTGTGAATTTGACACGGGAGTACCCGTGTCAAATTTTCTACTTATCCACATTCCTTAAGTAAACTTCCGATATGTTTTATATTATATTTGTACCCGGACAGTGTTGTCAATGCATAGAAAATTCTTCGGTCTGTGGTTTAGATGACCCATTTTTCCTAGAGGGTATTGGCAAGACGACAGATTTTGTAATCCTATTTTTACACGAATATTATTTCACAAGCTAACATTATTTTAGTAATAAAATGCGCTTTAATGAAAACTGTGGTATTTTGAACAAACGATTTTATAACGAGGCGCCAAAACGTTTATTGTTTTTAGTAAGATTTGCTGCATTCCATCGGAACTGAGCCGGCACGACCGGGGAGGTACCTCTCGCTCACATGATACCGCCGGAAAGTGACGTCTTCGGTGTAGCGTTTCGTGGGGTTTGTGAGTAGCCAGTGGTCCGTTGGTGGACCGGAGGAAAGGAAGCAAACGCATGCGCAGTAATTATGTGGATGTTCTTGGGTAGACGCAAAAGGCTCCGGTTGCCCCCAAACAATAAAAAGGTGTTATGTCGTCAAAGTCACGTCCAAGGAGTTTCAACTGAGTGGCCTAGAGCAAAGAAATAGAAGTTTTTACCGAATCGTGACGTCCTGCACATATGATACGTGTTTCAGCAATTCCTTTTTATAGAATAGAGGGCAAACGAGCAATCAGGGACTTTTTACGACTGCCGACGCTCATGAGCATCCACATAACTACTGTGCCGACGCCAGGCCCTCCTTCTCCTCCCTCCATTGGACCACCGGCTACTCACAAACTGTACGAAACGCAACACTGTAGATGTCACTTTATGGTGGTATTGTGTGAGCGAGTAGTACATCCCCGGTCGTGCCGGCCCAATTCCGATGCAATGCAGCAAATCTTATGGCTGTACAATGTGGCTGTCAGTAGTAATTTGCACTTTTCATGTACTGAAAATATTATTAATCTCAATGTCTTATCTCGACCGGGTGATTTTTAGAGTTGATTCAAAGTTTTCTTTTATGTGATTAATACACTATACTTTTATCATGCCAGTTCTGATAAGCCGGTCTAAATTCTTAAATGTGAGTGGGTGGTATTTGACTGATAGGTTAGGACACTTCCGCCACGTGACCTAGGGTAGACATGTTCAACCACATGCGTGAGGTCCCGGTTTCAAGTCTCGGATCGGAACAGTGTTCTTGGCATTTTTCTTGGGTTTTAAACTACTCCTACCAGGTAGATGTCAGAAAGTTAAAAAGGATTATACCAACAACTAGTCCGTGTAATTTAAGAAAGAGGTAGCGCCATGCTGCATATGTAGTGCCATGCACCGTGCATGGCAGTACCTCCTCCTATGCAACGGAATTGGGCCGACACGGCCGGGGAGGTCTCTCTCGCTCTTTTGATGCGATGCATCGGCATAATTATGCTGATGTTCATGGGCGTCGGTAGTAGTTGAAAAGCTCCGATTGCTCGTTGGGCCCCCCTGTACTATAATAGAAGAATAGTTACGTCGTGCATATGTCCGCGCAACAGGCATCCGTCACCCACAAACGACGCATTCCCACACTCAACACAGTTGACAGCACCTGTCTGTCATTGAAAAGCTTTACTGCCGCTCCGCACTTCCGCTGCATGTGTGTCTGCTGTGAATTACATACGTTCTATCAACTTCAAATTACAAAAATGTTGGACACGTACACACACACACGCACACACGCACGCACGCATGCACGCACGTACGCACGCATGTCTTCATCCTAACTCCCAAGGCCCCTGATATCACGATATATACACATTTATCTTCCTTCGTCCACGTTCATACAAAATAAGCAATCATTTTAATTTGAAATTAGGTATATTTTATCGAGTTTCAAAGCAGAAATTTGGCATTATAAATTATGTTCGACTGCATGATGTCTCCTAAAGACAAGAGGATGTTAACTCGATGAACAGCTCGAGTATTTGCTTAGTCGGCTCGAGTGTACTTTAACGGGATGTAAGATAGAGACGTGAATACGGTTAGATCAAGTATAGTTGGAAATTTGGCAAAACACACGAGTTAGCGGCGTATTTTGCTGTATGTCATTCGAATAGATATTACATATAAGTCTTAATCCCCGAAAAGATATATTATTCATAAGACGCACAGTTTTCTTTTTGTAGAAATATGTAGATGTATGATACTACATATAATACAGATTATATTTTATGTTTACCAGCTAGTGAAGTTTATGTTTATCTGGAATGGACAATAAGAGTTTAAAGTAATGGCTACTACGTCACATTTCGTCTGGTAGTTGAGGGGCCCTTAGTGACTTCTCAATAACTGGTTAATTAAGTATAAAACCTATAATTAACACACTTTTTTTGGTTTCGCGGGGAAATGCAATTACGCACTGCCACCTGTCTTAGGTGAGATCCAATAGACATGTGGGACTAGCGGATGAACCGAATACTCACTAAAACCTCGCGGGTGTTGTCGGCCGTCTATTCTGAGGTGAACCGAATCTTTTAGCAACAGGGCACTTCGGTGACTGGCCAGTCCCTCGTAAGGGACCGGGGACCGATCCGACAACCTAAAACCAATGGGGTCAGGTGCACACCCTAACTCCTGACTCCACATAGAGAGGCGGATGAAGCTGCGCTTAGCACCTTCACCGCAGTTCAATGCGTCGTTCGTGAGAAAGGCCATCTTTCATCTCCTCCTCTGTGGCCCGTCCAGCGGCCTCCTTCTGGGACATGACCATCTCGCAGAAGGAGGCCACCGCCTTCCAGGACCTGTCACTCGCGTGCATGAAACAGTTCAAGCTCGACAGTGAGAGGTCCTACCCTCCCAGCACCACTACCAAATCATGGCGCTGCACTGCCCATCTAGTGCACAGTTCTAAGGTGTGCTGGGCCGTGCCCACAGCAGCGCTGCACTCATGGCGGCGTGCCACCGTCTTCCGGCGGATCCGACACCGATACCGAAGCATATATGCCCGGTGAGCACCTGTGTCATGCGGAATGTTAGGGGCATGCGTTTGCAGCGCATCCAACGCTCAAGGACAAGCGTAGTGCTTTGGTCGTACGTAAGCCGTACATTGACTGCGGCAGACCTCATGCTTTCCTCGCCGACGTACCCATTGGAGACCCTCTTGCGGTAAATACTCACCTCGTGTCCTCCCCTCTTGTACCAAGAAGTACGGCAAATACTTCCGCTACTAGCTCGCACTGACTGTTGCTGCGGCCCAGGAGATCGTACGCTGCCCCCGTATACCCCTCACCGCGATTACCCGCTACGCTTTGCGGTCTTATTTGCTGCAGTGAGAGTGTCTACCCATACAGAAGCACCATACAAGACCATACTCCGGCTGACTCAGGAGTGAGGCCAGCAGCAGTAGGGCCTCCCATGTTGGGATATATTAACAGACTAATTTTAAGTATATGATAATTGTAAATAGTATTTTATGTCTAATAACATAAAATATTTAGTAGCCTGGAGTATATTTTAATAAATATACTCCAGGCTGCTAAACACAAACACGGTTAATTTTAAATAAATTACCAATTAACTGATAGCCCATTAATATTGTTAAAAATACTACAAACGCTCGTTTGATATTACATACACAATATCACTTTCTGTAAATATGCTATGAATAGTGATAAAATACTGACATGGATGTTCTTTTACACTTCATCATCATCATCAGTCGGACGACGTCCACTGCTGGACATATGCCTCCCTCATAGAGCGACATACGTCACGGCCGCGAGCCACCTGCATTCATATGTATTTATAAAAAAGCGAAATATCACGCACTGGTTAATCACGAAATTTCAGAAACAGTAACAAGTAGAAATATGAAATTTGACAGGTTCCTTTTAAGATGCTGACATTCTCCACGAACAAAATTTATGATCCTCCACCCCTAAGGGTGCAGTTTTGAGGTGGGAGTGAGCGGGTTCAACCGCGTGGGGATGCTACTATTGTAAAATTATTTAATCCTAATATTCGATATCACTAATGAAAGTGAACATTTTCAATGATTACCACCACGACCGATGAGAGCATCAGTGGTGGTGGTATACAATAGACAGAGGCTGGACTGCTAAAATCGTACTTCTTCTTGTCACTTCTTTTTCTCAACCGCAATTCACAATTCAATATTCAATCATAGAGAATTAATTATTGAAACCCTGAAATTTCACAATCGTAACTTTTCGTCCCATGGAAATTTCGGAATCAAATATACTTTATGATCTAGTCTCAGACATACCGACTAGACATAGAAAATGTCACATTAACTCTCGGCGTCACGGAGACACAACATTTTGATATATACCTTGTACCATGTGTCCAAAAAGATTGCACCATTTTATACTGTCCCTTAACCGGACCATTTTTTAACTATCTTTTTTTCTAATATAGGGCCGAGTGTAAATATAATATAATTGTACAGTCCATCTAAAACGAGGCAGTTTCAACATGGGATGCTACTGTTCGAATAACCTCTTCGTGGTGTATCCTGTGCCGCGATGGCCCCCTTGTAAAAGTGGTGAGTTCAATATTGCACCAATTTACAATATTACGCAAATAAAGTCAACCAATGATCCGACTTCCAATGTGTAATTTAGCGACCGGACAAAGATGATTGGCCGGAGGGAATCAAGGTCCAAGGACGCTTAGTTTGTGTGTTGACTTCCGGTTCAACTTAACCCAAATGTGCTCCATAACAATAATGGAACAAAGCATGAAGAAAAATGTAACATCCGTAAAAGTACCAGAAGTCTCCGTACTACGGGGTGGACACAATATACTTCGAGGCTGGGCAACCAGCTCACTCTTGCACAAATAACAACTTAGCCAAAAAAAAAGGAGTAGATCAGGCAAGTGATTTTGGACTGCGTAACCGATGAAGGTTCCCTACCTAGGTTCTCAGACTTAAACTTAAAGGATGGTACACTTGAAAGACTACTAAATCTTCAAAGATTAGAAAGGCAGCAGGAGCTGTTCGTAAGGTTGTGGGACTCGCTGTTGAGTCGGAAAGAGACGGGCGAGAATAAGAAATAAACGCCAAATATAAAGTTGCAGCACAGGATTTGCTCCTGCAATGGACCAGAGGATCTGGATGTGGTGCGTGGTGTCTTTTTCGGAGGAATTGCCATTGTGGGAGATTATTTTTCCAAGAATCGTGACTCGCCTGTCTTAAATTAATTGGCACAGGAAATAATGAAAGAAAAAGAGGATGAGGGTTATGTTCCACCTCCCGTCACTAACTTAGGAATGGATGCGGTTATGGTCCTCCTGCGAGGTAAAAGGAGGGCACATGGTCCAGATGGGGTATATGGTAGAGTATGGGCCATATCTCTAGGGCATCTTTGTGGTAGGCTGTGGGAGATACTCGAAAGCTGCCTGCTCTGAGGCCTGTTTCTGAAGGTCTGGAAGGAGGGTCGCCTGTACCAAAACGAAACAAACCATCAATTTCTGTGTCGCGTGTTCATCCTGTAGTGTTGTTGAACGAGGCAGGTCAGGCATTTGGGCGCATAAAAGCGACCCGTGACGTGAAACACTTAGAAGTGGCCTTGTTCCGGAGCTCCTTGATCTTCGGTACGGTTTCCGGGCGAACAGATCGACCATAGATTTATTGATTAGTTTCTATTTACAAAATGATGTAAAAATTGTTTTATTTCTTTACGATTATTAAAACTATCTTTATATAAAACGTCCGTTTAATTATCACAATAAACTCGTAATAAATAAGATTAACGCTTTATACACTATTTGAAATTTAAAGGTAGTGTGTATCAAGTTGATATAAACTACACACGTATAATTAAAATTGGGGGCAAAATATAAATTAAATATTATCCATAATAACTTACAAAACACACCGCATACATTGATATGGATAGGAAAATAAATGAAACCGCAACAGTTAGCGGTTTTTCGTTTTCGAACGCTTCTCAACTTTTACAAATAATTCCAAAGTTCGCAAGAGTGCGCAGCAAATTTTTATAAATTTATTTTATGGATAACTAGACTAGGCTAAAAACCACCATCATATATAAGACGTAATTTTTCAAAGACCTTTTAGGCCACATTTTATTTATACATATTATTTTTCATGTAAATTTGAAATAAAACTTATAAATGATTCAACTGCATTGAAATCTACAAAAGATGTGCGTGCGTTTCAGAAATTTATAGTACTTTGTATATTCCTTTAAGATAACTTTGAATGTGATGTTCGTTTG
>JAFELO010000020.1:421378-441159 GCA_017140195.1 Eumaeus atala | reverse complement strand
GCCTCCGACACCTAAAATTTTCTTTCGTAATTCTCAGAATCCTCAATTTCTTTTCCTGACATACTAAAGGTATGATATTGCTCCCAATAGTAATATATGGTAGCATTTTCAATTAATTTTAGAAATTAGCAACCTATTATAATAATTTGACTTTTCACACAATTTAATTTTAGACCAAATCTAACTCCACCGCAAAATGCAGTCTAGGTCCCTATTACATTGACTGACGAAGTTTGAAAGCGAGAACAAAGGGTCGTTTATAAATGTGCAAATTATCTGCATACACATGGTAGGAAGAGGTTACACGTTGTGAAATAAAATTATTAAAAATAGAGAAAAGGAGATGTGACATCACGCCACCTTGAGGTATACCTACAGAAATATTGTTCCAGGATGAAAATGTGTTATCTAGTCCTATGCGCTAATGGCGACCGTGAAAAAACTATGAAACCAGTCAACTGACTAGTATTATATGGCACTAACTGGTATAATGGCTATTAATTCATAAATTTATTAATTTAAGTAGAAGAAGTAGGACATCGTGATCTACAGTATTAATATAATATAATATCCGTGAACTTATCACACGTTAGCCTAATCCTGCGGTAAGTACCATAAGGACTTGTGTTACAGGTCTAGACAACGGAAATATATTTAATATTTTTATATATTTAAAATTTTATTATAGAATTAGAAATAATACATATATTCTTTTTTATTGGCGCTTAGTCTGGATGTAGCGAAGGCCTTTGATCGGGTTTGTCACTAAGCGCTCCTTTCAAAGCTTTCTTTATATGATCTTGACAAATCGCAGCGTAAAGATCGGGCTTCACGTTGCATGTTCTGCCTTTAAATTTGTGACCACTGGTGTTACCCAGGGCTTTGTTCTGTCTCCTGCGCTGTCTCATCTACATGTCAATAATATGCGGTATACCAGTGGCCTATATTGTTACACATATGATAGCACTGGGGAAGTTTTATACACTGGCCGCGCCAATATTTTCCGGGAACACGTAAACGATTATCGGAGCAAGCTTGTATCCAGAGCCGAGGATTTGTGATTGCAACTCTCAGAGTGGAGTCTACTAAATTTTGTCCTATTTAACCCCAATCGACAAGCAACTCGAATTGTTGATGACCAAGTTATTTCCGGACAGCTCGAACCTATCGTCCTACAAAAAGATGTCAATTCCCTGTGCGTCTTTTACCGCATTTTCTATGAGGAGTGTTCCGAGGAGTTGTTTGGTTTAATACCGGCAGCATAATTCCATCTTCGGACATCGCAGCAGAGCGGCATCGAATTTTTACACCCATCGCCTTGGTCCACAACAGTTCGATTTTAACGCCACTTTTTACCGCATACAACAATACTGTGGAACTAGCTGCCTCCTTCGTTATTTCCGATCCGATATAACTTAGGGGATTAGTCTCCTAATTTGTCTTGCACATATGTAGACGGCGGTGGTCACCAATCTTCTACTCGTTTGTCCTATCTCTTAAAAAAATCTAGTAATTATGCATATGGTCATTGTCATAAAGCTTCCGATTTCTTGTTATCTTATCTATACTAAAAAACTAAGTGCCTAGACAAATTCAAATAATATAAGTAAGTTGATTTTAATTTGTCCTAGGCTAGGACCCTATATGGCACACATCATTGATACCCATTTTAGATCAAATAAAAGATATTTTTTTGCATTTTCCTACGCAAAAACCAAGTTATATATTAAGTAATTGAAATACAAGCAGCGCTGAATTTTATCTAACTTTCAAGTCACAGAAAATTGCAACTTTCTCTTATGATTAGTCTTACCTTTTCATTTAAACGAAAATCACGCTATCTCATGCCTAAATTAGCTTTAATCTGAGATTATTTGCACGGATGAATTATTTCACATAAATGTTTATTGTTTGTGATTCCGGACGTTAATATTGAAGCTGTCATGCTGAAAATTGGGAGGGGAACTTGGCATGTGCAAGGACACTATTTGGAAACTTCCAATACCTGACCAATAATACGGGATATGCATGAGCACATATGTGTTGATATTTCAAATATTCCTGTTTGGGGGCATGGGAGTAAAACTACATCATAAAACTAAGTGTAGGTCGCGTCATATAGTTAAACCTTTAACTTTACGCAGTAACACATTTATGGACTCAGAGGAGGTGCAGCATAAAGCGTAATGCGAAGACCACAGCGTAACCATAATACCTCCTTACAACCTGCTTACAACTGTAATTTTATCTCAACTAATACGCCGCGAGCTACAAACCTAATATAGTTTTCTCTTCTCTGAGCATGTAACATCATCAAAATTACTCGAGCTTATATTTATTATGGCATTATGAACCTAGCTGGCTAATATCTTGAATTATGTTACACATAATATTTGCCGGTGGATTTCGAAGCTTGTGATACGACGTACTGTACCGATTTTAGTAGACTTAGAAAATTGATGGTTAAAACCGAAACGAGCACCATTAATGCTGCCTTTACTTAGGTGTCCTGGAATCGTAAATGATCTCTCGCGCCTTTACCAATATTCGAGAGTGCCTCCTTCTCCTGCTCTTTCTCTCTCTTCCTCTTCACTTATAAAAGGATTACAAGGAGCCCTGGTTTTATTGACCTCGCTCAAGCTGCATGGGTCAACTTTAGGGTCGCTACCAAGACCCCAAGGCTAAAAGACGCCAAGCCATATGGAACGTAATGTGGAGATACTAAGTCCTTGTTGTATTAATTATCTATTTCTTTCCGGTATCGAGTTCTCTTAGCAAGATATCTCTCTATATACACAATAAAAAGCTAACGGGATGCATAAAACTTAAACAAAACCACTACGACAAAGTCTTAATGCCGTAAGTGAGCACCTTACGAAAATTCGCCCTCTATAGGGTTCAGAAGGAGAAAAAATAATAATACAGCAAAACTAATAGAATTGTCAATTTAATCCTTCCAAATGTCGGGTTGAATATATAAAGGCTACATTGAGAGTGTTATGTTATTTTAGATATTCATAAATAGTTTAATATAGCAATTTCTGGTAAGCAATATAGCTTAGGAGGGCTTTGAATACATTCGCCCTCAAAAGGGGTTTCATATAACAGAAACCTTTTTGTTATACTTATAATCACAATCAATGTACAATAACTGGGAGTACCAACCAATAATACTTAGCGGTAGAATATATAATAATACTTATCTGACCTTGCGTCCAGTTAGAATTAATTTATTTAACATAACATTACCATCTTTTCTTTTATGGCATGAGGGGGAAACGAGCAGTCGGTGCCTTTTGATGACTAGCGACGCCCATGGACATTCGCATGATTGTTACCCAGATGCGTTGCCCTCCTATGACCCCCCCCCCTCACCCCCAATGGGCCACCGGCTACTCACAAGCCGCACGAAAGTGAGAAATTGGTACCTTCTGACGACTACCAACGACCATAGATAATGTCACATTATAATCATGCAGATGTTTTTTAAAAAATTAAGCAGAATATTAGTTGTCTATGAAATATGCAAAGAGAAATAGTGGAAAAACCTTATTGGCACTGGCTCAATTGAGATCTTAGATAAGGCAAGTAAATTTTGGTGGGTTGATTTAAAAATGTGCCGCACAGAAATATAATTATAATTCCAGTCATGCATTCGATGGGCAATAAATCTGAAGTTGTCGCAACGCTTGAGTACCTGTGCTTCAGTGGTTGCTTTATTAGGGTCCCGCAGCTAAAGATAAAAACGGAGCCTCTATAGGATCGCCCGTATATATACGTACTTCACATGGGCCAAGAACCCTAATTTAAAAGATTTAATGTCAGCTAACTTAGGACGTTATGATTAATTACGAAAACTTTTAAAGCTGGCGTCTTCTTAAGGTCCTGGTACCATACTCTCGCAAAATACTAAAGACGCATCCGCATTCGAGTGTTGTGGCCTGTGAGCAGTTGGTACAATCAGAGCGAGGCCACCTGCGGCCTGGAAGAGGCTGTGGACATCTACAGGGAAAAGGTGGTTTTGTAAATAAATAAGAATGTTGGTTATTTGTTATTACCTAAACAAAAAAGACATGAATTTACGTTTCACGTTCGATACATACAAAATGAGCTCACATGTCTTCAAATGACAGGTTGCTAGTACGTTTACATTTGTGCGGAGCCCTCGGTGTCCAAGGCTGACTCGTACGTGGTCAGTTTTATCCTCATGTCCTAAAACGAGTCCATTTAATCAACGATCTCCGCACCATTGTCGCGGTGACTTTAAAATAAATTGGCGGCTGAATCACTGCGGAATTTCCCATTTAAAATATTGAAAAGATATTTCCAGCTGTCACGAACATTCGCTAATGGGGAGTCATTAAAAACATGAAAAATTTACGATCATCCGAAATGTTCCATCGCCTTTTTTGCCGAATTGTTTTAGAATTATTATAATATGATATGTATACTTATAAATGTAACAGTATATATGTATACTTATAAATGTAACGGTATATATGTATACTTATAAATGTAACGGTATATATCATAAGCTTCATTTTAGCTACATAACTTTCGAATTGAAACTTTTTCAGGCGCGTTGGACATCTTATTCACGACACTAAGTAAATTTGCTCTGTGTGTATATGTATCCCAGCCCGTCTCAGAATACTTGCAAATCGCTAGAATTGAGTGCATCCATCGTTATCACACAGCGACTATGCTCAGTAACTAGTCAGTCTGATACCCTGTAATCCTTGGCTTGGACAATATTATGGTATATGGTACTTCTAATATGTATGTATTGTATTTGTAAATTAAATAATCCTTTTTAAAATGTAAGAAACAGTGAAGGATAAGAGATACTGGAACTATATATTATGTATAAAACAGGTACAGGATATTTCTTTATTAGTATACGTGGATAAACGATCAATCAGAGCCATTTTATGACCACCGATGTATTAAAATCATGTATTATGTAGCTTCGTTTGATAATAATAATAATCTTTATTTAGCGCTAAGAGATAAAAGACATTACGTCACATGCTACTATTAGATAGATACTAATAATTTATCACACTAAAACTATTGGCAAATACATATATGCATGCAAGCAGGCATACACGCCTACATACACGCACACACACATACATATTTGCAACAAACAATCTATAACTATAATATAATAATTTAAAGCAGGCAATAGACAAAAACAGAAAATGATGAATATAGTGATATATTGAAGAAACGTACAACATAACACATACAGTAGAAAATGGGTACATTTTATATAATAATGCAACTTACACTGGAAAGGACAATCACTCGTCATTGAAGTTAGGAATACGAGACAAATATTCTCAACGCCGATATTCTGTGACACCCTGAAGGCACATTGAGTAGGGAAAGGAAAACAATGACAACAGTAAAAGTAAAATAAACTTGTGATTAGAAATGCAAATAATAATAATAAACACATAGATAGTATGCACAAAGAAGAAGATTAAAAAAATTTTGTTAATGGAGTTACATAGAAGTACAAAGAGCATACAAATAATTTAGATACCTACACTGCAACGTGCGTGGGTACGAGCGTTTCTGTATGGGTGTAGACCAGCCCCGGCCATGAATTTGCCACACTGCGTAAAAAAATGAAAGTGCCGCATCAGCTATTACTTGAATGTTATGAATTTGTAGATAAAATAAGAAGGATTATAATTTGGATTTAAAAATATTAACGTTTGAGATGATCGGATTGGTGAAGGCGGATCGTTCCAACATTTAGTTGCCGCATACCTAAAGCTACCTCTAAGCGATGCCGTGCGATGGGGATATATCTGATCTTCAGGTGTTCGCGTGCTGTGATTGTGACGCCTGTCTCGGGCACATGCAAACTGTCATACAGGTAAGATGATGTTCTGTGCTGTATGACACCAAAGAGTAGCGTGACGAGGTGAAGGTGCCTCCTGTGCTCAATGCGTATTATTTTCGCATTGTTTGAATAGGTTGATACATGTTTTCGAGGCAAAATAGTAAAGCAAAAAGGGGCGCTTGCATATTGTACTTTTTGTAACAAGTTGAGGGAACGTGTAAGTATTCCAGGCTGATTGATAACTGGCCGAGACGATGAACTTAAAAAAAGATAGGCAAACAAAATTTATTATATTATATTCTATCATGTTTTCAAAAATAGAAAGCCAAATTTGAATTTATTCGAACTGATAAAATTTGTGTGAAGGGACCTAGAAATTTCTCTGCCGTAAATTTTCTCAACAATGGAAAGAAACGAAATTCTTGCGGTGATAAAGTTTTACGATTTAAAGGGGAAAACTGCTATCCAGATTAAAGACGAGCTAGACAGTGTTTTAGGTATAATTCATACCTGGGTATCTGATTTTAAACGTGAGAGACAGAGCTGCGAAGACGCCAACAGATCTGGTCGTCCAAATGAAGTCACGAATCCAGATATGATCAAAAAGATTCAAAAAATCGTTTTGAATGATCGGCGCTTAAAGTTGCTGTAGCAGAGATGGTAAGCATTTCCTCTGAAAGTGTTTTTAACATTTTACACCAATATTTTCATGTGAAGAATCTTTTCGTTCGATGGGTGTTGCGCTTGCTCACTCTTACTGGTTGTTTTGTCACAACTAAAATCAACGTCGAGTGGCAGATTCGTAATAATATTTAACCATAATATTTAAGTTTAGATATCAATAAGGATTGGTTTATAGTGTCAAACGTGCGAGAATAATCGAGAGGTACAAGTATAGTGGCCTCGCCGCTGTCCTGAGCAGCATACTTACAATATGCTTATTGTCAACAACGTCGGCCAAGGCAGTTGTAGTACCATGACGCTTTCGAAAACCTGATTGTGTTATGAGTAGAATCCTGTTCGAATTTACATATTCCGTAGCCTGTTCGCACTCTATTTTCTCCAGAAATTTTGAGAGGCATGGTAATAAGTTGATGGGCCGGAAATCCTTTATGCTCACTACGTTATTTGTCTTTAGCAACAGTCTCACAATTGCATTTCGCCATCTCCCAGGAAATGTATAGGTGAGTAGGGGGGAGTTAACAATTTTAGTGACAATATCGAGACATATCAACATTGCAGAAGCCAACATATCTAAGGAAATTCCATCAACCCCAACAGCATTAGAGTGCAGCGATTTCACTTTTCCATCAACCCCAACAGCATTAGAGCGATTTCACCTTGCGGGGCCCGTGTGAATTCATACCGTTCGTAGGTCCAGTACGCCTGCGGTGTCGATATTGTGACGAACGCGTACCGCATATAATGCAATATGCGGCACGCGTTCGTTCCAAGAGATCGACGCAGCAGTCGCACGTTAATCGGTCACGATCACTGTTGCTGTGTATCACGATCAACAGGTCACTTCGGGCTCTTACGAGCGGCACCAACTACATCAGTTTAATTGACGTCAACACCTTTCTTTTTTTGCTATTAGTGATGTATGGTATTCACGCCCAGGAGCTTCGGCATCCCAACGATCTCAATATCGTTACGTAAGTGTTTTTGTTCGCGCTCGTTCAGTTCGGCCTCTAAGCGATTGATGGTGTCCAGTAGTGAGGAGGAATCAGTGAATGGAGTGTTGTTGGTGAATTGCTGCTCCATTTCACACGCGTATTTCCACTGCGTTAATTCGCTTATTAAAATTGGTCATATCGAGGTTGAGTTGGGTTATTTCGTATTTAAAAGATATCATCTCACGCCGCATCGAAACCATCTCGACCCGCAGCAACTTCATCTCTTCGGGTAGGTAAACTGTACAGAAACATCACCAGTGTTCGCATCCTGAAATGGTTCATCTGTGATAGCAGTGGCATCAACCGCAATTTTAGATTTTTCTGATCTGCTATATTTATCGCGGCACACCGGACACATCCACTTAGACGGGTCACGATCATCGAACCCATACACACATGTATTATGATAGACCATGACACATTTGGAACATTTAGCACCCTCAGTAGCTGACAGGAACTTACCACAAAGAAAACATTTATTGGCCATTTTAATAGAAAGGTGAGTACTATGTGGTATTGATTTGGGACTATATAGCAGCACTGTATTTATACTTATTACTTAGCACTTAGGTAATATTATTTAATATTCGGTCTACCTAAACACGTTATGATTATTACTTGAATGTTAGTATGATTCACTTTCTATCACTAAAAAAATTGTTTTGTTTTTTGAAGACTTATCACTATTCTCGTAAGTTATAGATAGTTTTCACACTTACTTCATTTTAACATTTACTATATTTATTCGAACTAAAACTTAGAGACGTACAAAAATGTTACTGCCTCCGCCAGTGGTAGGGGAGGGGGAGATCATTTTTTACGCGTTATCAAAGCCAAGAGATGTTTAAATAGCCGCGCCTCCGTAGTCGTGAGGATCCAATCAGGCACAATTTTGACAACTTTCAAAAATATGATTATCCTTATATTTGGTCTCGAGGTTGTCGCAGTCTCTGTACCTAAGCTTATCATTATAAACCGGTAGAAAGACGGTATTAGTCCTCTGATAGACATTTTTTCTCTTTGACGTGAAAGAATTCCATACTATATTGTATCGAGTGCATTACCTTTCGACACCACTTGTTATTTTTTTGTTTTTGTTTACTTTTATTACGATACTTTTGTTTCTATGAGTATCTTTTGGTATCGTCTGGATTAAGTAAGGGAAGTAAGTGCTAGTTTTTACTGGTTTTCTTTTTTATGCACTTATTTTTTTCGTATTTGTTATAATTCTGTTCTTTTATAATTGTGCTGCTCTCGACTGCAAATAAAGCATTTTATCTGTTTATCTTTAAACTTTTAAATAAGTTGACTTTACGATCAGTTATTGTAGAGGTATGTATATCGTCGTGAGAATATTGATGTCTACAAAATGTTTCTATATTAGAAAACCATAGGGCCCATAAAGGGGACATCAGAAAATATCATGGTCTCGGGGTTCCAAATGAAACAGTACTGTTAACCGGTTAACTTACATCTTAGTAAGATATATTGTCATGCTGTATTGTAGCTGAAGCTCACATAATATAGCTGAAAGGTGACAAGTATGCCAATATAGCTAAAAGATGACAAGTATGTCAATATAGCTGAAAGATGACAAGAATGTCATCGCGTTATGAGCAATATATGAGCGGTGGCCCAGCAGCCAGCCAGCTCGCCAGCTTTTCGATGCTTTTACAAGTAAAGTACTTAAAAATAAGATGAATAACTGTAAATAGCTAAAAACCTTTAAAAAATATTTTACTGGCGATTCGCTCCGGATTAACAAGGGTCAAATCATACACTACGAACTTCTCTATGTATCTATCGTTGTTTGAGTTTTGAACCAAAGTCCGTTTATTAGGTTTTGAGGAAATCGATTTCGTACAGACAGACAGCTTTTGGAAACTTTGTTTAAGGATTTGTAAAGATATCAATCACATCGCTCGCGTTAGCATGGCGAGTTGGAGGAAACTTCATACCCTTAAATCGGTCTATCAGGAAATATAAATATACTACACTCATACATACATATTTTTTTTTATTATGTACATTACACTTTTTGTTTTAACACTCTTTCATTTTTTATTTTTCATTATCACTATTTTAAGTGACGGGTACAAAAAATGCACTCCCAGTTATTTAGCAACCCCCCATCTTCAAGAAATTTATCTATAATAAGGGTAGTACCCTGGAAGATTTCACTTTAAAGCGACAAAACCGCCTATTTGTACATCTATATACATTGTGGTTTATTTTTAATATTTCCTTCTGGTGTGAAATAAACATTTATTTATTACAATTATTATGCATACGCTCGAAAACATTACCCTCCGTACAATGTTATAAATAGCAATCAACCAAAAAAAGTAATTAAATTTAAATAGTTTATATTCAGTGTTTTCCCGAAATCTCTCCGCTGCCTCTAAAAGCTCTCGAGCTATAAAGTGGGAAGCCGTGTTGAATTTTTTATCCCTAATTCTTCTAATCGTTTTAATCTTTGTTTGTGTGGATTTTCATTCTTTTCTAATTTAATTGAATAGCCGGATAACGTCGAGGTTGTCAGCCGTCTCGGTTCTCATTAAAGTTATATTAATGAACAGCAGGCGTAAATTGACAGCGTCGCTGTTGCGTTTCGTGCGGTTTGTGGCCAGCCGGTGGCCCACATGGGGGGAGATAGGGGCGCACCGCAGCTGCGAAAGAATAGCTCTATGGGGGCAAACGAGAATCAGTGCCTTTTGTGAATGGCTTAAAAATTAAAAAATTGTAACAATTGGAAAGGCATATAAAATATGGTTTATATATATACATATATCGCGGTCCGTAAGGGATAGTGAAATTGAATATATATACGATGGGTTAGAATTATATGTGTAAAACATTTTAAATTATAATTTAAACCGTATCACACGTCAATATTTGGGAATTGGGCTTGCATGAATAGGAGAAGTTCTTAAATAGAAACTGTCACTGTCGGCTCAGACACGCATATGAAAACCACATCACCAACGAACATGAAAATTGCAAAAGGTCAAAAGATCATGAACCCCGTGAAATGTCACGTTTCATCATCATTATCTGCCCTTATCCGTGTTCCACATAAGACTCTTTCAATGAAAGCAAGACGACCGATCTCTTGCTACTCGCACACATCTCAGAACGGCTACTGCACGGAGATCGTCATCCCACCTGGTGAACGGTCGACGTTAAAAAAGTTACGCTTGGGCGGTTACAATTTCACACGATTTTCGTCCCTATATTTTAATACCACATGCCATCCTTTGTCTCAAGAGGAAATTCGATAAGATATTTTGATGACAAAATAACTGTTTTCCTGCTTCTATATTGGGAGTAATAAAAATAAATCAAAGCCGAGAACCATATTCAAATGGGAAATGAATTAAGAACAAATCGTTTTTTTTTTCTCCCCAAATCGGATTCAATGCCCTAAAGGGGCTCTTCCTTATCTCTTATTAGCTTTCTTAATAGGGGCCGCCCTAATACCCGCAACGTCTGAACATCTGATAATTGGCGCGAGAATTAGATCGATTCTTTCTAACGATTCTTAGATTTAATAATGCATGGATTCGTGGTTACATTTTTTTATAGAATAGGGGGCCAAACGATAAATCGGAGCCTTTTTAACGACCACCGACGCCCACGAACATCCACATAATTACTATGCTGATGTGTGGCCCTCCTTTCCCCCCTCCTAATGGGCCTACCTCCTAATGCATGACACTACCTCCTTCAATGCGGCATGGCACTACCTCTTACAAAACTATCCTTCCAACTTTCAACACTCTTACATCTAAGTACTATTACAGTGAATTCATAAATACTTGAGTAACCCGACCCTACTCCGCCAGTTATTTACCAACTTCAAGCATGTCTAATAATGTCCTGGTCCCTTATAATATACAAAGTTTATACTTAATGTGTCTGTCACATTGTTTATACCTCTTAAACAATTACAAGGGTATTACACTCTCAGAACAATTTACTGTTTCGGGTTGTTATAGTTTGACCGCAAATTATTAAATGTTGCTACATTTAATAGGTATCAATTGTTAACAATATTAATGAACGTACACTACGTCAAGTAATTGCTGTGGTAAGTATCGAAAGGACTTGTGTTGCAACGTTATTTAAACTGTGTTAAAGAGCAACTGTTTTCTTCATTATTTCAGGGGTTCATTCCAGATTTCGTAATGTATATGTACCTGTAACTTTCCATTTCGTTGATACACCTTAATATGGTACTTGATGGTTGGCAACTCTGTCAACTGTCAGTGTATCGCCTGTTTGTCTAATGGTAATGTCCGTACTGCAACGTATATTGCACCGTAACAAACTGCTAAATTATTAAATAAAATCTTTGCTTAGGTTCATATTTTTTAGTTTCAAAAAAATACACTTATTAACGCAGGGAAAAGACAAAAAGAAAATTATTAAACGCAAAAGAAGCCAGCAAAACACCTAGATCACATGTCAGTTTAAAGGGAGCATCAAAATTAAAAAAAAACGGTGCAGAAATAAAGAGGGATATTGCCTTTCTTGTACAGACTGAAGAGAGAAGTAAACGGTTGGACGTACTAAAATGATATTTATGTACATGAGAGGGCTGATCAAAATAAAGCATCACAAGAAAAGATGATAAACGAAAGAGATAAACAGTTCAATGACGATGTACAGCAGGTGGAATCTATAGAAAACGAAGAGTTTGAAAAAAGTTTAGATGAGTCTACAGAGAATGACACTAGCATATATTTACCCTGTTCCAGTGATGATGGTTCGGCTTAAGAAGAAGGCGAAAACTTACCTCCACGGTAAACGGACTCCGTTCTTCACCTGTCAAAATGTTTCTGCAGAACAAGACGAGCCTAAAACTTACCGCGAAGCCATGAATAGGTAAGCCGCTGACAAGTGGCAGGATGCCATACAGGGGGAACCGGAAACGCTTAATGAAAGCAATACCTGGAACTTCTGTGAAAAACCTACAGATCCAAAGATTGTAAGTGTTTGGGTATTTAAAATTAAAAATGGTGTTCAATATAGAGCTATTAGTGGCCAGATTTATGAACAAAGTAATTTGATAGATTCGTGTGAAACTTATGCCCCAGTAGCTAATCACTATTAGACTTTTTGTGTCAGTTTCTAAAAAGTTGAATTTACTAATTTACCAAGTGGATGTAGCAGGAGCATTTCCAAATGGAAATATTGATAAAGTGGTTCACTTAGAATTATCGGTATGTGCAAACGAATGTAACAAACCGTTGTTAAATTATCGAGTAAAAATCACCAAGGTACTGGAATGATAAGTTCAACTCGTTAATAGTGACAAAAGGTTGTAAGGACCCAAAGTGATACTTGTTTACATATAGCACAAAATATTGATAAAAAACCCATGTTGTATTATATGTTGATGATTTGTTGTTTTTCAGTAATAATAATACTGAGATACCTAACCTTCAATCATTGTTGAACAGGGAATTTAAGCTGAAAGACTTGGGACTGGTGTCAAAGTTACTACGGGAAGTTGCTACTAGAATCACTACAGTTAATCAAAGGGAATATCTGGAGAATATCTTAGAAAAAATTGAAGTGCAGAATTGTAAAGAGATGTCTACTCCTATGGCCCTTACTTTTAATGTTAAAATCTTAGGAGTTTAGTTAGTTAGTTGATAAAAACATTGAAAAAAAAGTACAAACATTATAGGTTATTTATTTTATGCAGCGTTAGCAGCAAGGCCTGTGTAGCCCAATATCTGTGTAGCTGTGTCAATTTTAAGCAGATTTGGAAAAAATGCAAATATTTTTTGTTAACAGCTTTTAAAATAGTTTTTAGATATGTTAGGTGCACTGCAATTTACAGCCAAATATATAGCAGTGATAACTTAACTGGATAATGTGATGCAAACTGGGGAGATTTGTAGGTTATGAAATTAACAACTGGCTAAACTTTTATGATTGCCAATTGTTTATTTTCTTCGTGTTGACAGAGACAAAGTAGTGTAAGCTTTCTTCAACGTAATCTGAGTATGTGGAAATCAGTATGGCTGCAGCTGAAGCTTACTGGCTTTTTTTTTATGTGTAACTAACTCCATTACATTAAAGAATTGATTAGAGGGGTTACATAAGTTTCGAAATATATAAAAACAGAAGATAAGATTGCAGATATTGTTTGGAAGGGGTAGTACCATGCTACGTAGGAGGAGGTAGTGCCATGCATGGTGCATGACACATCCTCCTATGCAACGGAATGGGCACAACAGGACCGAGGAAGTATCTATCTCTCACTTGATACCGCCGTAAAGTGACAGCGTCGCTGTCGCGCTTCGCGCGGCTTGTGAGCAGCCAGTGGCCCTTTGGTGGGGGAATAGGAGGGCAACGCATCTGCGTGACAGTCATGCGAATGTCCACGGGTGGCGGTAGTCACAAAAATAACCACTCGAAATAAAAATGTTTTATCTAAACATATAACGAATTGTCATGTGTATGAATACTGATTTTAATTATTTGTGGTTATATCTTAAGTATAAAAATTACGTCTCATGGTAATGTCTGTATCGCAACATATATTGCTCCGTAATAGTGTTTAATAATTAAATAAAGCATTTGTCTTGGTCATAATTATGTGTCCTTTAGTATTTATAATCGAACACAGCCACCCTAAGATTTTCAATTGAGAATCCACACATGCGATATGGAGAATGTTGCTACCTGTGACTGTACCTATATCATTGAAAAAGTCACGAACACCAAATATTTATATGCGATTGTTGATTTAAAGTTAACATTGTATCCCCATATCGAACATGTCACGAATAGAATTCGAAAATTATGCTGCATCTTCAAAACTTTAATACACGTTATACCAAGACACATAATTAATAATAATCAAAAAACTAAATCAAATTTATATATGTCTTGTACAGTCGAACATAATCTATGATATACCTATATGGGGAGGTGCCTCCAAAACAAAAGTTATCAGTGTTGAAAGAACGCAACGTTCTTTACTGAAAATCATCTACTTTAAGGACAAATAATTCTCTACAGATAATCATTGCAGTGAAAGTAATCTACTCTCTGAAAGAAAGCTATATATTATAAATATATTACTAAAAAAAAGTGTATCATGTCATTTTAATAGTGATCTACAAAGAAGGAGAAAGTTACCTTTACAACTAGAATATGGACATTCTAACACGACATTGTCATGCAGATAATATGATTTAAGAACGTGTAGGTTATATATTAAAAAAAAAAAATTGAACATATACGAAAAATCATATCATGAGTGTAAGAAAGAATTAATTTTATGATTACAGGTATACACACACACACGGGGAAACGGAAAACCTACTCATTTGAATAATGCTGAAGTGAGATAACACGCGAAAATACACTCACTTACTAATGCACATTCACAAAAATGGATCAGGTTCGGACCAGCACCAAGATTTTGCCTATAAGTACACCTACGTAATTGTACAAAGTACAATTGACACCCTAGTGGCCGATAAGTACCGAACCCCAGACTTTGTCGTAGGGCTAGGGTGCCACACAACTCATGTACACACGCAAATACACACATATATACATACTCACAGGTAACACACACACACACAAACACACGCACATATAGATACACACACAGATACACACATTCGTTAGTATACACATTAAGTTAAAATAAAATTTAACATATTTATTTTCTTTTTTGTTATGTTTTGAAATGGCTTAGATTGTAACATTTGCTATGGAAGAGCTGATTCCTCTAATACAAGCATTAAACTTAAAGCAAGCTTCAGGCCACAATTTATATAGTATGTGTTGTTTGTAAAAGCAAATAAAGATTTATTTATTTATTATTTATTTATTCCATCTCATTCGTTACTAAAAAAATATCAAATAGGTATAATACATTTTCCAATACCTGAGTACTACTCCTTTTTTTCCCTGTTTCTGCGGAACACCGCGATTGACTCACCTCCGCACTTAAGATGGGAGGCCATGGTCTTCGAATACAATCTCCCTATCAGAGAAGTACGCATTCAGTAGTTTTCCAAAATAAACCAGGCTCCTCAGAGTATTTGAGCACCTATATCAAAGCGGCCGCCTCTTCGGCTAATTTCCTGTTAAGAATTGCCCAACGAAGTAATTGGCTTCTGCTTTGGGATAAGTGCGATGTCGACGCCAGAGTTTCGAACCTCAAGCCTAATATAGCGGTGGTCTGAGAGTGAATCTGTTATCTCTTCCACCCTCCACCTCCACAGTGTGCGAGCAATTCCAGGAGTGGCAAACGTCAGGTCCACCACTGACTCGACTGTCCGTCGCACACAGGTGTGGACTGCACCTCTATTCAGGGCGACAGCCAACGCCCAATGTTCTACCTCCGTCCGTGGTCGGATTATCTGAAGAGGACTTAGCATTAGAGTACCCAGACACAATCACCAAAAGACGCGCCAAGTGCCCCACCACCTACCCAAAAACGTTGAGGAGACGTCCTAGAGCCACCAGGTCCCAGTTCGTAGAGAAGTAAATCCCAACAATGCCTTCGTTTCGACTACGAGAGGTCCTCCACGCAGTTTGTATAAGGAGGGATATAGGACAGCACCGCCACCACCACCACGTCCCGTCCCACTGTGCTGTGGACTGTAGGAGGAGGTCTTGCGCTCCGGCGCAATGGGCGACGTTGGATTGTAATAAATCGAGATGTCCTATCATTACTCAGACATTTCGGCCACTGGTGCCTCCGACCTCCTTAGACTTGTTTTTTTGTGTAAGAGAGTAAAACTTTTCAGTTTTCAACGGATAGATGGCAAATGAACAAGACATAGCTTTTACTTCGTGCAGATATCATGTAAACGAGAGGTACTCCACTAATACCAGCTGTTCCGTATTTGTGTTGAGACAAAATTATTCCAACCATTTCCTCAGATTGTGACTGAGAGATATTATGTGAACCATATTGCTTATTTCCGACAGTGTCATACATACATATGGCAGTCGACGCAGAATATCATTCTCAATATTGACAGCAAAAGCAATGAATATATTAGCTACGATGTATCCGTGACATCGCGTGGCCTATATTCATGATATTTACGGATACGGGTCAAGAAGTTTGAATAAAATCTATCAAATAGTATATTATTTTGGATGCTCCATGCTGACGGAAGTGTCCAGTTCAGCTTCATTGATTACTAAGACACGTCGAGCGACCGTCAAGGTGAGGTTGGGGTCAATCCCACGGATGGGATGGAATCATTCCGATAGTTATTTAAGATTAGCTATAGTAACTATTTGAGGTTAATGCTCATAATTTCCTCGCTAAGCAGGCGGATTGGCAATCGCAGAATAGGTTTCGGACCGGCGCCATTGCTGCCTGTTGCCAAACCGATTGATGGTACCGCGATCACTCGGCTCGGGCGCCATCCGGTGCTCCCGTCTAATTCACTATCACTACGAAACAGACGGGCCACTACAACAAGCTCGCTGAAACCTTCTTGTTGCTAAGATACTAGTGTCCTTTGACGACTCTTACGTCACCCTGGGCTTGGATAGAGGAAACATGGCTTCTTAATTTAGGACCGATCGGCATATTTGAGGTAGCTCCACGTGCTATCTTGGGTGTTTCTCTGTCCGACAGAATTTTTAAAGAAGTCATAGGGCAGAGAAATAAAGTATCCGATATCACGCGACGAATGGGCTCGCTGAAGTGTCAAAGGGCTGGTCGCACACTCAGAAGAACAGATGGCAGATGGGCCAGTAAGGATCTGGATTGGAGTCCGCGTTTAGAAAAAACGAAGTGTTGGTCGACCGTTCACCAGGTAGCCCGTCCGGGATGGATGCGAGTAACAGGAGATCGGTCATCTTGGCGTTCACTGAGAGAGGCCTATATCCAGCAGTGGACCGATAAGGGCTGACAAAGATGATGGTTATGATGATAGTAACTATTATTATCTTGTCCGAGGGGACCGGATTCTTTTGCCCCCTCTCCCTAACGACGGGAGCAGCTCAGACGCAACAGATAAAGATGGCCTTCTATTGTCGTGGAACTGGAAGAGCTCGTTAAGCTACCATGACGGGGGTGAAGCGTCCAACCCCTTCCACCACGGGCGATTGGTACAACTCGCGCACGCTCGTCGTGGTTAACCTAACCGGCACGGTGGTTTGATTGATCACTGACCCAATAAAAGTTTAAGTATAAAAATGATAAGGACATTTTCCGTTGGCTAGAACCTGTAGAAGCTATGGCCGTTAGAAGGTTACAAAATAGGTATTCAATGTTAATATGGATGGATGTAGGTACCGGGAACGGCCAAGACGAATATACCATGATCAGCTACCAACTGAAGGTTTATAACAGTCTTCACAACCGGCGTATTTTTATGAATATAATGATAAGAGACAAATATATAGGGATGATGACGTGGTGCTTGGTTCTCTGCGCCTTCTCCATTAGGGAATTGTGTTGTTGAAGTATTGCTTTTCCGAGGGTAAATGAATCAGGCCTTTATGACTATTAAATGAAATATATCTGCATTATTGCTTTGCCCTGCTTTTTCTCTAATGGGCCACAGGAAACTCACCAACAGCATGAAACGCGATAGCTGTCACTTTACGGTGGTACCGTGAGAGCGAGAGTTACCTCCTCGATTGTTCCAGGGTAAATCAGCTGTAAGCCATCGTGGCTCTGGTAAAAAAATAATTGATGCTAAAAACGAAATTTGAAACATTCACAAACGGTATTGGAGCTGAATTAAGATAGCGTGCGAAGCTGAAACGATGCAGAATAAAATACAATACACATTTCCTAAAATAAATACAAATCAAATAAACTTTCTAATCCCGTTACATGTATGAGCTTTTCCTCGCGAGCTCGTCTACTTTTCCAACTTCCTCGAAAATTGCTCGAAAAGTAGAATGTCTCGTGACGCGTTTACTGTATATACGGAGCAGCTCCAGTCAAACGCAATTCAGGTAAAAGCCACCATTTTAACCGCGGCAACACTTAACAACCTTTTATTATTTCAAGTTTAAAAGTTCTTGTTGCAAGCGCTTTTGTCTTTCTGTATTAAACAATATTTGAAACGTTGAAATGTTACTTTACAACGTATTTCAAATATTTTTACAGGTTTAATTCCAACTTGCAGTCCGTCACGGCTGCGCACGGATATTTCACGATTATATATATATTCACTTTAATTTCGGCCACGTAAACATTATTATTTGTATTCTTTGCAGCTGCGATATAAGGATCCACTTTGATATTCCTTTCACAACTTTATCTATATTGTCGATATTTTCATTATGACTGTAAGGTTCTAGAAAATACAATATATATATAGCCTATGTTCATCATCCATTGTGTAGGATTCCAATGGTAAGCGTCTTTTGCAAATCGGTGCCGAAGTTGCGGAGCCGGAATGGAAGCAATCAAACAATCAATCTAAATATGTTTTATCTCTATAACATTAGTATGCCCCGCGCTTTTTATCTTCGGCGAATCAAACCAAATGGAACTATTATTTTTTTCGGATTAGGTACCTACCTATAATGTTATTTGAATCAAAATCGTAATCTATATATTCTCACTTTTAATCAAATGGATTAAGTAATTTTTACCATTCTTTTGTTAGGTTGAGCGTATAATAACTATGTTATAAAATCTAAGAACTCGAATTACACGCACTTCTAATTGTTGTATCATCATGAAACTTGGCAATTCTATGTAGATTAGATGACAATATTATATTATGGTACCGTTGTATGGTGATTGATGGAACTCTGGTCTGCCCACTAGTAGACATAAATGGTGTTATTAATATTAGTAAAATTCATTTAAGATATTTCATGGCATTTCTGTATAGAGGAGTATATATACTAAGCAGATAGTTAACTAGAAAGCCGCCCAACTTCTCCCATGGATAAGAGGACCAAATTATTGACGAAAACCTTCGTCAGGAATCATTATATTCAAGGGTTAAATCCGCGTAAAAATCCGATCAACGGATTTTGAAAGAATCGATCACACACAGACAGACTCCTTTTGTGAATTTCCTTTTATTTTTAAAAAGATGAAGAAAAATATTTTCATTAAAGACATTACATAAAATATGTTATAAATTACGAACGAATAAAATAGCTTTTATACATATTTATAAGTATTTCACCGTGGAAGTAGGTATTATTGAATTACAAAATTACGCGTCATTCAATAGTGACATAAAGTAACATTAAATTTCTAATAATAATTAACT
>JAFELO010000020.1:341049-421309 GCA_017140195.1 Eumaeus atala | reverse complement strand
CCTTTGCATCGTTTGCCTCCTGTGTCATAAAAAAAGATATAGACTACTGTCCGTAAAAACATAATCAATATTTTTTACTCAAAAAAAAAAACATAAACAATATTTTTTACTCACAAGTTTTACTGACAATTTGCTGGTGGTACTGCGGTGAGCTGTATTTCCAATAATCATATAACCAAGAGGTAATTGTTCAGATAGCCGTTGATAGGCGAAGATAATTCACCATTTACTTTCTCTCTGTTTCATGTTTATTTAGCGAAAAACTCCCACAAAATGAATTATTCACGGGCTCAAGGAAGGCGTGCAATGAATTCTGCCCTTTAGGTATTGGTCTCAGCTATACACGGTAGACAAATGGTACATATTGCTTAAGAGACGTGGCTTCTTACTAATACTAATATTATAAATGCGATTTTCTTAGTGATTATATGAATGTTTGTTAATCAATTATGCCAGAACTACAGAACTGATTTTAATGAAACCTAACAACATTGTAGCCGTCGTTCTAGCGTAGCACATCGGCTACAAAAATACTAATTGTTACACGTGGTTATGTCCACAGTTGATACGGTTATGTACACAGGACGAAGTCGCGGCGAGAAGCTACAATAATATGGCTTCATATACGAACTATATAGGACTGGAGGTACACGGATGAAACCGCAGGGTGATGTAGCTGAAAAAAAAAATTATATATATAGCACCATGTGCCGCGAGCCACACACCACTGACACCCCACCCGGGGCCCGTGAAGGCGCGTATATGCGTTTCCCCGCGTCATCAAAACAAAAGCCTATTAGATATACAACAAAAAAGATTCAGACAAATCCGTCATATACTTGTCTATCACTGAGTGAATAATTGACAGATAGACATCACACAGCCGCAATTACTGTAGTTGTTGGCACACTTGGGACAACTTAAAATTATGTAAATGTTCACTAAGAAAAGATTCACCATGTTACGCGGGTGAAGCTGAGGGCGCTGCTAGTTAAGTATAAGATACGTATGCAGTAAGTAGTCAATTGTGCAGCCAGATTGGTTGGTTGGTGTGTATTTGATAAATGACGCCCGGCTTGCTCAGTCTGTAACGTGGCGGTTAGTCCGCGTGTTTCACCAGAGGTCGCGGATTCGAATCCCGCCTAGGTCATGAATGTGTGTATATATATAAGGAAAATATAATATATATTTTCCTATCAAATATAATAGTCGTTCATGCCAACATAGAATGAGGATTTAAATGAATGTATGGATTATTCAATTCATAGGCGAAACTCACAGGTGTCAAAAGAATTATATTTTTCTATAACTTCCTGTCGTGAAAACCACGCGATTTAATTAATGCATAACAATATAATTATTGTGTAATTGTACCAACAGAATCGGCGTTAAATTCTTTAAATGTCGTTTATTATTATATTACAGGTAACCTTATAACAAGAACTTTTATTTTGTTAACTTTCTAAGATACATCTTAAAATAATAAAATTATTATTTTACAGAAACTCCATAAAGCTAAAGCCTTATAAAACGACAATTAATGTCAAATTAAAATTGAAAAGTTACGTTTCACATTCCAAATCAAAACAAACAGAAGAGGGGAAAGTCAAATTTTATGGCTATAACCTCAATGTGCAACCAGGTTGAAAAAGTCTGCATGGTCCCAGAGGATCTCCAAAACGTGTCTATGTGTATACATTAAAAAAGACACCAGATTAGATGTGACGAGGATATATTACACACTTATTATGATCAAGTGGGTAATATTAGTTTTCAAAAAGCAATTTCTCGAAGAAATTTGCCAAGAAGAACTGTTTGGAAAACGGAGTGTAGAAGATCCTATTGTAAAAGTATTAGAAAGATTAATCGAATACTATCACAATAAAGAAAAGCAAAATTTTAGAAAATTGACAGAAATATTTGTTATTGAAAGGTTTTGGGGGAAAAGTAGTGCCTCACAATAGATCTCAGAAGTATTTGAGAAAGAATATTCAAGGTATGATATTGTTAAAGAGGATGAGAAAATTGAAAAATTGAGATTATTTTTTGACAAATCATGCGGTTATCGTCAATAATGATGAAATATGGTTTACAACCTGAATAGTTGGAGTGGAAATCCAACTTTTCACATACATTTGGTAACAAGGGGTGGTTTTCATGCAAATCTGGCAGGATTTGTATTGGAATATGCCATCAAAAAAAGAAAAAACTTTTATTAGAAATGAGAAAAACAATTGATCCAGGAACCCTGATTCATTGCTGCAGGTTTACCAGACTACATAACGGACAGAGTAAACAAAAATGATATTTTACACATTATACAATTATTTAGTGAATTCGGCAAGATGGAACATTTGGTCACACAGAAGAAATTTATCAAGAAGAAAGATGACACTATGATGAATAAGGAAAATTGTAACATATGTGAAAGGCTAAATAAGGGTACTCTTTTCTATTCAGAAGAATAATGTTGGCTCAAACCTAAAGTTCATGGTGAACAAGAAAAAAAACGAATAAGAGTCGTTAACAATTCTGAACCGGAATGCGAACTAAAACATGAATATCAAAATAACTAATAGATAATAATATTTTTTTATAAATTATTAATTTTACTTTAATTAATGGTGGCACCATTAATTAAAGTAAAATTAAGAATTAATAAAGAAAATATTTGGTATATATGACTCCGGAGCTAATGCCTCTTAAATAAATTCCAAATTACTAAAGATTAACAATGAAGAATTAAGTGGTTCTAGTACCACTAATCTTAAAACAATTAATGGCGTCAAAAAGACAAATGGCATCATAGCACTTGATGTAAGTATTTTAAATGTTGAAAAGAGAGTGAATATTTCCGTGATTGACAAGGAAAATTTTGACTATAACTTTTTAATTGGCCTGGAAATATTAAGAGAGTTTCAGTTAGTACAAAATGATAATTTAGAAATCCTTCAGAAACTTTCCGAACAAAGTAGTGTTAATATAGTTTCTAAGGAAAAAATAACCTAATTATGAATATTTCTAAGGAAATACATGTACACAAGTAAAAGACATTCCAGTAGAGAGTAGACAAAATGTCCTTACTCAAGGCCACATGATACATTATTTTTTTACTCTGTGTCTCTGTCTAACTGTATGCAACACGCAGAAGCAACTAACTGCACAAAATATATTGATGTGGTTTTAACACAGTACAAAATAAGTTATATACATATTTCATTAATCCGCGTGCAGAAAAGCTCACAAAAACGCTCCTGATAGCCCAGCATACTTGCGAAATTTTCTCAACCGCGTAAAATCTCTACCGTAGAAGTTTCACGCTAGACGTTTCTAGAAAAGTTTAATGAAGAAATAGTTGTGTGATCTAAATATAATGGAAGCTGGTGCAAAGTTATGAAATGCGGCTTAATACAAAAGTTGGGATTACGCGCTGAAATTTAAATTTTATTTCATTTGCTTTTAGATTTAAATACAATTTTGAGGATTACCCTCTACTGGTTATTCTTTTTTAAAGTTTTGTTTAAAGTACTGTTAAAAGCATTGCTTTTTCAAATATTTATAGAGGCCAACAATGTGAAAGTTTATTGGACAAGCCCTGTGTCGAACACTGAATATGAAACATTTTTTTTTGGGAAGAGGCAGTGCCATGCTGCATAGGAGGAGTTAGGGCCATGTATACTGCACACTACATCTTCCTATGCAACGGAATTGGACTGGCAAATCCTGCAACGCATGCTTACAGTAATTATGTGGATGTTCATGGGCGTCGGTAGCCGTGAAAAGGCTTTGATTGCTCGTTTGCCTCCTATTCTATATAAACAAATGAAACACCATAGCCTCGTGGTTTTAAGGTGCTAGTACCACTACTAAGTGAGTGGTAATATTAGTAGACACCACAACATGCAAAAGAGCTACAGTTTTTTTTAATATAATTTAACGACACATGCAATCACAGTCTTTTGACGACTACCGTCGCCCTCGTTCATTCATTATTATGCAAATTCGTTGCCCACCTTTCCTCCATCCCAACCAATGGGCCACCGGCCAACCAGACGTCGTCACTAACCGGTTGAAACGCGACTACATAGCTATCACTTTACGGCGAAGATTAAGCTAGGGGTACATCCCCGGCCGTGCTAGCAGCGCGGCGCGGCACGTCTTCTAACTAAAGAAAAGAGTATTACCCCATCGGAATAGGGGAGTGGGGAACAGAGTTCACTTGTGTAATACACCTGTTAACTGCCATAACACTTGTGCCTGCACCATTGGCTTATAGTCGGCGACTAAAGGTAGATATTCGGCCAGCAGTTATGTTATAGATGCGAATATTTGTACGGTTGCTAATTATTACTTCACGCTGTAGTTAAATAAGAGGTAGTGTCATACTGCATTGCACTCTGATTTCTCTTTTATCCGCCTATGTATTATATATCTAAACGCACAAACTAATTAATGGATTTTAAGAGGTTTGGCGCAGACATCTGAGAAAATATTAAAAAAATCTAATAGATTTTATGTAGGCCACGGTGCACAGCACACACATCAACTGATGATTGTAAAATATAATTAATAACAAGTAATCACATGTGGGGTCGGCGTGAGAATACCTGGGGATAATACCCACAATCCAAGCCCAGGATGAAGTAAAAGTCGTGAAAAAGGCCTCTTAGGATCTAGGAGGCTTCAGCGACCTGGTTGTTTGCTGTTCCGTCTCCTTCATAGTGAGATTGAAGCAGTGGGTTGGCGTATCTCTTACTTAAACTCACTAAGAGATACAGCCTCAAAATCTCGACACATTCAGATGATGACGTGGAGGCAACTTAAGAGGATGTCTCAAATTCGTTACATAACACCTGTAAGGCCCTCTTTAATGTTGTTGTGGGGGACTTTCCGATCGTATCCGCTTAGTATAGTCAACACTCCGATCTAACTTCCGGCGAGGCACGTTAGGCACCGAAAGAAATTAACTGGAATTACCCTAGATATGTCGGAAGCTACAATGGCAATTGACGAGGCCATGAGTGGCGTTATTAGTTGCAGGCGGGATGTGGGTGAAGGAGTAAGTATACGAGCAGGAAAGCTAAAACCGCAAGCTAATACGACCTTCGCTGTTCATATAAGCAACGGGTTACCAAAGCGAATGAGCACAATAGAGGGTCGAAGCTTTTTGTGGAGAAGCTTGGAAGAAGTCATCTGACAAGGGTTAGGACTGATTACCGTTACCTGTGATTAGGGTTACCGTTTCTTCTAAGCCTGATATTTTATCTGAGATCGAAGCTTCCTATAGCAAGTAATATACCTCGCACGCTGCCCATCCAGATAACCTGAACAACGATCCGCGTGCAAGCCTGACACGACATTTGTAAGGCGATCTTCTGGACGTCAAATTGAATGCGATTGGTTTAGCTCTTGCGCAGCTTAAGGGGGGAAAGGCTCCGGGGAAGGACGGAATTACAGCCGAGCTTCTTAGGGCAGGAGAAGAACCAGTGTTACGAGTGCTAAAAAAGATTTTTAATTTTGTCCTTCAGCGGGGTGTACCAAGGCATGGCTTGAGAGTGATGTTGTTTCGTTTCTTAAGAAGGGTGACAAATCACTGCTTCAAAATTACAGACCAATCTCACTTCTTGGCCATATTTACAATTTATTCTCAATGGTCTTGACGAATCGTCTTACCACGAAGCTTGACGAATTCCAGCCACCGCAGCAGGCTGACAGAGGATTTAGCACCATGGACTATATTTTCACCATGATACAAGTTGTGAAGAAGATACATGAGTACAATCAGCCGCTGTACCTTGCTTTTATGGACCATGAAGAAGCGTTTGGTTCTGTAGAAACCTGGGCTGTTCTGGAAGCTTCACAGCGATGTCTGGTCAATTGGAGATACGTCGAAGTACTGAAAGATTGTATGACGCTGCTTTTATGTCCGTTCTGATTCCGGGAGGTCAAATAAGGCCTATTGAATTGCATAAAGGAGTGCGACAGGGGGATGTCATTTTCCCGAAACTGAAAATCAAAAAATATACACATATATATATCTATTAGCATCGTCCCACGGTTTCAACCACGTAACTCCGGTCCTATTAGTCGTAGTGGTATATAGGCTATAACCCTTCCTCGAGAAGACTATACGACACAACAATAATCTTTAAACAACGGTCAGTAGTTCCGGAGATTAGCGCGTTCTAACAAACAAACAAACTCTTCAGCTTTATATTAGTAGTACAGAATTATTCACTAGGCGAGGTCATCTTACAAATAATCTGCCCAGTCATCTGTTACATTCAATCAATTATGTTAATGAACGATTAATATATTAATACAATTTTATTTATATACTAAACTTCATTTGAGCGTTTTTATGGATTGACTAACAGACCCTCGCGGTTTCAGCTACGTATTCTACCTCCAAAAATACGCCCTTACGGGTGGTGTTTTGTAAAATCTGTTCTTAGCAAATGTCTGTATCCTTGAGGAACCTTACTGCGAAATTTCAAGTTTGTAGGTGCTAAGGTTTCTAATAATTTGTGATTCATAATAATAATGGTATTTCGCTTATAATTATATATATGTGCACGTAATTACCGCAAATAAGAATTAATAGACGCTCTACGCCTCCGATTTAATTGACACTGCCTATTCCATTAGAATATATGCAAGCGAGTACCTGATACCTGATACCTGTTGGATTACCTGATACCATACAGATGACCATAAAGATATCATTGGTACAGACATAAGAATGTATATGTCTTGCACAACCAACTATTCTCCTAGAGAATATTCTCTCAAGCCGTAACTTAAATCACTTTTTTTATAAATAAATAATCTCTGGTTTTATCATAATACGTTTATAGACCTCAGAGCTTGCGATGGTAATTAATTTGTACTAAAACAAAGTACGCAAACCTATTGAAGCTCTTTTTTTTGACATGATCAAACATGTATTTGACTACCATTTATCGAAGCACTTATTCTCCCACAATTATTTGAAATCACAAATTATGGCACAATTTACTGAAGCCTACAATTATTTGTTTAGTGAAAAATTAAATGTAAGTTAAATTGAAATTTAAATCTAATTTCACCTGTGGAATGCAAAATATCCATGAAATGTTGTAATTAGTACAGAAATTTGCTTTCAAGTCGATTTAATTGTCCGCAAAACAGCCCAGCGCCAATTAATTATTAACTGACTAGTTTATTAGCAGTCAATCTGCAATTGAAAGTCGGTCAGAATTTCATTTGTTATTTTCATACAATTTAAGTGAGAAAACGAACAGTAGGAGCATCAAAGGATGATGAAAAGACGCAGACATCCGCATGATTGTTGCAAATGGGTTGCCCTCCTTTTTTTCGTTGACGCGGATAAACGCATTAACGGCCCGTCACTGGCCCTGGGTGGAGTGCATAGGTGTGTGGAGCTCTCGGCACATTATATAGTGCCGAATACCCACAAAAACCACCGCGGGTGCCACCAGTGCCGCCTTTGGAGAGGTGCCTCGCAACAGCAAATCATCAGCGCACCTCGACGGCAAGTCAGTCCCTGAAGGGAGCGACGCCACCTCCACAGATGGGTTGTGCACCACAGGACAACCCCACCGTCTTTGGGACAGAGCAATGGGGTGCGGTTCCCATCCTCTCCCCTTGCCCCGAGTGCAAAAGCACCGCCACCTTTTGCTCTTTTGTCCCCTCTTCTTATAAGAGGGGTACAAAGAGCGGCACCTCCTTCTGCTCTTTAGTCCTCTATCATTATAAGAGGGGTACTAAGAGCAGCCACCTCCTCTGTTCATTTGGCTTTGCCCAAAGTGTCTCGGATCACCCCAGGCTACTAAGCCCCACCGCCACGACAAGGCTTGAACCATGGTGGGGATGGGTTGCCCTCCTTTCCTTGTCCCACTCAAATGGGTTAGACACTCGCAAGCCGTAACAAATGCCCGACTAGCTTATATTTAGCGTCTCTATCATGTGACCGAGTGGTTCCTCCTTGGACGTGACCCCCAAAGGCACCCCTTAAAAATAACTAACACATCTTTGTTATAGGTGGAATATATTAAAATTTTGTGCCATACATTATCCCAGCTGTAGCGGCACGACTGGGGAGGTAAATCTCGCTCAAATCACGCCGCCGTAAAGAATCAGCTATGCTATGCTATGGACATTTTGTGCGTTTTGCGAGAAGCCGATGTCCCCTTGAAGGGGAGGTGGATATGAGAGAAACGCGTGTGTATGAAAACAAAGACTCGTATTTATCGTTGACCTCTCCCCCTCCTATGGTATAAAAAATAGGACATAAAAGAATCAAGAGCCGCCAAGGGGCAAAGGGAGGGGAGGCTGCTCCCCTAGCCCCTAAAGCTATGACTCGTAGTATAATTAGTATGCATCACGCGATCCTGTTTTCACTTATAATCAACCATAAGTCCGTAACGGCTTCGCACGGATATTTCACAAATTATGGCAAATATTCATTGATCATCGTCATCAGCCCGTATCGGTCCACTGCTGGACATATGCCACTTTCAATTATTGCAAATACGTCCAAACTGCTGCTACTCATTTGATTTGAATAAATAGAAATATTATAAATGTGGCCAAAATTTAAGGCCACAAACATGGTGAAACATATGGTACACTACAAATAATTCAATTTATGACAGCAAAACGAAATAATATCAAAATTTGATATTTTTTACATATTCAGTTACATTATCAAAGTTTCTAAAATGATCTATAACGTTTTAGAAAACATTATATAGCATATGTTCATCAGAAATAGTGTGGGATTGTAATGGAAAAATAAATTCTCAAATTGTCCGTAACAGCTGCACCAATTTGAAAAACTCGTCAACGTAAACTGACAAATAAATAAACAATCGGATGTTTCCTCTGTGATAATTATACATGTATACATATGAGGGGACTTATTTGATAATTATAATAAGTAATCGAGCACATTGCGAGCTAATATTTAATAAATTTGAAAATGTTGTTACAATAGTTAGGTACGAGTATATTCACAGGAAGATCTTATCTAACTTTATTCTTAGAAATTTACATCTTAAAGACAAAAGTCACATTGGCATCCTTCTCCACGTCTTCCTTGAGGCAACTTGAGGCACTACGCCTCGTTCGTGAGTTCGGTACCACAAAACATGTTTGATTATATTATGACAGCCAATAACTGGCGAGAAATCACGGAAATAGTGAGTGGTTTCGAAGTTGTGCCGAGCGTGCCGTGTGACCGCTCATCCGACGTGCGTTGCGGGACCACACCGCAACACCACGAGAAATTATGCGAGTACCCGCAATATAGGTAAACAAATAAAAAGTCATAAATTATTTGTACATTATCAGAGTATGAGCGGCATACGCACAAAATTGCATAAATTTTGTTCAGAATATTGCTGTTTCCTCTGCTGATGTTCACCTTATCAGCGAAATTTGGATCACAGACAGCTTGTCTGTTTCGGAAAATATTCCTAGTCGTCGAGGGTGTGGGATAGCTGTCATTACACATTTAAAATATGATCTGCGTGTTATAGATATACCATATCTGTAGATGTACGTTCCTCAAAGGACGTGTCTGCGAGGCGTGTCTAGTCCTGCAAGTGCCTGCGGGTAGCGGTAGTTACTACCCACCAGTTTCCCCTCTACCTAATATAAAAAACGAAGCACTGGGTATAGTGGTGATATGTATACAGGTAATAACTTGATATGTATTTTAATCTGCACGTACACACCTCCGAAATCAAATAATTGTATTTAATGATTTATTGGAAGAATTTGTGGTTGTTACAGCAAACATAAAATTTTAATTTGTGGTGAAATCCAACTAATATGCTTTCAGTTTTTGTGATCTTTTAGTTACGAGTATAAGCAATATAAGTTTGTAACGACAATCAACACTTATTAGATCTTGTTCTATTTTACGACTCGATGTGTCAGGTTGTGGTGCGCGACGGTGATGGCTCACTCTTTCCTCCTGACAGCCATAATCCTCCGCTTGAGGTTCATTTTAGCAGTGTATCGGAATAGAAACTGAATGGCATGGCTAAGTATGGCACCAGATTAGAATTTGCATGGAATTTTAAAAGATGTAATCTGCAAAGCAAAATGATGAACGCTTATCGGAAGTTGATTGGTCGCCTTTGTATAAAATGAAATAATCTCAGCGGGTGTTTGAAGGATTTTGTTCATTTTTTCAGTCGTATTTCACTGATTGTGTTCCGCTTATGCAGTAGATCAGAATGCAGTCGTGGTATCGACATAATACCGCCTTAAAGTGTAAGCGTCTATGACGCGTTTCGTGCGGTTTGTGAGTGTCCGGTCGCCCATTGGGTGGGGGTGATAGGAGGGAAACGCATCTGCGTAACAATCATGCGAATGTCATGGGCGTTTGGTAGTTATCAAAATAGTCGGAAGCTCTTCACGATACGGTTCTGTAGCACGGCAAGCGCAGTACAGGCGCCGGGCGCCACAGCCCCGCGCACTACGAATGCTTAACGATCTTTATATAACTACTGCTCCTGGTCATCTTCGCAGATGATCTGCGAGGGCTACGGGCACCGAGGCGAACCTCATAACCCGGGTGGGATCGCGGGGGGACAACTAATCCTTCGGTAACAGAGCCGCAATAAATATTGCGGGTTTGCCATCGTAGCTTATGGGCTCAGGGGGGGAATGTAGGCCTGTTTAGGGCCTGTGTGTTGTGTGGTGTGTTGTGACTGTGTTGAGCAGTGATTGGATGTGTTATGCATGCGCATGTGTGATCCTCGTCCGTCGTTATAGAACTGAAATGAATCGACCGCCTGCCCCGCGTTTGCCGTGCTGCAGAGACGTAACCATCCGGAATATGTAGAACCATATCATTTAACACTGCACAGTTATTTTTACTGCCTTGAATTATTTTTATTAGATAAAGAAGAAGAGTAATGTTACGCATTACTTGTAATCTGTCATGGAATAGACTTGGATATATACTCGTGGTAGGATAACCTGCTGACCACCCTTGCGAATTGTATAGCCAACGAATAATAATGATCTGGACATATTTCACAATTCGCCGCTCTATATATAATAAAAAAATATTAAGCAATGTTATAAAATAAGTGGCATATAAATAATAGTAATTGTAAACTTTTTATAAATATGTTCTTGTTGTTAATTATTGTGGTTCAAATTGTGTTTTTGTGTCCCCTGTTGACACGAATTAGGCAACTGTAATGTCTCCTCTAGCATATGTTGTCATACTAATGAACAAATAAGTAAATAAATCAATCAATACCACGTACAGTCCAAATGTAAAATACTTAATCAAGTTGCGATATGATCCGTTCTGAGTAATGTTCTTGCATTGATTAACGGTAGTCGTGTCAATTTTAATAATTCATATTAATTTATATAATACGTGTATCAGCTTTGTCCTTTGTTAATTATTATGTAATTTATCTTACATAGCTATTGGATACATTTCATTAAAATTATTTTCAGTAGCAGCAGCATATTATCAGCAGCGCTCTGTGACAATTTTGAAATAAAACTTTTTAACCTATTGCACAATAGGTGGTGACGACATCCGTGCAGTGGCCGGTTCGGGATGGATGGATAGCAAGAGATCGTCAGTTTTGGCGTTCATTGAAAAAGGTGGATCGATAAGGGCTGATAATTATGATTTTGAACCTATTGCGCGAGAAATCGAACACAATATTGTTTCATTTGTTGAAGTATGTAAGTGTGTGTGTATATATAATTCAAACATTCTCAAGCATAAATGGCTTGGTGGATTTTAATGTTATTATTTTTGTTTCGATTTATATTATATTTGGTTCGATTAGATTAATTTGTGGCATTGTCGCAATTATAAAAATTATCAACAGTAGATTGAAATGAAACTTATATTTCTTTCGATTAAAATTAATCATAATTCTTAACATTTTCGTTATATTTTCGGAGTATTCATAATTACCAAAACGTTTCAGAAAATTTTATATACATCCTATGATCATCACAGATTATCTAGGATTCTAATGGTCGGAGGTTTTTTCAAATTGGTCTAGTAGTTTCGGATCCTGTTGGGTACAAAGACACAAACAAATAAGCAATAGAATGTTTACTTTTTATAGTTATAGTATAGATTTTAAAACCAACCAAGACACACACCTCATCAATAGAATACCGACGATATCATCACACGATTGCTTTTCGAGATACTAGTACTAACAGGGTATTACATATACAGTTTAAGTGCTGCAATTTTCATGTGTCTACGATAGCTGACTTTTTTATCTACATATTTGTAGCCTTCACTGAAAATAATAGGGGAAAACTGAAGCATAAAATAAAAGGAATTATCAAGTTGGAAAGAAATTAGGCACATTAGAAAAATCTTATTACATTTTATAGGCTACATTTTATAGGGAAATCGGCGGTCGCTTTACGAGGCTTTTGAAACGAGAATCTCCATCGGATTTTCTTAAAATAAGTTATGAAACTATATTCGTTATATTTCGTAATTATTGGCATTGTGTATAGAGTGATTCACTAAGAAGAAAATATGGGGAATATTGCTGGTTGTGCCTCGCGGTACCTTTTGTAATACTAACTGTATACATTTCGGAAGCACAGACTAAGTAATTTATACTTGTGCCAAATTCCATCCCCATCCGTCGAGGAGCTTTTACGTAAAAGAATAAATTAAACATGTATATAATTAAGATATATCCTTTGCAGCTCTACGTTATAAGAAAAATGCAACAAACTAGTTATCATTGTGAATACTTTTAGCAAAATCTGTTTACAAATAATTTTATAATCTAATTCTATTATCTTGCATTAAGATAATGAACTTTAAACTCATTTAAACAACGTCGAGATGGCTGATTCTCGATATACCACCTGAACCTTACCTAAGTTTGAATTGAACAACATGATCCCGACGTTTCAGATGCTTTACAGCTACCATAGTCACGGGTGGTCTGAGATCACAAATGTCCCGATGTCATAAGTTATTAAAATACCCAAAGGATTTATATAATTAATTACTTTTTACCGGTTAACGCAGAAAGCGCTTATTGTATCATGTAGCTGTGAGGTGTTGTGTTTGGATTTTGATTTGATTATGTTTAAAACTGGCTCCCGCGAAGAAGGGTGCGCCCAGCCATCATCTCTATATAAATTTGGATGTTTTTTTTTTATTATTTCAATAGCCTCTCGAATCATCCTAGGACGAAATCTGTGTTACTTCGCGAGGATTTGTGCTTTATCAAATCTAATGTAATGAATGACAGGGGCCAACCTCAGGAAGTTCACAGACTGCAGATTTTTTTAATATTGCGGTTAAAGTTCAGTGTGATGTCTAATGTCTGCTATATGTTTTTTGACGGCATTTCACTGGTGGTAAAAATTGCCTTATTTTTTTTCGCGGCTAAAAATAAGTTTTTATTGAAGCTTGCTTGAAGATGACAACATGCAGCCTACTTTGTCAGTGACCCCTCTTATGTATTGCAGGCAATCGCTCAACGGTTGCTTATTTCACTCGGTCTCTGAAGTGTAGACGGGAAACTCTATGCATGTTGTCTCGCAGAACTTGCTTGACATGTTGAAGTTCGGTGCCTAGGAGTTGCTCATCACAGATGCAGAATAGAGATTGACTTTAGATAACTGTGTTGTATGCTGGTGAGAATTGCCGTTCATGTACCTATGACGCCGGGATCCTAAAATACTCAATAAGCCGCGATAAAATCCATTAAAATAGTTTTATTGTAACAAAAACTTGTGTTTTTATTACAATAGAACTACTCAAAGTTACACTCGCGTCAACGTCACACCATTAAGACGAATCTAAGGTCACACCAGTCAGAGCTAGTGTCATGCTGCATCGCAGTGGGAAGGGGCACGACCGGGGAGGTGTATCCCGCTCACATGGTGCCGGCATAAAGTGACATCTTTGGGATCGCGTATGGTGCAGATTGTGTGCAGCCAGTCACCAATTGGAGGGGAGGAGGAATGGAGGGGGACGCATCGGCATAATAATTATGCGGATGTACATCAGCTTCGGTTCATCAGCTCCCATTTCACGTTTGCCCCCCAATACTAAAAGAAATGAACGTAAAATTCTCCTTAGCTCTAGAGGCAGCAGCAGGGACCATAGGTATATACGTGAATACAAAATTTCGAAGTCATCACATTAATTAATTGTCAATTAATTAACGATAAAAGTTTAATTTTACTACTTTGTTAGCATAAATATTATTTTAAAACTCATAAAGTGTAAATAAACATTTTATTGCACTCAACGAAAATGTTACCATTATAAATATGAACAGAGCTTTATTGAAATCCATTAGCTTTTCGCCCTGGTTAAAATATGTTTTGTGAGACTTTTTTTTGGTATCGTTTAACTTAAATATATGGATATAAAGATATTGAAGTATAGTTTGATTCTGTCGCTAAGTTGGTAGTTGGACTACTATTCCACTAGCTGTGTGGTAAGTGAGGGCTCGGGCTTCAGTCCCGGGCTGGACCAAGAGTATTACGAGACTTCTTAAGAACGGTCCTGGTTGAGTTAGTTGGCGGCGTTATACCTCTGTGCCTAGGGAGCACTTGCAAGTGTCAGAATAACGGCTTCCATGAAGATCAGCATAATTATGCCGATGCGTTGCCCTCCTTTTCACCTCCCCCCCAATGGGTCACCGGCTACTCACAAACCGCACGGTCTCATTTGATCGAGAAGTATCTCCCCGGTCGTGTCGGCCCAATTTCGTTGCATAGGAGGATTTATAGTCATGCACCATGCATAGCATCTTCTCCTATGTAGCATGGCACTACCTTTTAATACTCTAGTAATTTTGGACTGCCGTGCCGTTGACGAAAAGAGCCGTACCTTTTTAGTTATTATTTTGACGCTTGCCAGTTACCTTTCCTACAAACTCTATGGTACTGACTCAATTCAGTTGCAATGCTGCAATGATTATTTTAATTTGATTCAGAAATAACTACTAACTATGCCCCTAGCGTTACATTAGTAAAAGCACTAAAATTCAACACTATATCCTCCTATGCAACGGAATTGGGTCGGCACGACCGGGCAGTTACCTCTCGCTCACATAATACCACTGTAAAGTGACAACTTCAGTGTCGCGGTTCGTGCGGCTTGTGGCCGGTGGACCATTGAGAGGGGGAAGAAGGGCAACGCATTGGCAAAGTAATTATGTAGATTTTCATGGGCGTCAGTAGTCGTAAAAAAGCTCGGATTTTCTCGTTTGTCCCCCTATTATATATAAAAGGAAACATTAGTGAAAGATCCCTGCCATGCTGATAAAGGCTAGCACGACTAAGGAGGTACGACTTGTTCGCACGATATGCGTTTCGTGACGCGTGTGATTTTCGGGTAATCCATAGAGCGCGGAGGGTTGGGTAGGTAACGCATCTATATCACTATGTGGATATATATGAGTGTAGGTATAAAACAGAACAACAACAACACATCTTCTAACCTGATCACTACTGGAGTAGGCAGAGGAACGAATTGCCACTCAATACGATCCACCACACCAGCTTTCCTCATACAAACACGCCTGTTGTGATGACTGTTGACACATTCAGCCAGTACCCGATCAGCCTGAACATATTATGTCAGTCTGGACCTGCCCCGGTACCTACATACTTCCACATTCGGAAATAATAATAGATAAGAATAACATCTCTTAACTGGTCACACCACGTTAGTCTAACTTAACCTGTGCTAAGTACCTACAGTAGTAGGAAAAAGAAATATGTTTAGTATTTTTTATAAATTTATGAAATTATATATATTTAAGGTTTAAATTATATAAGTGCATATAAAACATAGATAAACATCCATGACCTGAGCGAGATTAGATCACGCGAACTCTGCCGCACTATGCACAATTATCCGAGCGATGTTACCATTGCACCAAACCGTCTACAAATGAATCCAATTGCTCTTTCACTCCGTTTTAGATTCTATACAATGAATTTAATTATTTTGAACCTTTCAAGCTTAAGAAAGTAATATACTGCGTGCGTCTGCTGGTCCCGCCAATTTCCGCTCAAATCGTTTACAGCGGCAGGAAATTAAATCCTGAATTCCAACGGGAACACACGCGGTGAAGTGTTCAAAAATCCCGCCCAAATCAATATTTGGATACGCGTTGTGCTAATTTAAATTTAAATATAAAATGGCTTCTAACTGCCGGATTTGTGTGAACTGATTTTTTTAGCTTTACATTTACATACACACATAACTCGACTACACGTTACTGTAGCGGTTGTAACACTTTTTTAAAGTTTGGCAATCGAAATAAAATATAGTATATATATTAAGCTAGACAATGGCGGTTTCTGAGGTTTAGATGGTCAACTAGGGAAATAGAGAGACTGAAAACAACTTCTATGAACAATTCTTGTTGCGTATTGTTAGTTGTCCCTGGTAATCGCCAAAAGGCTGTCACAACTTCTTTGCAATAAAAAAGCTTTTTAACCTCATTTTCATGTTGTAAACTATGACAACATATAATTGAATAGAAAAGACACATTCATTTTAAAACAGTTCCCATGAAAGGTGTTTACAATATAAATTATATTTTGCAGAACCAACTTTAAATCATGTGCATAGGGTTAACTTTGCAACAAAATTTGCTTATATACAACGACTCTTTAAAATGACAGTACAGTATGAAATCGTGTACCTTGTATTTCTGTAAATCAATGTAAAATAGTCGTTAACTCAAATCAGTGCGTAGTAGTAAATTTAAAAACTCATGCAAAGTCAAGTTTTATGGGAATAGTGTAATACAATATTTAAGCCTTTTTTACGAATCCTTCTCGGTAGGTTTCCACGTCCCTAATCAGTCTTGAAACGGCAATAGCAACATGATGGTCAGTATCCGTAGATTCCCAGGGCCCAAGGATAGCCTAGAAAAGGACGATCCCTAGATGTCTCGGCAGACTTAGCTAGCCTGTTAATCAAAGATCCTTGACACCACCTGCTAGCTTGCAAACTAGCTCCTTTTCAACTAGAAAGGCACAGGAAGCCCGACCGCGCCGCTTCCTTCTTCCTTCTTTGACTTGCTTCCTCGCATTACAGTGCCAAATACAGTGCGTATTTGGCACTGTAATGTGCCGCGTTCCCCACACACCACTGCACCCAGGGCCAGTGATGGCCACACAACCACGAGTATGTCAGTGCCATGTGCCTAGGGACTATAAACCATCATGATAACTTGGCGGCCTAACCCTGAGGAGCCGACACCAACCAAACCTTTACAGTGAGGTAGTCCATTCACAGGGAATCACAACCAGCTTTGGGACAGTTCAAAGGACAAGGTTCATGTCCTCACCCTGTGCATAATAGCACCCATTCCTCTTTCCCTTTTAACTTCTCTTCTTATAAGAGGGGCACGAACAGTAGCCTCTTCGGTTCGATTAGTTTCGCCTTAGGTATCAGGGCTTACTACTAAACTCCACCGCTACGGCAAAGCTTGAACGAGGGGGGCGGGGGAACTACCTATGTACTTACACAGTAAACATTATAGTTGCGTAGCTACTTCAATGTTAGTGTAATACTGTTTGTTATATGAAGTACATGAGTACCTTTTCGCGTCAGTTTAGTGTAGGGAAATTGTGCCGGGAAATAATTATATGTCCCGAAGAATTCGCTCCGTTGTCTCAAAAGTCAAACACGCGGGGTAGTGTTTAATTATAAAATTATTTTTCGAGCCAAGTCGATGAGGAAAACGTAACAGAGACAATTGTAACAAAATTACAGAACGTATCAATCATTGTATTTTCTATAGCACAACGAAAGGAAAAAGAAAAGAATAATTTATTTGTGATACATTGCAAACAGATTTTACTCATAAAATATACTTTTTGTGTCACAAATTTGTCCCAACTCAACACTTGCCGATTTACACGAGCACTGGTCTTCCGTCGGGCACATTTGGTCCCAAAGGAAGACTAGTGGTGGTGTAGTTAGCCCGTTTGGCCCACGAAGGTCTGCTTCGTACAGAGCACTGCGTAGAGAGAGCGCATAGACAAGACATTCACAACGCATGTTATCATGCGTAATGGCATTATATAAAACATAAATCACAGTCACGTTGAATACGTACGTGTTAAATCTAAAATCTTAAATCAAGATAGTACAATAACATAAATAGACACACAGTAAGGCACATATGTATTTTATTCCATAATTATAAAATTAAAAAAAAACTTAACTAACTGTATAATATATTTGAGGTATGCGCATTGTACTCGTAATAGGCAGCATGAAAATAAGTTCAAAGTTAGAAAATTAAAAATATAGGTATATTCTAAACATATAGGGCGGAAACTTGCGGCATTCGGAGCCGATTTGTCTGGTATGCAGAAAATAACAGAGAAATTATGATATCATTAACTAACCGTTGTTAAAATACACTAGTGTCTGGTCTATACGTCTCCTCGTTGTTGTGAAACAAATACTTTCAACCTAACTCTATATATAACGATTCTCTGTGATAGTTCATGACTTTCTAGGACCATGTGCATCAAATAGACGACGCCTTGTCGTGCATTGCAGTGTAATACAGTCGGAGCCCTCTGATGAGTCGCCCATAGACATCCGCATAGTTGTTATACAGATATATTACTATTTTACCTTCCTCTTTCTCACTTAGCAAAATTGCGTTTTCATTCTTGAGGACAAAGTTTTGTTGAGTAACGATGACCATAGACATCCGCATAATGATTTTGCAGAAGGTTTAACCTTCTTTCCATCTCCCTTGCATGCCACTGGAAGCTAACAAACTGCACGAGACGCAGTGGCATAGCGGTCGCTTGGTGGCAGTATCATATAAAGAGAGGTAACATTTCTAGTCGTGCCGACCCAATTCAGCTGCAACACAGCAGATAGTGATATATCTCCTTATATTTTCCAAAACCAGTTTTCAACATGTCCTGTTTCTATCATCAATAAATCCATAGAGTAGTGTAAACATAACTTAAAGCTTAATGTATCTTTGACGTATGGATTAGAGTTAAAGAGCTCTGTACATGTTACATTAATAACCTCTTAGTATATCAAAAAGCTTATTTATCTTACGGTATCGTACGTATTCAAGATAATGTCGAAAAAAGTTCTCGTGTTTTGCTTCTTTTTACTAATAATAAATCTTTATTTCCAACAAACATTCCATATCCTGGGCTGGAATGGACATGCACATTTTTTTATTTAGATTCCTTAAATGTAGACCAGTCTATGGAACAAATTTGAATATATTTTAGTCGTCATACCTTTTTATTAATTATTTATAATTTTTGATGGCGTAGTCTTACGTCATCACTGGCATATAGATAGCTGTCAGCATTTGCCTATATTTTATCATTTTAATAATGTATTATGAACTGACATTTAGCAAGTGTCAAATATGTTATATTATCGAAACAAGCCCACACACTTTTTTCTTTGACCGCTCGGAAAGTACGGGACCGATTTGAAAAAATCCTTTAATATTAGAATCCTACGGTATCAGCGAGGAACATAACATACGCCACATTTTCTAAAACGTTTTAATCATTTTGAAAGCTGCGATATTGTAAATAAAATGTAAAAAAAATATGAAAGTAGATTCTTATTTATCTGCAGAAATAATTGAAGATGAAGCTGCTAGCATGACGTATGGTATTTAGTTCTTATTAAATACCAAAAACAGGTTTTAATAATTGAAGTCTGCGGGACCTCTCAATCCCTCTGGTCATGATAATAATAGTTAAATTAGCTGTCTCAAACACTCATATCGGGGTGCATCTCTTCCATCCACGGGAGAGAGGGGAGTAGGGTCCCTCTTACGACCTCGACCTCGACGACAAACTTAGTCTCGTCATCAGGGGCTTCTCTTCGCTTCCACAGCATAACTTCAGGGCTTGTCTTTGGGCTTCTCTTCGCTTCCACAGCATAACTTCAGGTCCGGGAAAAAAACGATTTCGAGTTTCGATCTCTGGGAGACCACTAGTTCCTTTACAAATCCTTCTGTTATATACTTTATTATAAAGTAGGGTTGCACCACGGCTTCACCCGTGAATAACACTTGCTGGATTGCTACAACGTTGCCTTTACAGTAAAACATTTCTTGAGATTCGCTCTATCCATTTGTGAATTTCTCATGAACATTCCCTTAATAGATTTAGATTAAACCTATCACATGTACACAGGTAGCCATTGGGGACTCAGTTTCATAATATACATAGATACAGCCAACACTCGGAGCCTAACTGCACCTATATATGATTAATTAACTATCGAATCATAGTACTTACAATTTATGTATATACGTAGATTATAATGTTCGTCTGTGTACCGCAACTTCGACCGTATGAATGTTTCTTAAGGGAACCATTCATTTTATTGTATTCCGAGGTAGTGCTATGCTGCGTTGCAGCCGAATTTGGCAGGACCCAAGAGAAATGTCTCACACACATTACATCACTATAAAGTAACAGCTATACTATGTCGTTTCATATGGTTTGTGAGTTGCTGGTGGCCCATTGAAGGTGAGAAGGAAAGAAGGACCACGCATCTATATAACAATAATATGGATGTTAAAAAGCTTCGTTTCCATTTTTGTCCCTCTATAGTATAAAAATAGATCTGTTTTAAGCTTTTCCAATTGAAATCTATATCCGTGCCAAATTTAATCGATATTCGTTTCGCAATTATTACGCAAAAGAGTAACATATGTACAGATTTTGCCATTTATAATATTTGCATTGTTGTATCAACTAAGAGTACTCATTGACGTCTAAAGGAAGAGGTAGTGCTATTCTGCATAGGAGAAGTAGTATCATGCAGTACCTCATCCTATGCAACGAAATTGCGAAACGGAAAACGTAACGGCTTAGTATATATGTGAATGTTCATGGGCGTCGGTGGTCGTAAAAAGTCTCCGATTACTCGTTTGTCCCCTTATTCTATAAGAAAAATAAAGATATTCAAAGTTGCTGATTACAATGAACTGTATGAAATATGGAACGCGATTAAAGTAAGTTACGGCCCGAGGACGTGCGAACATCAACAGTTCACTGGTGCAGAGGTGTGGCCGGGACAAGTTCAGCTCGCCCCAATTGAACACCGAAGCGCAGACCTAGTGCTTATGTTTGTTATGTGTATGGGTAATGGGCTGGTCACACACTCCCAAGAAACTTGGCTAATCGTGGGTGTTCTTGTATATCTACTGGACTTACAAGTTGTGGGTGCACTAGCACACCTCTGTCTACCTCCACGGGGATGACAGACGTGAAGGTACTAACATAATGATGATATATATCCTGACATATTACTATTTTTTATATTAATAAGCAATTTTACCTATTTGCTGTTATAGCGGCAACAGAAATACATCATATGTGAAAATGTCCATTATCTAATCATCATGTTTAATGAGATATGGCTTGGGGACATGCAGAAGGACAGACTGACAGACGGACAGGCGAACTGGCGGCGATCGACGTCTTATTGTTAATGTATCGTGTTACGTCGAAAGTCATAGAACAGAAATTGCTGTCTAAATATTTCCAAGGTATAACAAAAACAGTAGCAGACGCCGTTTCACACGAGCGGAGCCGGGGCGAATCACTGCTAATGTTATAAACGAGAAATTTTGCATAGATATAGTTTACAATCTAGAAGACCTTGAATAATACTTGTCTTTCATATTAATTAATGATTCCCTTGGTATATATTTTACCTGAGTGAAGCAACATAATAAGTTATGTCGTAATATTATGTAATAATTGTGTCATTTAACTGGCACTACACAAACTGCACGAGTAGCCATCACTTCACGCGTGCCGTACTTAGCGCCCCGGTATTCCAAGCAAAAAGATACGGGCTGCAATTACAGCAACACCGCCCATAAGTTATTGTATAAATTGGGAAGACTCGGTGTACCGCAGCTTAGCCCAGTTCGTGGAAACGCTCGACTCATTATATGCAAACTTAAATGCAACGATCAAAATAGTGGGAAATAAATTATGAACGACGAATGAGTTTCAAAGAGTTCCCCCTGTTCTCAACTCGTTGACCAACTTGAAATAACATTTCTGCTTACTTTAGCAACTCAACATTAACTTACGACAGATACAGTAAGGGAGAAGCGATATAACTAAAAGTGTTTTAAATAATCATTAGTCTGTAATGATAAATGAATAATAATATGTGTTTTTTTTTTGTTTTATTTATTTAAATACATAGAGAAAAACGGTTACATAATTCATACAGTGTAACAAAAACCCATTTGGCTTTACCCGTACACTGGGATACATCGTCAACGCTCTGAATTATAAGGTAGAAAATATAATGCAGTTAGAACCTTAAACATAAGAATTATATTTAGTGAGTGAATTAAAAGTGAACTTAGTCCGTATAGCCAATAGCTGTTAACGAACAATAAAAACCGGTGTTGCGGTACAGTCACACGAGGATTACGCTTCGACGTTTTAAATTCCTTCAATAATAAAAAAAAAAACTGTATTTAGATTGTGTTCCATTTTTCTATTCATTTTTTTTTTTTAATTTTCTGTACCGTGGTCTTGGGGTATGCATGTTCAACCACATGTCCTGGGTTCGAGTTCCGGGTTGCACCAAAGTGTTATTGAAACATTTTCAAACTTCCAATAACAGTTCCGAAGGCCTAGGCACACACTTGTGCACCATAATATGTTATGTCCGGTCGGCTAGTCTCTATAGAGATGACCTCCGTAATTGGGCTAGTATGACACTGTTGTTATTATTTTTATTTCTGTTTTATACTTTAATTTTTTCGTCTAACAAAAGTCCTATTCCCGAACTTTTCATATAACTTTTGAGATCCATCATACTTACGTAACCCATCCTTGGCATAATATCCGACGCAACTTGTACGGGATCGAATGAAGAGGCCGTTAGCGCACTGATTTATCTACATGTATTATATCACTACACAACTCACTCTTGACCTATTTCTAAATTATTAGCGTACTTGTCTTTAGTAATATAAGCTTTTAATGCACTTATGACATCAGGACACTTGATATCTCAGCCCTCCCGTGCCCAATATAGCTGTAAAACTTCTGAAACGTCGAGATCGTAGAACACTTAATAAATCGCGATAAAATCCATTAAAATAATTTTATTATAATGTTATTAACATTCGCGCAAACTTAAGAAATTGTTATATATAAAGCTGTAATGCATTTCTAGATTCTGTTATAAAATTCTTCCAGTACTGTATCCGTGCCTGAGCTTGCGTGCCGTTTTAAGTTAACTAATAGCTAGCTATTTAATGTGTCAAAAAATCATGGCATTTCATAAGAAATTGCGATGACCGTGAGCTATTTGAATTCGCTGTCACAAAATTTATAACGACCGGCTGGTTGCCAGAGGTCGCGGGATCGAATCCCGCCTAGTCCATGGATGCTTATATAATATGTGTTATATTTATTTCTATAATATCAATCTTAAATAACATATAAAATTTCTTAATTTTATAAAAAATGCTAAATATATTTCCATTGTCTAGTACGTGTAAAACAAGTCCTTACGGTAATTAGCACTTTTTTTTTTTGACGCGGGGAAACGCATTTACGCGCCTTCACTGGCCCTGGAGGGGTCCAGTGGTGTGTGGGGCTCGCAGCACATTATATAGTGCCGAATACCCACGAAAACCAACGCGAGTGCCACCAGTGCCGTCTTTGATGAGGTGCCCCGGAACAACAAATCATCAGGGCACCTCGACGGCAAGTCAGCCCCCGAAGAGACCGACGCCACCTCCTCAGATGGGGTTGTCCCGCACCACAGGACAACCCCACCGACTTTGGGGCAGTGCAATGGGGTGAGGTTCCCATCCTCGCCCCTTGCCCCGTGCGCAAATGCGCCGCCACTTTTTGCTCTTTTGTCCCCTCTTCTTATAAGAGGGGTACAAAGAGCGGCACCTCCTCCTGCACTTTAGTCCCCTCTTCTTATAGGAGGGGTACTAAGAGCCGCCACCTCCTCGGTTCAATTGGCTTCGCCCAAGGTGTCTCGGATAACCCCAGGCTACTGAGCCCCACCGCCACGACAAGGCTTGAACCATGGTGGGGACGGTAATTAGCACTGGGCCAGGCTAACGTGGTGTGAGAAGTCCACAGATATCATTATTATTATTATTAAAATTTGATATAGTATCCATCGGGAGTGCTCGGCCAGGAAGAAGAAGAGCCTTACTTATAAATTTATTGCCAAGCGAATTTAATCTTCCCATGTATAGTAGTTCCTTTTAATAGCATAGGGAGGCAAACGAGCAGTCGGAGCCTTTTTACGACTACTTACGGTCATAAACAACCTATAATTGCCATGTCGATGCCTTGCCTTCTTTCCACCTTCCCCAACAATGGGCAACCGGCTAAATATACTTGATTATACTCTGCTTAAGTGGCTCACTTTAAAACTGAGATTGCCAAACGAGTTTACTGAACATAGCCATCATGGCTATGTTCAGCAAATTTGTGTAAGTATTTGTGTAGGTATATATTTTATGGAGGTTTCTATGAAATTTTATGCCAATACCTAATAAGATATTCGTTAACAAAGTGATGAAAAGTGTGCCCCCCCCCCCCCAACTATCGATATACGTAGGGAAAAGGGAAGAAATGTCATATTTCAAAAGAAAATTTATTTGGACTAAATCGATTTCGTGTTTTAAGAGATATGAGACTTTTTTTTTGTTTCTGCAATGCCCCCCATAGGCGAGTCTGGCCCGTTCTAAGGCGGTTTTAAATATCAGACTAGTTTTATTATAAAACTGCCCTTAACATTTGTCACTTTAGTATCCGTAGGGAATTACTTGTCTAGTCATCTTATTTGTTCATATCGTACCAAGACGCAAACTATGTTATGTTAAGTTATCTAATTCAGAAGGAGTGCACATTTGGAAATAGTTTTTTTATGAACACACAATAGTCGATCATTTTTATAAGAAACTGTTTTGTATCAAAGAACAATGACGAACTATACACAACGTTGTGAATAGTTGCGTCCCTATTTGAAGAAAATGTAATAAATAAGAATCCATTTTCGATGTGTCCATTTGCAGTGTACCAGACATTAAAAATCTTTATTGGAGAAGGTCTGATTTAAGATAAAATCCATTTCGAATTTTCATAAAATTATTATTGTTACGAGCTATGTGTGAATTTCAACTGTCATTAACGTCAATTACGTTAAGTATTCAGGTCTGTAATATCTTATAATAATCAGTAGGTAATTGTTATAATAAGTAATGAACAAGTGAAAATACTTGGACATTAGGTATCACCATCCTTCCTTGTTACCAACTTGTACATGGAGGTTAACTCTCTGGCGTAAGTTTCATCATTTGGCTGATTATCAGTTAACTAATAATAAACTAATGCTATCCGAAAATGCTTCTCCAGCAAGGTGATCTGTTTCGTTGCCTATTAGACCAATGTATGAGGATACCCACTGCAGAACAATTTCAAAATCACCTACTGATAAAGTGAGCAATCCAAGATATTATCAGCAATTGGTGCACACAATATATTGTAACGCACACCTTGTATCAGTTAGGATAGTATACTTGTCCGACTCAAAATATAGGACATAACATACAGCTTCTAATATAGCATAAAGCTCGATGGACATAATTGACATGTTCATATCAACTCGTAGTTTGACAGAACAACCTGCCATCTTATCAAAAATACCCAGCCATACTAATGTCCTTCGAACTTAACATCTATATAGATTATACAGGTTTGTTTCGAAAGTGATACATTGTAACATCTTTCGAACCGTTCACAGTTTCAATATTATAAAAAGGAACACCAGAACATTATGGAAAGAAAATATTCCTGATTGCCTAATTGTTTGCATAAATGTGCCTTTAAAATAGCTATTTATGTTATGTGCAAAAATCAAAATCGGTTTCTTTGCCACTTCAGTGAGAATCATAACAGCCCATTCAACACGCACGAAATTCCTATAATTTCATGATTTCAATATGACTTTGATTTTTAGCCAATATTTACCTGCTCAACAAAGCGGGCGCTAAATGTAATTTAGATTCCATGTTGTTTTAGTGAACGCGCCTGCTACCGTCTGTACTTAACCAAGTTAAGTCCTAAGTGTTTTGCATGAGTTAGCATAAAGAAAGCTAGCGTAATCCAATCTAATATGAACACAAGAAACATAAATACGCCTTAAATTACTAGTAATTTAAGACATATTTATGTTACTCTACATATACTAATAACTAGCCAATACTCTAAATATACTAATAACTCTGAAGTTTTCAAATGTTCCTTTATTTGTTTGTGCAAGCGTAACTTTTTATCTAGCCAAATATCTAAGTACTTTACTTCTTCAACTACTTCTAATGGTTTTTTATCGACAACGAGATAAGTTGGATCACTTAGGGCTTAGTTAGTTTGTAAAATACACACTTTACTATTAACGGGTGATACTTCCTTACCGGCCGCCGAAAGATTGCTAATAAAGTGGTTCAAAGAGAACTGTAGTTCTTGTCTAGAATCTGCTACACAATTACATGTCACGTACAGAGCAAAGTCGTCTGAATACTAGGATATGAAAGTGTTATTTACTGATTTTAAGACCTCAAGGGCCACTATACAAAGTTTAATTGGCGCTGAAGGATCGACTTTTTTTTGCGAGGAAACGCATTTACGTGCCTTCACTGGCCCTGGATGGTGATTTGTGACACTCGCGCGTTAACGTGACGAATAACCTACAAAAGCCACTGCGGGTACCATCAGTGCCGCTTTGGTGAGGTGCCCCGGAACTACAAATCATCGGGGCACATCGACGGCTAGTCAGCCCTTAAAGGGACCGACTTCATCTCCATCGATGGGATTGCCCCGCACTACAGGACAATCCTCACCGACTTTGGGATAGTGCAATGGCGTGAGCCTCCCATCCTCGCCCCTTAACTCGTGCGTAATAGTAATAGCGCTGCCTCATTTTTTGCATTTTTGTCGCCTCTTCTTATAAGAGGGGTACAAGGAGCATGCGCCTCCTCAGTTCACTTGGCTTTACACAAGTTGTCTCGGATCACCCCATGCTACTGAGCTCCACTGCCACGACAAAGCTTGAACCATGTTGGGGAGGCGATAGGGGATCGCCTTGGGCTGAACCCAAGCTAGCTGTACTACTTATGACGGATTGATTTTCAAAAGTATTACTTAGTGTTTTATCACTAAAAAAATCCATAAGTATATACATCTTTTACTGCCAACACCTCCGCTATCTTATAACATTAACTAAATGTTCCAAATAACTATGATTGCACGCGTTATTCATATCAGCGAAACAAGTTGTAAAGAATTATTTTTTGATTGTCCTACTTGTATTCTAGAGACCAGGCTAGACAAATTATCTGAAGTAGATCGACACTTTCTGAAACCAGACATATGATAAAAAAAAGAAAGCATAAAATCTCGTTCAATAAACCATTCTATTCTATTTACTAGTATGCTATGGAGAACTTTATAAATAAAGGAAATCAAGGAGATTATTTATTTATCGCCTTAGAGAAGAGGTTGATTGGCAGTTGTGGGAAGGCTTCTTTGGGAGCAGGACAATAGTTATTTTAAGTCACTGAATGGTAACCAATCCTGCTGCAAGGAATATATTATAAAACGTCAATAATATAGATTTAGAGTTTGCTGGTAAAATTAGTAACATTAAATATGAGATCATACCACAACCTGGAGTACATGCATGTTCTTGTCTAGTTATTTCTGTTTCTAATTTATTATTAATTGTGTAAAAAAAAAGGTTTTGGAGAAACATAATCTGGAAAAATAAATATCAACATAAAAATTCAAAAAGCATTACTTTGCGGATGTTGTGTCTGGGGACTTTAAGACCTTTGAACCACGTAATTCTTTTGCTTAAAACCTGTTGAGATATGATATAATTATTGTGCAAGACGAACAGACTTCTGAGCTACTCTAATTTTATTTTGGTAAAATATCTTTTTAACTTGAGTTGGATGGATTGCGTCGAAAATGACCTAAACCGTCTTTCCTGCTACCAATTTTAACAAGGAACTATTCCAATAGGATTGGGGGGCAAAACCGTTATCAGGATCAGTATTAATTCTTTAATTTGGTCTGCAGAAATTTTATTCTACTCAACGAATTCATCGTACCGTTTTCGAAGGTCATTCGTTGTATTAAAGTTTTCCGAGAGAAGTTCAAGTAGATTCCTGTACCGTGTCCAATTTTCCTTTTTTCATAATTACGCTTGAGCATAGGCTCGGGACATCTATCAACATACGTACAAATTACAATAAGGAGATGATCACTAACCAAATTTCGTTGTGGATACTCCAATATAATCTACACGCATATCAGTCGTAGCTGAAGTGAGGTCCGGTGAAGACTGTTGGGGCACATCATTGACAAGCCTAACACGAGTAGCATGCCCGTCACTTCACGTCTCCAGTTTAGAGTCTGTGAGATCAGCGAAAATTTTTGTACCTCCTTTAACCAAACTACTAGACCCGTTGGTGTTATGACCGTTAAAATAACCAGAGATCAACACTTTGCCATCGTACTTTGAAAAAATATAGTGCCAGTCAACTTGATATGTGCGGACAGAGGGAGCGCAATATAATTAAATTATATGTGCGGACAGAGGGAGCGCAATATAATTAAATTATATGTGCGGACAGAGGGAGCGCAATATAATTAAATTATATGTCCCACTGCTAAAGTAGAAAACTTATTTTTTTTTAAATAAATTATTGTTGTTATGGGGGACTATTGTTGGGCAGCATTCCGGAAGCTTCGTCACATTGTCACGTCGCCTATACCGCAGAACTTGAAGACAAAAGTCTTCAACTAATGCGTTCTCCCCGTGATGACATACGGGCCGAAACATGGACTCCTAATTTAATACTGGTTCGCAAGTTTGCGGTAGCTCAACGAGCTACTGAACGTGCTGTGTTTGGTGTTTCTCTGTCCGACAGAATTAGTAACGAAGTCATAAGGCAGAGAACTAAAGTATCCGATATCACGAAACGAATAGGCTCGCTGAAGTGGCAATGAGCTGGTCACTGACTCAGGTGAACAGATGGCAGATGGCCCAGTAGGGTTCTGGAGTGGAGGCCGCGTTTAGGAAAACGAAGTGTTGGTCGACCGTTCACCATGTGGGAATCCGATCTCCATGCAGTAGCCGATCCGGGATGGATGCAAGTAGCAGGAGATCGATCGTCTTGGTGTTCATTCAGAGAGGCCTGTGTATGGACCGATCAGGCCTGATAATGATAAAATGATGATGATGATATCATAAGAGTGCAAACGAGCATTCGGAGCCTTTTGGAGACTTCGACGTCCGTGGACATTCGCATGATTGTTACGCAAATGCGTTGCCCTCCTATCATCCCGCCCAATGGGCCAACGGCTACTCACAAACTGCTCGAAACAAGCGGTATCAAGTAAGCGAGAGGTACTTCCCCGGTCGTGCCGGCACAATTCCGTTGCCTAGGAGGATGTAGTTCCTGAAGCCTATGGCAGTCCATAGGGGACCCATGGCCAGCAGTGGACTTCGTCCAGCTGACGATGATGATAATGGTAATAAAAAAGGTACACATCCATAAACACGGACAAAGATACAAGCAGAAGCTAGTGTACAAAATTAAACTCTGCACCTATTTATTTCAGAGCGTTGTTACAATTACGTCCAACAGTTACATACATCCGAGTTAATTAAGTGAAATCGCATTACAGCTGAGTCAATTATATTTCAACAATAGCACTTTGTTAACTTACACACGAGGAAATTATTTTCTATAGTACAATTATGCATTTGACCGATATTCGATATTCATGACATCCAGAATGACATTTGATAATAAATCGATTTTTCTTCACAGCACTATCCACCCCGGCTTCGCCCATGTACAATACGAGCCGGATTTTTACTTTCAAATTATACACCAAAGCCTACTTTGGGAATTTTAGGAAGAGGTTGTGCCATGCTGCATAGGAGGAGGTAGTGGAACCGAATTGGCCCGGTGCGACCGGGGAGGTACCTCTCGCTAACATAATACCGCCATAAAGTGACATCTTCAGTGCCGCGTTTCATGCGGTTTGTCAGTAGCAGATGGCCCACTAGGGGAGGGTGAAGGAGGGTAACGCATCGGCATAGGCATTATGTGGATGATCTTCGGCGATCGGTAGTCGTAAAATGGCTCCGATTTATCGTTTGCCCCCTGCTCTGTTAAAAAAAAGAACAAGAGCGATTCCATAGGTGAAAACCTAGTGAACATCCGTTCAGGATATTTTGGGAAAATCGATTACATACAGTAATAGATTCTGGTTGTGTTTTATAATAAGAGTCGATTTGTTCCGAGGTGATATCAATCATTAGCTGTCAGAAGACCTCCACATAGTTCCATCTACAAGTTGTTTGCATATAGCGTCCCTGTGACCTTGACTACGTCATCAGTTCATCGGATGGGAGTCACGTAATTTTATCGATGCGCGGCCGCGATTCGAGAATCATTATGTGTGAATGCGGATGTAAATGGACGTAGGTAGTGATAGTAAGGACAGAGAAGTAGACCAATTGTCCTCCTATAACCTGTCTGCCCCGAGCAGTTGTTCCGTGGCTGTTCTGCGAGCAACGTGGCCTGAAAAATGTGGTTCTACTCGCGTAATAACAGACAAAAGGTATTAAAACTCATTTACTTTATTACAGATTCTATATTTTATATCTGTGTGCGTGTGGGAAGTGGCCGTGAGGTTTTTTTATTATAGTATAGGGGGACAAACGAGAAATCGGAGCCTTACACGTACTACCGACGGCCATGAACATCAGCATAATTATGCCGTCGCGACGAAACCCTTTTCACCACACCCCGAATGGGCCACCGGCTACTCACAAACCACACGAAACGCGACAAGGTAGGTGTCACTTTCTGGCGGTAACAAGCGTGCGAGAGGTGTATCCTCGGTCGTACCGGCCCAATTCCGTTGCATAGGAGGATGTAGTGTCATGTACCACGCATGGCACATGAACTCTTTCTAAGTTTGTTCTTAATTTTTTTATAAGTGTTAGATTCTTAATAAAGTTTTCTTCATAAAAAGTTTCTTATGTTGCTGGTGTTACGCCCAGCGTTACTGTTTCTTAACGGCTGCACAACCTGACCTTTAACAAAGATTCAAACAAGTGACGTCATTTCGCCGCAAACGTACAAACTCTTATTCGAGTAGAATCTACTTAGTGAGTATTCATAATGGGTTCTCATAATTTATTCTGGATTAAAATAATTAACAAAAGCCTATAGAAAGTAAATCCATAATGCCATTCAATTAAACTCGGTACGGATTCTTCTGGAAGGCTTATCGTGGACTTAAATAAATAATAACTTCCATTTCGCTCAAGATACTCCCAACTTTGATTACCATAAAGTATATTTAGTACTATATATATTTATATAGATGTATTGATGAAGCAGAGATTGCATAATCATCATAGCTGATGATTATGCAATACCACCACATCATCTTAAATATCTTCGGCATTTGATAAGAGGGAGGGCCATGCTGCATTGTAGCATAATTGTGTCGCCATTATCCGGGAGATATGTGTCGCTCACATGATATATGTTTTGTCTAGTGTGTGAGTTTCCGTAGATCCATAGAGGGAGGAGGGTAAAGGAAGGCAACGCATTATCATCATGTGGATGCCTATCGGCGTTAGTAGTCACGTAGTGACTCCAATTTCTCGTTTGCTCTCTTATGTATTCCATACACAGAAATTTACTTATATTTTGGGAAGGGGTAGTAACATTCTTTATAGGAGGCAGTGGTGCTATGTATGGTGCACGATACAACATCCTCCTATGCAACGGAATTGGGCCGGCACGACCGGGGAAGTACCTCTCGCTCACTTGACAACAGCGTAAAGTGACAGCGTCGCTGTCGCGTTTCGTGCGTATTGTGAGTAGCCGGTGGCCCATTGGGGAGTTAAAGGAGGGCGCCAGCATCTACATAACAATCATGCGTATAACCACGAGTGTTGGTAGTCATAGAAATGCTCCGATTGCTCGTTTCCCTCCTTATGATATAAAAAAAATCTCCAAAAGGCATGCGAGACATCTGATTTCGAGGATGCTTGCGAGCGTTTGTTACACTTACCATCACTATGCCCAACTGCTCGTCTGCTTCACAGAAAAGCAACATAAGCCAATGTATAGGCATAGTTTAAATCAGGGCATACACACGACAGTTAATCGTTTCGCCTCTTGACCCAGAGCTTTCATTGATACAGTCTCCATATGACTCCATTAAGCAACCCGCCGTGAAATATAATCTCACTCACAGAAGCCCTTTCCGTAACAAACACTTTTCCCTTCAAGCGTCCTCCAACTCAAAAGATATTGCAATATTGGTACATAATGCTGTGGTTTTTTTTTTATTATCAATGAGACTATATATGCAGTACAAAATTTTACAAACACGTAACAGTGACAAAATAATGCTAAGGTTTAAACAAGTGCTTCACATTAACTCAGACGTTTTAGGGCGACATGTATAAATTAGTTAATTTAGTTAGTATTAAACAAACTTATGTTAAAAAACAGATACATTTTATAAAATAGGCATTGTAGGTGTAAACATTTTATAATACACTTTAATTGATTTTTATAGTGATTTCAAGCTAGGAGCTAGAGAGTACCGTGGAGTTTGGTAAACTTATAGTAGTTGAACTAAATGTATGGAGCACAAACGAGCTATTTTATCGACAACCAAAGTCCATAGGCATCCGCAATATTGTCACTCAGATGCGTTACCTTCCTGCGCTCCGATGGGCTACTCGCAATCCGCACGAAATACAACTTAACTGTTGCTTTACGATGGTGTCAATTGAGGTTGCGCCGGCACAATTACGCTGTAATACATGACAACTAATTCTTACTCAAGACTACAGGCTACTAAAAGCTTCATTTGGTAGGGAGTGCCCCCACCAAATCGAGCTTTTAGTAGCCCCAAGAACAAAACACACATTATTCCCATATGATAATGAATAAAGATCAATAATGCAGTAACATCTATTGAATTTTACTGGTCCAAGGCGAGGTTATCCACATGCCATTCGCAGATTTAAATGGGAAATTATTTAGGCTTTAGGGTATATTCACACTTTGTGATACAACTTTTTTTTTCAATTATAACTGACCCAACAGAAGATGTATCTACCTACTATCAGACCTGTTATTTAAAAAAAAACCTTTTTATTTTATGCTCCCAGTTGAAAAGTGCAATGCTATCTTGCTGAAATATCAAACTCTGTAAAACCGATATTTTACAAACAAATCGTAATGTTATTCGTAACATATTTTAGACATATATACTAGCGATACGCCTCAGCTACGCCCGTGTATAACAGGGGTTGGATTGTTACCTAAATGAATTATACGCTAAAACCTTCACCGCAAAGCGTTCCATCCGCGCGGGAAAGCCGCATTAAAATCCGTTCATTAGATTTTGAGAACCTACGGGATGGATTTTCATGCGGCTTTCACGCACAGGGCCAAGAGAACGGAATGCCGTACATCGCGATCTTTACAGACCTTACTTCTTTGTCTTGCATTGATTAATCGGAATATATTATATTATTTCCCATGTTTTCTTCTGGCTGCTGGTGATGATTATGTTGACATATTGAAATAGTGGTCATCAAATTAGGATTCGATATTAGTATGCGAACTAACTGCGAAATTAGTAAAGATTGCTTTTAGATGCCTTAGTACAACCAGTCACGTTATCATGTGGTTAAAACGCACCCTCTGAAAAAGACCTTAGAGTGCAGTGCTTCATAATTAGATTAGAATCGTAATGCGGAATGACGCCTATGGCTTTAATGCATTCTGTGGGCTGCACGTGATTACTGAATAACAGACCGAAAGCCATAAAATGACGATCGGCTTTGAAGACTACCGACGCCTACAGAGGGAGTATGTTTATTTAGGATAAGGATTTAGTACGGCAGGGCTGTGGACGTTCGTCTCGCTCACACGACATCGCCGTAAAGTGACAGCAGTCCTGTCAAGTTTTGTGTGCTTGTGAGGACCCCGCGGCCTATTGGATGTGAGAAGAGAAGGAGCATGACAGTTCCGTAGATTTAAATGGGCATCAGTATTCGAGGACAACAGGCTCTGACTGTTTGTTTGTCCTTTTAATATAAAAAAGTGACGCTGCCTTCACAGCCAAGCTATAACCTTACCTCATTAGAGTGCATGGAGACGTGTATATCTATATATTCAGATGCGTTGCCTTCTATTCCTCCTCCCCATTAATGGGCGACCAGAAATTCACAAGCTACACAGAACGCTTCGTCATAGCTGTAATCTGAGCAAGATTTATCTTCTCGATGAGCAGGCCTTACTCGTCTGCAATGTATCATAGCATTACCTTATTATTCTGATCAATCGGTCTCTCTGACGTTCATTGAAATTCGTTTGTGTTCAGGATTACCACGAGAGTGTTATGTCGCTAAATATTCCAGGACAAAAGACTCTCACTAATGTTGGACTCTCCCATCATATAGAAGGAAAGTGAAGGACAACACATCAGCTTGACAATAATAATGCGGATGTCTATGAGTGCATCGGTAATTGGTGCCATAATTTTTTTATAGCATAAGGGGGTAAACGAGTAATCGGAGCCTTTTGATGGCTACCGACGCCCATGAACATTCGCATGATTGTTACGCAGATGCGTTGCCCTCTTCATCCCCCCAGAAGGGCCAACGGCCACTCACGAAACGCGACGCCGTAGATGTCACTGTGATAATATCAGGTGAGAGTGAGGTACCTCCCAGGTTGTGCCGGCCCAATTCCGCTGCCAGGCAGCATGGCACTACCTCAGTAGCACACCGGTACTGTGTCCGACACGTTCTGCCGGCTCAACCAGATCAAGTTGGATGGTGAGTATGTGACACTGTAGTCTTTTTTTTCTATAATAATATGAATAAGAACCACAAGCCAACGAAAAAATGTCTAATTTATTAATATTAACGATAAAAGCATTTGATAAAAAACTTAGTTGTCACCAAGACTTTCACACCACAGAATGTGCGGGCATGACAAGTTATTTAAGTTATCAAACTTACATTTGCGGGGCATTTGCATACATATTCATCTCTATCTACATATGTATATAAGTCTGTAATTGTATCTTTGACGATGATTTAATGATATATGAATTATTGTATGGGAATTTTTGGCTTTACACTCATACTGTGGGATTGTAGACATCATTATTTACCACGTATTTTAGTTTAATTCAGCCACACGGTCCTACAATTTTATTTTTGCGAAAGGGTAGGTCCCTTCCGAAAAAATCCAATACTACCACATTCGGCAATGCTCTTTCGTCCACCCCTACATTTAATCTGCGTAGTCGACGTCTGAAGAAAAATACATTAACGGACAGACTGACAACGAGGTGATCTTTATAGTGATTCACTCTTCCTCCTCTTGAGGCACATGGCCCTAAGATTAGGTAGACATGTACGCTGATAGAGTCCAGTGTTCATGAATACCTCGCCTAACAACTTGGTGCCCGTGGTATAAATCACATTATGAATATTCAATTAAAAAAGTAGCTGAAACTAATGAGCGGCCCTCCGAGTACATAAATCGTGGCACTAATAGCTTTTGTCGCAGTTTTTATTTTTGCAGCTTAATTAATGAGGCTGAAAATCACTTGATACACACAGCCCTGCTGCCGCGCTTTCTAGGGCTCGTTACATAAATTAGGGGCGAACGGTGCGGGAAATTTTTTCGTTTTTTTTATAGAATAGGGGGGGGGGAGAACGAGCACTCGGTGCGTTTTTACAACTACCGATGACATGAACATCCACGTAATCACTATGCCGATGCATTACAGCGTAAGCGGAAACCAGCCACTTTTGGCACGACACAGGTAGGCTGGATTCTATATATGAAGATCCAGGCTGCCGCCGAGGTAACCCTGTTGATAACGGAACCAGGGTCACCTCCTTTCTACCAGGGGTAGAGTTTTCCAATAGCGAGTTCAGAGTCGTCACCCTGGATTGGCGCCCCATCGGGGTGTGCCGTTGTGCCGTGGATGTTTTACTAGCATAAAAAAGGCATCCGTTAATTAAATGTATTTACCCAAAGTCAGTTTAATCCAAACTCATGTTAATATCGTATAAAAGCAACTGTACAATTCAAAAACTAATCAAATTTTGTATAATTTTATATAAGAATTGTTTGTCGCTGATGACACCGGTTGTTTGAAAATAAATTTAAGTAAAGACGACTCATAACATCTTAACACCAGTTCTTTATTGAGGTTATTCTCTATATTCTAAAAAAAAATATTTTTCACTCAATATTTTACTAGCCATAACATGACGATAGCATAATATTCCATAAACCACAAAAAGTGATTCTCGTTTGAGATAAAAATCGTTACTTTCTGACGATGGACCGGAAGTTGGACCATTAGGGACAGCCGAGACGACAGCGCTTTTTTTAAACTTCCGCACCCTTATACAAGACGATTTGCAAAGAAAAGAAAAAAAATGTGTTCGTTTAAATATGTCGCTATTCTTTTATAGACAAAAGTTATGAGACCATTTAAGAGATTGTGACTAAATAGAAATGTTTGTGTCAGAATTTCTATATCGTTTGAAATATATTATTATTTACCAGCATTGCTTCGTGCAGGGATGGGCCAGTACGGTTCTGGAGTGGAGGCCGCGTTTAGGAAGACGAAGTGTTGGTCGACCATTCTCCAGGTGGTAGGACTATCACCGTACAGTGGCCGATCCGGGATGGACGCGAGTAGCAGGAGATCGGTCATCTTGGCGTTCATTGAAATTGGCCTCACGTATAGAGAAATAATCGTTATCATCATAATTATCAGCCCTTATCGGTCCACTGCTAGACATAGGCCTCTTTCAATGAACGCCAAGACGGCAGACCTCCTGCTACTCGCTTCATCCCGGACCGTTACTGCACGGAGATCATCATCCCGCCTTCCCCATCGTCCCCCATATGATACCACCTTCAAAGCGTTTTCCATGATGTCGCATTTAGTGTGGATTATGAAGACTCGGTAGCTCATCTCAGAAGGACGGCAGCGCCTTTCACAAGCGGATGCTGACTTGCTCAATAGTCACCGAATTGCTTCGATTTCTCATCTGTATGAGAAAAACCACAGTTTGCCAACCTGGGTTCACCATGTTTGGATGACGGAGATGAAGGAAGCAATTGCCTAACAACACACATTTTTCACCATAAATAAGTCCAGTAACCAACCAGGCGAAACGGAAATAAATATGAAAAATGGTTTTGTTATAAAGAAGGGCTTTAATTTCGAGAGACATGATCAAAATATGTCAAAAGTACCTTACATTTTAATAAAACGTGACGAATGACACAGTTAAGCATGTATTACGTGCTAGATTTAAGATGCAAGTATACTTGCTTAACATTTTTAAAAATTTCTGATTAATTCCACAATTAAATTTTTTTTTATTGAATTTAAACACAATTGAATTATAATAAAAAATCTATTTGATCGAATCAACATACTTATTTATGTTATTTGTACTCTAGGTGTAATGTATGTGTAAACCAATTGTCATGCGCATTATTCAGAATTCGCTTGACAAAGTTAGGTTTTATTAAAGGTCCAATAGCCCCTTGGGATAGTTTTTACTAATAATTTCTAATTTTATGCAGCGGATATTTTTTTTTTAATAAATATGATATTTGATATATCTGACGCCAGATTTTATACGTAAACAATGAAACAGTAATTTTAGGTAGGATCGAAAAAGGTGTAGCCCTCTTTTTTTACACTAACAAAATACATTAATTCACTTGTTACACGTAAATTATAAAAATAAACAAATATATCTTAATTCATAATATAAAAAAAATACTTACATGCAGGGTGCAGAAAAGAAAAATGTATTACCTAATGATTCCATTAGATGAGGTTGTCATTTCCACGTTAAAGCAAATCCTTTTAAATTCTCCTTTCCTTGATATTTCTTTTAACTTTTATTGAAAGCAAAGTTGAAAATTTGATAAAAAAAAATTGCAAGTTGCAACATGAACAAGTTATGTGTGGTAATGAAGAGAATATCCAAAAGGAGCAAAAAAACATCGTTGATTTATTTATTCAATAGACCAGTTTTGACTACCGCTAAACGCAATTTTCAATAACTTCCAACAGTACATAAAAAAATTCTATAAAGCTTAATACTTTTAGTATCGTTCAAACGAAGCACAGCTTATATTCCACGAATAATTTAATAATTCACGGCGTTAGGGAACATAAACGCGCTCGATCTTATTTATACGTCCTCAGGGGCGGTATTCCGTGCTTGGGGTGTAATTGGCTGTATGTCGTGGGTAATATTCGCCACGATACGACTGCTTATTGTTATACATCGGTGCTTTGATGTGGGATAATCATTCTTGTGCATGACATTCGGTTTAAGTATGTTAGGGAAAAAGGTGATTACGATTTTGCTACGGTTAGGTTTGGAACGCTCAATTTGTGAATTGTGTTATTTGCTTGCATCCAATTTAAAGAAAGCAACAGGATGAGTAATCGAGCTACAATTGTTACAAAAAGATACATTTTCTTAACTTTTACCTTTGATTACTTTGCTTGCATCCAATTTAAAGAAAGCAACAGGATGAGTAATCGAGCTACAATTGTTACAAAAAGATACATTTTCTTAACTTTTACCTTTGATTACTTTAGAAAGTCAAGAATTATGATCATAACAAGAGACATTTCGCAGAAACCTCAATGTCATTTAGTCTATATAACAACACCCCACCCGTCTTTGTTCTCTCGATTAAAAATTTCATCCCTCGGTTACACGTATAGACTTTTTAACCCTGCACTAATTTCATACTTCAAAATCAATTTACCTTATTTTTGTACCTGGCTGTGGGAGAAAGATGAAAGGAAATGTGTGTTCGCATCTCTCTATCTCTTGACCCAACATTTTAAACAGTATATTATACAAAACATAACTAAGTCTCTTTCTCACTTTGTCAACTTTACGATTATCAACTTTCCTGTCTCCAGATGTATGTATGGGTATGAATATACCGATATCGAGGAAGTTAACTGGTGTCGATAGTCACCTAATAGGATCCGATAGTTCGTCTTTACACCCCCCGACTTATCCTGAAGTGGTTTCTTTTTATTTACAAATATTTTAATTAAATCAAACGGGGAGTGCTCGCTGTTGAACCTGTGCCATCGTGTTTTATAGATATTGGGTTCTTTGGAAATGATTATTAACGTTCTAAATTAGGCACGGCACCAAATTGAATTAAAGGCACCTTTAATGACTTTTGTCAAGCATCGTCAGTTTAAGATTTTACCCAAACTATGAACAAGAACACTTTCTTACTGATAAATGCGCGGGTTTAGTTTTCTATAGCTGAACGAGGTTATAGTTGGTTATTTTTCATCTTAGTAATATTATAAATGTAAAAGTTTGGACGAATGTATTTTACTCAACTTTGGTAGAGGTAGTGCTACGCTGCATGGGAGGAGGTAGTGCCATGTATGGTGCATGGCACTACATCTTCTTATGCAACGGAATTGGGCCGTTACGGCCGGGGAATTACCTTTCGCTCACTTGATACCGCCGTAAAGTGACAGCGTCGCTGTCGCGTTTCGTGCGGTTTGTGAGTAGCCGGTGGCCAATTGGTAGGAGGATAATAGGAGGGCAACGCATCTGCGAAACAATGCGAATGTCTATTGGCGTTGGTAGTCATTAAAAAGCTCCGATTGCTCGTTTGCTCACTTACGCTATAAAAAGAAACCAAAACTACTATTGAATTTTGCTCATAGTTTTGTTTGTAGATCACGCGGACGTTGCCGCGGGTAACAGCTAGTGTAGCTTATATTTAACTAGCATAACCCCTTGGTTGCACACGCGTATCTCCGATCCTATTAGTCGTAGCGTTCTGGTATATATAGCTTAAGGCCTTCTTCCATAAATGGATTGTTCACCGCAATTAATTTTTCAATACGAACCAGTAGTTCCTGAGATTAACACGTTCAAACAAACAAACACACTTTTCAGCTTTACATTTTATTAATTTAGATTCGGTTACATGTTTCGGTTATGACTGCTCCTGCGAAATGTCAATCTCGTAGAACGTAATGTCGTAACCTGTAATTCAGAATAATAAATTTGAAATGTATTTGCAAATCACGATTGTCATTAACATAATTATTCAATCTATATTGTGTGTTTTATTAGTAGCAAACGTAATAGCTGTAATAACAATTTAATCAAATCAATCTATACTTACTATTTGCCCTACTCAATGTAAACAGATAAACAATGAAATGTTCCCTATTTTATAACATTACTGTGGTGGATTTCATTTTTGTAAACTTTCAAGTTTGTTTCTTATAAATTATCCATTATATTTTTGTTATCTATTAAGAACTTGATGGTGTAGCATATCTGAATATATAATAAACACACATAAATACTTCATAGAATAATAGAAATTTAGAAATTCTAAAATATGACATGTACGGACATACAGGTCCATTGTTATTGTTTGTGAGATGTGGACGCGCCGTGTACGCACTGCTCCACTGTCGTAAGCGAGATCGACGCGTGGCCTTAGCAGACCGGTGTCTCAATTAAATTTACGGACAATAATTATATTCGTAGTTACAAATGTATGTCGCGTTGATACTAGTTCTTGGCTGTATATATTTTTGAGTTTGTGTGCGATTATATTGCGGTCGCTGAATGACCAGTAGATGTGTCATCGGTGAATAGACACTAATATTATATATTTTTGACTTTATTTTTAAGACCACATTCCACCAACACTAAATTAGTATAGACAAAGGAGTAATCTTCGAAATATTAACTTTAAAAAACTTTGATCTTTATGACCAATATCCGAGTACAAGTGACGGACAACAACAAATAGGGCAATCGCTGGTGTTATCACTATCACCAAAGACAACAACAAATAGGGCAATCGCTGGTGTTATCACTATCACCAAAGACAACAACAAATAGGGCAATCGCTGGTGTTACCACTATCACCAAAGACAACAACAAATAGGGCAATCGCTGGTGTTATCACTATCACCAAAGACAGCAACAAATAGGGCAATCGCTGGTGTTATCACTATCACCAAAGCGCTTGAATGCGCTTACGTCGCTTGCGTGTCTTGCTTATTTATAATATATGGACACAGACGAGCAGTCGGGGTCTTTTTATAAATACCATTAATATCCGGATAATTAACCCTCCTTCCTCCCCTCGAATGTGTCTGAAAAAGGTTTTTCTTATAGTATAGGGGACAAACGAGACACCCATGAACATCAGCATAATTATGCCGATGCGTTGACCACCGTTTCACCCCCCCCCCCCCAATGGGCCACTGGCCACTCACAAACTGCACGAAATGCAGTACAGCATTGCACAAAACCTGCCTTGACTATGGGCGTTGTGTATGAAAATGATTCGATTGTTCGCTTTCACCCTCGGACTACAACAAAACTCAATGTGAGTAACTATGTGAGTGAGAGGTACTTCCCCGGTGGTGCCCGGCCCAATTCCGTTGCATAGGAGAATGTAGTATCATGCGCTATAGATGGCACTATCTCTCCCTAAGATACCAAATTACCGGAACCATAGTTGAACCTGTATTGGCTGGCTCTGTGGGTAACGTGGCGCTTCCTATCCATATATTACAGAGGTCGCGGTTTCGAATCGGGCCTAGGTCATGGATGTTTACATAATATGTATTTTTTCTTAAATTTATAAGTATATTTAATATTTCTACACAAGTCATTACGGTACTTACCACAAGTAGGGCTAGTCTAACGTGGTATGATAAGTCCACATATATTATTACCATCACCATTAGTACCACTGGAAACTTGTCCAGTTGATCAGAACGGGGAGCTGCAACAAGCGGAGAATGATCTACAATAATTACAGCTGGTCACTCGACTGGACAATACACCGACACCGCAGCCTATTTATATGTGGAACGGAATAAACGATTCAGTGAACATTGTACTCGTTAATTTTGTAGATTTTTGGACATTATTTGGGGTTTTTCTATTTATAGTAAAGAGTTCAAACCGAAGAATCGGAGCATTTTCACTTGCCCATGAACATTCGCATAATTACTATGCTGATGCGTTTCACTCCGTCGCTCCTCCCCTTCAATCGGACAATCCGCACAAAACGCGGCACCAAAAATGTCACTTCTTGGTGGTTTCATGTGAGCGTCGTTTCGGTCCAATGCCGCTGCAATAAAGCATGGCACTACCGCTTACAAAAATTCTGGGACCGTACCGTGTCTTACACCACCTTAAAAGTGACAGCTATTTCGTGTTTAGTAGATACAGATTGTAAGTATCCGGTCCATTCCCCCCATCCTAAAAGGGGTGAAACATCTGTATCTGTGGATATTATTGGGTGTCGGTAGTCTCAAAATTGATTCGATTGCTCGTTTCTCGTAAGATAAATATTATATTTAAAATGTGTAACGGACAGACGGTCAGAGGGACAGACAAATATCGCAGTCTCAGTAGTAGGTTCCCGTTTTCCCTTTGGGTACAGAGCCCGACAAGTAGAGGTGAAATATACTTATTATTCTCATGACTTGTATAAGATTAGTAAATGCGTAGGATTCTCTTAGTTTAAATATCGGAGAGAATCGTTTAAATTGGGAATTACCAAAAATTAATAGGTACTCGATTCCGATGCCGAACACGGGCGGCGGCGGCGATGGCATTGTCATAATTTACGATTCTTCGATTCCATATCAGAGCAATCTCATAGTATTTCTCGTTGTTTAATTTATTGCATTTTGTCTTCCGGCCTGGTGATAAGACAAATTCTAATATACGCTTAAATAAAATGATAATAAAAAAAGTATTAGCGTAGACAATGGAGAGTTCCATGCCGTAGCGTTTAACTTGACGAATTTAATAACTTACTAGATATCGCCGTAAAGTGACAACGATACTGTCACGCTTCGTGTATTTTATGACTAACAACGCATTGCATGACAATAATACGAATCTCTATGGGCGCCGGTAGTCGTCAACGCAAGATAGATATAAGCGTGATCATTAAAATGCATTCCCACCATGGTTCAAGCCTTGTCGTGGTGGTGGGCCTTAGTAGTCTGGGGTGAACCCAGGCGAAGCCAATTGAACCGAGGAGGATCTTTGCACCTCTCTTATAAGAACAGGGGGCTTAAAGATCAGGAGATGGAATCGGTATCGGTACCCCTCTTATAAGAAGAGCAACAGGAGGTGGCGCTTTTGCGCACGGGGCAAGGGGCGAGGATGGAAACCTCACCCCACTGCACTGTCCAGTCGGTCGGGTTGTCCTTTAGTGCTGGGAAACCCCATCTGTGGGGGTGGAGTTGGTCGCTTAGAGAGCTGACTAGCCGTCGATGTGCCCTGATGGTTGTTGTTCCGGGGCACCTCACCAAGGGCGGCACTGATGGCAATCGCGGTGGTTTTTGTGGGTATTTGACACTATTATATCCAGCGTGTCCCACACACCACTGGACCCCAACCAGGGCCGGTGAAGGCGTGTCAACGAAAAAAGGCATGCGTGCGAGCATACGTGCGTGCATAAGTGATTGCGTCGTACTTGCACACTGAGGGCGGGACCCTCACTGCACGAAAATTGATACGGGTACCAATTACAAGTACGTGCCTAAGAACTTGTAAAGTCGACAAGCTAAATATTCCAGTTTTATTTGCAGACATTGGCACACATTGTGCTCCACGTGACTATGTAATGGTCTCTTTCAGTGATGATATAATTCACCTTTTTTGGTTATAGCGTCAACAGAAATAAATCTTCTTTGAAAGTTTCATATGTCAAGGTATCGCAGTTACTGAAACAGTAGGGACCCGTTCTTACACTTCGAGTACACGGAATCATAAAAACTGTTTTCGAATCATCATAATGTAACTGCAAGTATTGTATTTAAATGTGAAAATGTGTCGAGTCTAACATACAGAACGGGCCGTTGATACGTAAAACATCGCAGGCAATAGTTGAGAGCAAGCGCAGAGGACTCTTGCAAACACTCCCAGCCTCTCACCAGAGCAAGGGGCGAATGGAAAGCTTCCATTTGTGACGTTAAAAGTTAAGTTCATATATTTGCGATTCGTATTTGAAGTTTACAGGTTGTACGAGCTTTTATAGTGACACTGTTTTTGATGTTAAATGAAGTCTATTATGCTATTGCTTTTCGCATTTTTGATCAGGGACTTGTAGGCCCTGTAAGAAATTGCTTTGATTCCATACGCACTTCTTTTTGATGTTGGGATGACTCTATGTTGGTTCCAGTAGCGTGTGAGGCTTGCGGCACACTATAGTGCCGAATGCAGTGCCTACAAAACCACTGCGAATGCCATCAGTGTCGACTCTGATGAGGTGCCCGGAACAGAAAACAGCTGAAATCATCAGGGCACTTCAACGGATCGCTCAGCGATCAAAATTCCACCTTAATTTTGAAAAGCCTTGCCTTCTAGTGAAAAAAAATTAAAATAAAATTAAAAGTTGACACTCATTTTTTCGTCCGATATATTTCGATAATTTGTCATTGGCGGTGAGGCCGCCAACGTGGTCAACACCGCCATGGTCACCAATGGCTAGGCGCCTTTATTCTATAAAAAGTTGAAATTGATTATAAAATATTTGTTCATATTCTAGTGACAAATTCTTTTAGGTCGCTTGTGAGTCATCGTAATCGGGATCCACTATCGGTCTACTGTTGGATATGTCTCTTTCATTGATAATCAAAACGGTCGCGATTCAAAAAATCCATTCATATATACGAAGGGGAAAAGAAGGTTTCCGTGTGGCGGCGCCGCACCGTGAGACGGAGTGTGGGACGGCCTCCTAGCAAATGGGACGGACGACATGGTTACGGTGGCGGGGAGCCGCTGGATGCAAGTGGCTCGTGGCCGTGACCTGTGGCGCTATGTGCGGGAGGCCTGGGTCCAGCGGCGGACGTCGTCCGGCTGATGATGACGATGATGTATAGTCTTGACAAATTCAAGTCCGAAATACAGTACGAATTCGAATATTTTTCATACAAAATGTGTAATGAGAAAATGAAATTGTAAGTTCAACAAAACGAAGTCATAAAATGTGGTTTATAATAAAACCGATAAGAAGTGTAGTAAACACTTCATCGGTTCGGAATGTTAAAAAACTATTAAAATTTCGATTACATTTCCAATATTTTAAGGGATCAATCGGTAAATACTGTAAGGACCTATTACAGTTCCAACAAACGAAAACAGTAACTCATAACAAGGTAAATTAGCAGTATGTACCATAACGCGCTTGATGCGACAGTTTACAGGAGTCATATCAAACGAAGAAGATTTTTTGATTCGTCATAATTATCGCCAGGAGCAAGACGTCGCACACCGTCATCACAGGTGTGTCACTTGTGTCGCACACGAGGCCTCTCCTGGAGAGTCAAGCGACGGTCAAATGCTGCTTAGAAACAGCAATTTACTCAATTTTATAAAGCTCTAGCGATTTGTTCCGGATTCATCCGGATTCCAGCTGGGTCGCAGTGTTAGCTTAACTAATAACTCTATATACAAAGGTCTTCCTAGGAAATTGGTCTATATATTTATGAAAACCGTATGAACATCTATTTAGTAGATTTTGCGAAAAGCGATCACTTAGAGATAGACATTTTTGGAGACTTTGATTTATAATAGCTGTTATGTATAAAGTATTTTCCGTTCCGTCCAATGGGCAACGGGAACCACACACACCGCACAAAACGCGACAGTACAATTTACCCGAGATCTTTGGTCGCAGCAGCATAATTAAAATAAAAAAAACACAACAAAATATAGGCTGTTGATGATCGGTACTTTTCTATATTCAAAGAAATTGACTATTATACTTTTGTCTATTCTCACTTTTATGTAAACTTGTGCGTATCGTTATAAAAAAACAGAGGACAGACAGACATGATTGTATAGGTGAACGAATTCCTAGAACGTGAATGGGGGCGAAATCCTCTGTCAAGTAACTTCACCTGCACTTAAAAGTTTTAATGTGAATTTAGTTTCGTAAACGCTTAGAAAACCCGACACTCCGACACACACGTCGGAGCCCCGAGGCATATTGTAACGTTGTGACGTCGTGACTTTCTTACGTCGTGACGATGTGACATTATTATGACGCTGTGGTAACTAAATTATTGAACATTTACGGAGATGCTTTAAAATATTGACAATTGGCATTGTAATTTACAATGATTTTCACATTTTATAACGTGGAAAAATATTTAAGTATAAGAGGAGTTTTGATTGAAAGCCCACAATTTAAAAGTAAATTTAAACTACTTTAATGGATTTTAACGCGGCACTTTAAGTATTCATTCCACCCGTGACCATGGGAGCTTCTGAAATGATACGACCAATAGGACTGGACTTCCGTGGGTGAGACAGCGAGATGTAGTCAGTTCTTCATATACCGTATCAGTTAAAGTAGTTATATTATACTGTGCATTTTGTACTATATAATTTAACATTTGCGTAAACCTAAGAAATATAAAAATGAATTCAAATTTTGCGTGTAGGATGTTGTCATATGTATGAGGATAAGAAAGTGCCGAGCTGCGTTGGGACGAAATTGGCCAGGCGCGGCTCGCCGCTAATCCAAACATGTTATTCTTATTTTTATAGAATAAGGGGGTCAACGAGCAATGGGATACTTTTTACAACTACCGACGCTTCAGATAATTACTACGCCGATGCGTTGCCCTTCTTCCTCCCCATGGGCTATCAGCCACTCACAAACCGCACGAAACGTGGCACTGAAGATGTCACTTTACGGCGGTATCATGTTAGCGAGAGGTACCTCCCCGGTCGTGCCAGCCCAATTCCGTTGCATAGCAGGATATAGTGTCATGCATTCTACATGGCACTACCGCCTCCTATGCAGCATGGCACTACCGCTTCCTACATTATCACGTTTCGTGTGGGCTTTGTGCTTCCGGTGGCACATTAGAGGGTTAGAAAACTTGGAGGGGTAGAAATGTCTGAACAATCGCTATGTCGATGTTTTAGACGACTATTCGTTGGACTGGTGACGTGATGCAGGGCGTGGGGAACCAGCAGCTTGAGACCCGTGACTTGTTGCGCTTTCTTTCGTTGGCCAATGACTGGAGGCGGGCCTTTTATTGCTGTTTATGTTGATGATAGACGTACATGGACCTCAGCTGTCATGTAAAGCCTCCAAGTACTTATTTGGACATGGGAAAATACCACACGAAGAGGCAACACGTCTGCATTATAATTATGCAGGTGACTTTGGACTTCGGTACTCATCGAAATGCACCCATTGGTCGCGTGACACCATAAATAATAAAAATTATTGGTTGTCTTTAAGTCGCTTTACGGACAGCGTCATAATTTATAATAACCATACATGATAACGGTTCCTTAATTAATCTTAATCTTGTAGACTTGTTACGCTCTCTCGCTGGCGCTCTCCGCCCATTGGGAATATTACTGTAACGTTACAATGACGTCACACTTTTTCATGAACGCAAAATGCAAGATGTTATCATATCCCGAAACTAAATCTTAAAATACGTCGTAACGTTAAAACGCCTATAGGTATGAATGAGTGAATGAAAAGAAATATGCTTTAATGTGCACATACAAAAAAAGGAATTAGTACGCCTATAAAAAACCTATAGTGTAGGACATATCGATAAGAGACACGTAATCTAACGGATGTGCAAATAGGTATATATTTGACTGCAATTCAGCAATAGCAAACTTTCAAAAATGACTCCATAAACGCATTTAGAAGCTATAAACTTCACCGCAAATTTATAGACTTAACTTTTAACGTCGCAAATGGAGCCTTTAGCTTCCATTTGCCCCTTGCTCTAGTAAGAGGCTGGGAGTGTTTGTAGGAGCCCTCTGCGCTTGTGCTCTCAACTTTTGTCCACGATGTTTACACAGTCACAACTGGATGCTGCTACATTATATTCATAGAAAAAAATAGTTTTATTTTGGTTTCATACACATCGATGATATCTATAACTTCCTATATTTTTTGTCTTAAGTTTACGCCAACGTTACTCATTACAATAAAAACATACAACAATAGTAATTACAATAAAATTACTTTTGTGGGTTTTATCGTGGTTTAATTTAATTACTTACACAATGAACCTGGCGGAGAACATCTCAGTCCACAGGTTTCGGTAGAGCTAGTTATATAATTTAATAAACCACGTGGCAATAGTTTAATAAAATACGTTAAAATACTCGTAATTTTATTGTAACTCCTATTGTTTAATGAATGAAATAACCAATATTTTACTTATTTTAAAATAATTACTAGCGTCTTTTCCTTGTGAGTACACAGCAACGAAATCTCTACTCTTTACTCTAAACTCGATAATATCGTGTTGACATATACTTTTCTATATCATTACCGTACTGAAAGTGTCGTGCAGTGAGTGGACCAATCGCAGCTACAGGAAAGCCATGTTTTGAATATCTCCTGGCCCTCATGCAATAAATTAGTATTGTTTAAATGACTAACTATCCAGTTAAGTGTCCCACTTCCATTCAAACTGTACAATCAACTTAAACGACTATGTTGACGTATTTTGTAGTTATCAAATGGGTTTTTTTAGTTATCTAACGCGATACTTAAAATACTTATTACAAGGTACTGGCCGAGTCGACTCGTGACCACGGCTGGTGTATCCCGGTCGTAACGTCGAGCAAGGTATTTACAAAAACTTTGCCATCACCCTGTAATAAGAATTTTAAGTATCGCGTAAATTCCCGTTAGATAATTACAGAATGTATAACAAATGTGAGAGTCTCGAACAGTTATGTATGTTGACGGATTTCATACTGTCTAAAGTAATTTAGCCAAAGAAAAATGTCCACAGAAATTTCGAAGATCGTTTTTCTAAGGATTTTCATATTTTGTTGTTATCTAACGGGTTTTAACGCGATACTTAAAATATTTATTACAAAGTACTGGCTAAGTTTTACGATTTTTATATTGCTAAAGGTCTAACTTTATGAATAATTAAATAACTTTACTTACTCGTCGGGAGCCGCAAAGAAAATATAAATTACTTCATAACATAAAGCAGGAAAGAGAGGGGACAAATAAGCAGTCGTAGTATTTTGATAGCGATGCCCATAAATCCCCTTAATTATTATGTACACGTGTCACCTCCTTCCATACTATTCCACAATACCGGAAACCGCACAAAAGGCAACATCGTTGACAGTCTATTTTACCATATCCTAACCATTTACAAAATTTACTCAGTATTTAACATTATATAATTCAAAGCTTCACATTCATCATGCAATATTATAAAATAGAAATCGAAGAATCGTAACTTATGTGAGAGTGTCTCTACAGCGAGCCGGACGTGACTGGCATCGATATCGTAGTACTTAATGTAAAATTTTGATAATTCAAAATATTTGATTGTCCATCGTATGAGTATAAATTATCTGACTACTTTTTACATACGCTAAGGTTTGACTTCATTTTTGATAACATATTTTATCAAATATTTTTAGTGAAAAACGAAATGTTATAAGTAGGTTTCAGTACTCGTTACATACTACGTAACTCTAATAAAGAGAGCTACGCTGACTCGTAGAATAGGTGCATGGTGCTACGAGAATTTGCTGCGTTGCGAACGTATTATTAGTTTAATAATATTTATATAGTTTATATTTTTCTTGTCTATTGATAATAATATTTCAAATCCACAATTGAATGTGTATAAAATAAAACAGTTTGACATTATAACTGCAGCATTAGGTGAATTTCATACAAATGATATCAGTTATGCTTTAAACCTTATTACATAGTCGACTACAATTAATTGATAACTTAACACCGGCTATTATTATAAATATTAATAAATATTATTATATATTATTTAATAAAATATTATTCACGTCTTTTCTTTTCCACGTCCTAAGAATAGACTTGTTATAAGAGAACTAATTAGATAAAGGAGTAATAAGTGAAGACATACCTACATATATCATGACCAGCTGGACTACCTCCACTGCTGGACATAGGCCTCCCCCAATAGACCGCCATAGGTAACAGTCTCAAGCCAGTTGCATTCAGCGGCCCCCGCCATCTTAAGTAAGTCATCAGTCTACCGGGAGGCCATCCAACAATACGCCTTCCGGCGCGGGAGCAGTTACCCTGATACTCTTGTGGATTTTCGTACTCATATAGAGTGTACAATTCAAAATAACTTACCGGTTTGTCTTCCTGGTCTGTCCTGTCTACATTTTATTTTAAAAATATCTCATTTCCTTTTGTCCTTAATATTTTATTTTCTGAAGTGTATTGAGGGAAAACAGTCCAAATAGCAATTTCCCTAAATGTATCTCTTGGGTCTGACTTGTATTTCCACAACTGGCTTACGTCGGCAACGCGAAGAGGTGATTATTAAAAAAATGTTGTGGTAAATTTTCGTTAGTCTGGCCCTATTTTGTGAGATGTAATCGGGTTTTTTGTAAAATTCAAATGAAGTACTGTTCTATTAGAAGAATTATATATATACTTGATAAGGTAATGATTTTCTGTGTGTGTGTATATGTGACTCCTGTTCCCTGATATAGGAACTACATTACACTTTCGTTCTACACATCAACATGTGTACAACGAAAGTCGTCATCAATTATAGAAACGTTAATTAAAACTACAATAACTCGTGGGGTGACTCACTAGAGCTAAGTATTAAACAAAAATATTCTCTAATGTATCGAACATTAGAGAAAAATAAAATAGATTTCGAAACACAATATTTGATCTAAATTGTCTAAATCACAACACATACAAACTATCTCTTTTATAATTTTAATGAATGATTTACATGCTCAACATCAAATTGATAAATAAAATATTGAGTATCAATTTTATTTTTTATCCATACATTTGGACTAAAATTTTAATTCACTTACTCATTTGAACTAAAATTTAAACAAACCACTTTTGTGCGAAATATATATTTTTCAAAAGGGTGGATTGAAAAATATTCTTATATTATTTACCCTTGAAAAAAAAAAACGATTTTTCCTTTGAATCAAAATGGGCGTCTATTGCTCTTCTGACCTTATCGTTTGCCAAAAATATTTAACCTTCCAAATGATTTTATAGCTAAGGGAGCAGAAGGAAATCTGACGGGTGCCAGATCTAGTGAATAAGGCGGGTGCGATAATAGTTCAAAGCCACAATTGTGTATTTCAGCCATTGATTGCACAGACGTGTGAACACGGGCGTTATCTTGGCCAAACAGAACTTTTCTTCTGAGCATACCAGAAGCACCCTCCAAGCCTCAGAATAATGAAGTTATTACCTTATTTGCCGACAAAATCACATAATATAATGATGAGACGTTGCTCGATTTGTTCCATTTGCAAGAACTATGTCCGATTGATCTGTTAAAAAATTATATAATTAAAAATAATTATTGCACACGCTTCGAACTTCACGCAATTATCTAGTCTGAACTGAAGTAAATAATGTTGGTAGATTTGATTTTTAGAATTGAACGCATGTGTGTTACATCGAATACTTTTCAATCCACCTAAGGTGGTTGATCAATAGCTCAAATATTATTAAAAATATTTTAATTATGCGGTAGCCTTACTGCCACGGTCGTAACGACCACACTCGGCTTCAATCCGGCAATAATTCCATCACAAATAATATCAAATATTTTGCTAAGTTGACGGGCGCAATTTTAGCTAAATCGTTTATACCGTACCACATATAAATGGGCTACAGTGTCGGCGTATTGTCCAGTCGAGTATTCACGGACTGTGACCAGCTGTAATTATTGTAGACCATTCTCCGCTAGCTGGCTATTGTGATCGACTGCACAAGTTTCCAACGTTACAGCCTCAGTTGATCGCTTTGAGCAAATCTTACAAGATTGCTTTTGGTTTGATTTTGGATGATGTTATTGATTTTTATTTAAGAAATAAATACATCTTTGTTATTCTTGTAAGTATATAATATAATCATTATATACATTTAGTGGAGTACCTATTCTATTGCATGAATAAAATAACACCAGTATCAATGTTGTGACACAAGTGAGGAGGAAAGGCGGGCAGCGTATTCGCGTAGTAGTTATGCAGATGTTCATGGACGTCGGTAGTTATAAGAAGGTGCCCAATTTCTCCTCTGTCCCCTATAATACTTTTTTTCGTTCAGAAATTTAATTCGATATGAATTATGAAAACATTTTATTGAACTGAAACCGAACGTCGTGCGTCGTATTATGTTAAAGTGTCACAGTTTGTGTATTACTTTGGTTTAATGGTTAAACCAAAGTAATACACAAACTGTACAATACATGTTGTATAGTACAAAATGTAATGCATATTATATAGAAATATTTGCCTTTTGTACATCTTCTCCAAATAATATAATTATATTCAATCAACAAACTCCTTCATTCCCGCAATTCTATAAGACAGGGATGGGTTTTTCTTTGCGTATTTATATGTAGATTAGTGTGGTTTCGATCAGGAAAAAAATACTGCTACGACTGCTCGTTTAACCCCTTATACTATAAAAGTACTATACACGGATTTTTGTGACCAACTAATGTTACAACTTCGTGAAAAATTACTTCTATAGTCACTTTGTATAGAAAGCTTGAGCTTGAAGCAGCAAAGTAGAACATGAAAGCGAGATTGAAGAAAACACCGAACCCAAGCTTTCAAGATATTTTGTGAATACTTTTAAGGCTGTCGTGAATTATGAACGATCTGAAAGTAATTTTAGAAATTTATTATTGCCTTGAAGTTTCTAGAAATTCTTTGAGATTTTACCTTATTCCTAATTATATAATTTCATTTCTGCATTTTCACGAAATCGTGAAATATAAATAAATAAAATTGAGGTCCACAAAGACGTGAATAATACAATTTACAATGATTAAGTTGAGAGACAATAAATAGTATATTTTACTATATTACAAATTGTTTTAAAACAAAATTCATAATACAGAAAACCAATATGAATAGAATTTCTTTGCAAAAAGATGTTTTTCTATAATGCTTTGAAATATTTGACGAAAATATGTATATTAATATTATAATGAGAAGACATTTGATCGCTTATTTACTTACATTAAATAGACTCCGAGCTGCTCTCCAGAATTTCTGGATCGATTCGAAAATTATGTTGTTATTGGAATCCTACATTACTTGTGATGAACATTGGAGATCATAACAACAATCTGGAATACAAAATAGATGCTGAAAAATTGTACAATGCCCATTATGGGTTTTTTTTGAGATAATATTTTCTCACGCAGTGCGCCGGTTTTTGTTCTTTCTACATCAACTTTAGTTTTGTGACAGAACTAAATATCCAAAAGGGTTAAATCAGGAATATCAGTGTTCTTCAATTTTGATAACCTACTCTAGACACCTTTTATCGTGGAAATTTTCATGTGATGTAGCTTCTAGAGGAATGAACGGGGTAGCTTTAGTACTTTATGTATATGTAGCAGCCGGATCGTCTAAATTGCTGTATTTCATTACTGTTAGCCATTTTCAAAAAACGGGCCATTTTGTTTTGTAGTGGGCCAACGATTACCCGGTTTGAATGCGGCTTTCGGCTTACGGCTAGCTTTATTGAATAACGTATTCAATAAAGCTAGCCGTATTTAAATAAAGCGGGTAATTACCAGCCAGGCTACGTCGACCACCATACACAATCCTCTTTGCGGGACGTTCTCCAATATGGTATCCGACTAATCATTAGCCCACTACAAATTAAAACGGCCCTATTTTTGAAAATGGCAAGCCGTGATGTAATACGGGGACTTCTCGTTGTATAGAAAATGTTAGCCATTTAATCCTCGTACTTAGTTTGTAAACAAAGGTTTGAATCGTCATGTGCAAAAAAGGGTTCTCCACTTATTCACCTTCTGGTTTTCACAATGAATTTCGTTCCGTTTATTTTGGTTTACCCAATGCACGTCTTTTCATACTTTGTTATTAATTTGGTATATATGAAAAGTGCTTTGTTTACGTAGCGAAAACCTTGTATTAACGCCCCGTTGAATGTATTTTTTTTTAGTATTAAATTAAATTACATTTCTATGTAGGTATAAACTTATATTGAGACATTCTGTCTATCTTAAAAAAACATACATTCTACTTCATATTCCGATGCGACGAATATATTATTTTTAAGACAGGATCTTATACTTACACTGAAAACACTCCGCGGTGTCATCTGTGTAAATGGCGACTTCCTAACACATCGCGGCTATTTAATAAATTGAAAAACCCAAAAATTAATGAACTTAAAATGGCAGTATAGATTTTCATCAAATATAGCCAAGAACAAACTCGATTAAGTAACCTATGCAACTAAAACAGATTAATTTAAAACGGAATTTACGCGTTTGGGAACTACGAAAATAGATGATACACATGCGTAAATACATATATATACACACACACACATACATACATACATACACACACACACACACACACAATTTTGCTGCTCGTTTGCCCCCCACTTCTATTAAAAAACGTTTTTATATATGAAACTTAAATTATAACATTTTACCATACCCCGTACAGATGCACTTAAACATTATTTATAAGCTCAAATAATCCCCGGGCACTTTCGGTACATAAATAGCAGTCATGAACGCTGCTAGCCAGTGTAAGCTTATATAATAACACACAGAATAATGCATTATATTTTCGCAATGCAGTTGTAGCGTGTGCGTCTTTGCAAATTATTCACGTCCCGATGTGGCATAGTTGTATTCCTTGAGGGTAGAAACTAATTTAAACATTGTAAACTTCTTGTTATTAGATTTGTATGAAAGAGATATTGTATGAGGTAGTGCTATGCTCATGCGGGTTGTACATAAGAATCATGTTGGTGTTTACGGCCATCAGTAGTTATCAGGTGGCTATATATGTCTCTACATGTCCTCTTTAATAAATATATACAAAAACTAGGTTTATTTCATATTACTGCGCAATAAGGGTTGTGTCTGTCTTCAGGTCCAAATCCATCCAAATTGGATCCTAGGGGGCGGACTAGCCGTCGAGGTGCCCTGATGATTTGTTGTTCCGGGACACCTCACCAAAGCACCAGCACTGAAGGCACTCGCGATGATTTTGTGGGCATCCGGCACTTTGATGTGCGGCGAGCCCCCTTACACCACTGAAACCCACCCAGGATCAGTAATGGCCCGAAAGTGCGTCTTGCTGCGTCAACAAAGAAAAAAAAGAGAGCGAAACGTATTCATAGCCATAGCTTTATTAGATATAATGAAAGTTTATTATACATTAGCTGTTATAGAGCAGCCTCTTATTTTTACAGCATCGGTACGTATCATTCTTTTTAAGTACAGGGCCATGCGAGCAGCCGGATCCCTTTGATAACTAACGACACCCATACATAGATACGATAACATTTATATAAATGTTAAACGAAATGACCTGTTACAAAAGGTGACAGAAGCTGGAGACTCAATAGCCACTAGGAGACAACGACGTGATAAATAAATATGAAACGTAGTATAGAACTATAAAATGACTAGCGATCGACTGTGAATAACAGGAGCTGAACATTTCTCGGAAGTCGGTTCCATTGGTGAAAACCGCTCCACGGTATTGAGATAATCGATTACATACAGAGATACAGCTTTTGGAGAGTCCGCTTTATAATATTTCTAGAGTAACTACCCACAATGATGAAACTCCAGTCAAAACAAACTTTCCTTGATAATGTACATATACAGGGTGTGAACTACAACTACGAGCATATCATTAAACCCGTTCCACACCATTACGGTCTATTCACAAAGTTTTTGACAAGTAATTATTTTTAATCTGCGGCAGTAACGAAATAATGAGGTCGTTTGTGAACTTTGTGATCCAGTTTAAGGACAGTCAAATCATATAGAGGGTGTCTATATTTATATAAAAACTTTAGTCATAAAGTACTTCTACATATAACATATATATGCAGATAAAAGTAACTTACCTCCTGAGGAAATAAAAAATGTGCAGCTGCACCTAGATTCCGGATATACTCTCCTAGGTTCTGCTATCAAGCTAATGATAGAGAACACCGTTGGTGGTTTAATTAGTATTCAGTTCCTCTTTTGGGGTTGTGAGTACATATAACCCTAGAATACTCGGGCTTCTGACGGTATGTATCAATGCATTCCCCAACGTAATAAAGAAGTATAGGGTTCTAAGTGGTCGAGCGCATGGTATACTTATTTATTTGAAACACGTTCGGAACGACATACTAATTTCGCCCAAGTCAGAATCAAAAGTGGTGACAAATATAGACGTTAGATACAGACCACAGTGCCAGAGACTCATAGATTATTTGATTAATCGTTGATAACGTAGTGAAGCCATACATACACTCAATCGAAAATTAATACATTTTGGCGACGTATTCTCGTTTTAACCACATTTATTTAAAAGTGAGCACAATCTGAACATGCTGTGTATAAGAACATTTTTAATATGTACGATGGTTGCAGCAAGTGGGGTCTCTCGGGTCATATTATTTGATACCGTCGCCAGCCCCATGAATATGATACCAGGTGTTCATATTAAGCCACGATGTGATAATCATCTCTTGTTGGGACTTCGATTGTATATTCATATCGTGGTCGCCGTGTATCAAATAATATCACCCAAGAGAATTCATTTTCAGAGAACGTACATGTTAACTATATACAGGTTATCACTGTATATTCTATTTACTAATTGCGCCTGGCTAAGCGAGATATAGTCATTAGACTTGTACTCATAAGCATGTGCACATCCTATCGCGACGTACATGCACTATCCTAATATATCCCATAGATAGGATGGGTCCTATCTAATCTATCCGAATTCTTTCTTACAGGTCACATGGAACGCCTCAGTCATTTAACACAATCAATCATTTAACCTCAGACCTATCGGAGTTGCTCTCAGAAGTGTTCCTCGATCTATCTAATTAACTTTTATGCAACCTGTCTGAATTATGTTATTATAGACATGATGAGTTTGTTTGTTTAGTTGGACGTGCAAATCACAGGAGCCACTAATCCCCGCTATGGTTCAAGCCTTGTCGTTGTGGTGGAGCTAAGTAGATTGGGGTGAATCCAGACGCCTTGGGCAAGGCCAATTAAAAATAGGCTAACACTTGAATGAATACTTTAATAAATAAAGAAATTTATATACTTTTTCCACAAATAATTTATTTTTCGCTTTACGTTTACTACCGGTTTCGACTTATCATCATCAGGTCATCATTAGGTCACTTATCATCATCAGAGGCTGATGATCTTTGTACCCCTCTTCTAAGAAAAGGGGGCTAAAAAGCAGGAAGAGGGGGCATGCTTTGTACCCCGATTATAAGAAGATCTTCGCGTCCTGCAGCGTAGCATTCTCGCAGATATGAATCACACCCTTTTATTTTTCCAAAGTTGGCGGGGTCCTATGGTGCGGAACAACACTATACGTGGAGATGGCGTTGGTCCTTTTAGACGAACTAATTTAAGTTGATGCATTGTCGCAGTTCCGGAGCGCCGCACCAATGGTGGCACTGATGGTACTCGCGGTGGTTTTATTGTGTTAATATGCATTCCCACATACTATACAACTGGATCCCAAATGGCAAATTAATGCGCTTCCCCGCGACGCAAAAAAGGAGCTACTGACCCGACTTGAATTTGAATGAAAATTCTCTCGATGCTAGACAGTCCATTTACCGAGGATAAAGAGGAGGAATAAATAAGCTATTTACCACAAACAAGTGCTAGGACAAAAAGTATCAAAGCATGCGCGGGAAACGCAGGTGAAACTTCAGAGCGCCGCTTGTTAGAAAATATGAACAACATTCGCTAACATTTTCCCAAAACTCACGAATTCTTGTACTTATTTTTTTAATAGCACTAGAACGTGTATGATAAAATTCTATCTATTGCCTGCATTTCCATATCGATATTTATGCCTCGTAAATCAGACATTCAAATATAACACTCGGTTGAAATTTAATATAATAGACAGTTACCGAAGACCGCGTCCTACATTTCACAATATCGAATCGAAGCTACCGATACTCCGTGAAATCTGTTTGGAATTCTTCAAACCGCATGCGATATTGCATTTCCGGAATGAGAAACTGAATATTATTCTTATCGGAATATTCAATATTAGTGTATTCGAGTCAGCAGAATATATACAAGAAACGGGGATGCGAGGTATTGAAAAAATGTAGATGAGCACGCTAAGGTTAATTGCAATTGGATTTCAAGTGAAAATTTATTACGGAACGGATAATTAATTAAAGCCTCTTTTTTATAGTGAAATGAGGGAAACGAGCAGGCTGAACATTTGAAATCTGTATGTACTGCATTTCTACCAATATATTATTTAATTTTTTTTTGGTACCGATGCTTATCTACGCATAGTTATCATGCAGATGTGTTAGACTCTCCTCCAATGGATCACATATCACACGAAACGCGACGATTATTAAATAAACAGCTCTAAAACAGATTAATAAAATTGCACTATTGAGGAACTTGAAAAGTGTAATTTTTTTAATATATTATTTATTAGTTTTTGCAAAAAAAACTTTTCGTAAGAGTTATTTTTAGCGTGGTTCAGGTATAATTCAGCAGCTTTTGATTTTAAAGTTTAACTTTTGTGTCCTTTCATTGTATAATTCGAAGCAAATGTATTTACAATCAATTAAAATTTTAAATGTCGTACGAAAAATATATTTCAGAGCATCTTTTTCCTTTCTAAGAGGTAATCTCAAAATAGTTTCTCACCATAGTATGACTGGGAGGTGAACACGATGACGCCGGAATATCAAAACTATGTTGTTGTATATTGTGTGATATGTGAGTTTCAGGTGGCCCATTTTAAGGGCGACGCGACATCACGCTTGACCTGTCACTGTTCACGCTTTAAATCGTTTGTTGTTAAACTAAAAAAAATGACTTATTTGAAATGAACGCAACATATATTTCACAATACATTCCTACAAGGAAAATGCTACTCACAAAATGTATGATATTGTATAAATAGTAGTCGATAGGAAACCGTAGTACATGGGTACGTTACAGCATTAATCGAATGTTGAAACCGGCTGGCCACGAAACAAAACAAATTGCTACAAAAGATACTTATAAGGGAGCGTACACACTGTATGCGGAATTGTCGGCTGTAACAATCGCGTTTTGAATCCTTTTTTCATATTATAGGGGCACAAACAAACAATCAGAGCTTTTTACCACTACCGACGCCCATGAACATCAACATACTTACTATGCCGATGCATTGCCCTCCGTTTCACCTCCCCTCCCCAAAGGGTGGGTTTATTCGAGAAGTGGGATGAAGAAGAGTGTCGCCGTATACCCAACCTGTAAATCCCAATTTTGCACATAGGGAATGGAACCCCAAATGAGTGATTGAATGAACAATAAAAACAAGTGAACCGACTCATTTTTTAACATTACTAGAGGTATTCAAACTTCTTCAATTCGCGCGGAGCTTAATGGTTCGATACAGTGAATTCAAAGACTCAACCAGTAATTGCACCGCTATAGCTATTCAAAGACTCAACCAGTAATTGCACCGCTACAGCTATTCAAAGACTCAACCGGTAATTGCACCGCTATAGCTATTCAAAGACTCAACCAGTAATTGCACCGCTACAGCTATTCAAAGACTCAACCAGTAATTGCACCGCTATAGCTATTCAAAGACTCAACCAGTAATTGCACCGCTATAGCTATTCAAATACAGTGAAGATGGTGTTGGGCTTGGCTTTTGTCGCCAGTTTAAACTAGACATTACTGCTCTCGTTTTGGTAGCAATTACCTGAGTTTAATTTTCAGCAAGGCTTCACGAAGGACACTGTGACGCATATCCTGAGAACCCCTGGTCATGTGGGCATATTTTTTATAGCATAGGTGGGCAAACGATCAAGCTCTTTTACAAGTACCGATGCCCATGAACATCCGCACAATTACTATGTCGTATCGTTGTTCTCACTCTTTCGCTCCCCCAACACGCGATCGTCTACTCGCAAGCCGTACGAAACTTGACACCACAACTGACACTTTACCCTGGTATCACGTGAGCGAGAGTGGTGCCGGTCCATTCCGCTGCAATACAGCATGGCACTACGTCATACCAGATGGTAACGTATAGTAAGTACAGTGAGGCAAATATACGAGGAGCATCTCACTTCCATCCGACATCGGGAACATGCGAACCACAAGAAGTGCGTCCGCCCACCTGGCTGTCATTTTTGTGCCAATATTTTGTGAGCGAGAGATACTTCCCCTATCGCACCAGCCCAATTTCGATGTTGAAACTTCGAGTACGGCGAGTGCTTCATAATTAAGTTTAATTAAAGCGTCTGAGGATATTACTGTTGCTGTGTATTGCGCAAAAAGGAAGAGGTAGTGCTATACTGCATAGGAGCAGGTAGTACCATGCATAGTGCATCACACTGCTCATTCTCCTATGCAACGGCATTGGGCCAGCACTACCGGGGAGGTACATCTCGCTCACATAATATCGCCATAAAGCGACATCTTCAGTGTCACTATTCGTGTGGTTTGTGATTAGCCGGTGGCCCATTGAGGAAGAAAGGAGGGCAACGCTTCGGAATAGTAATTATGTGGATGATCATGGGTGTCGGTAGTCGTAAAAAGCCACCTATTGCTCGTTTGCCCCTATTCTATGGAAACGTAATGAAAGCAGGCGATGGTGCTACGATTAGTATTTACTTCAGACGTCTGGTGGACATTCACCCGTTGCTGCGTATTGTGCAGAATTAATAAGTTTTAACACATTAAATCCGCCAGCGGTGCACGTTGAACTATAACTAACGGCTTCATTCAAGTTTACTCCATTACAACACTAGACTCATTATAACATATTCTAATTGACTTTAACAAATAAACGCTGGAATAAATGTTTTCAAGTATAAGGTAGGTTTTGCCACTGAGGCAGGCTCTGGTTTTCCAGTACTTGGTGTAAGCTTAGTGCTGGGATCGTGGCATTACGGTTGTAGTTTGATAGGTCTCTTGAATGCGGATTTTTGTGTACAAAAATTTTTCTGGTACGGTGTCGGATTCCAGACGTATTCGTACTTTTGTGATTCGGCTCTTGGGCTAGGAAAATCAGTTAGTCGTCGATATAGACTTGTCCTGGTCTGACCATGCGGTCCCGGGGCAGGGGTGTATAGACGATTTTTTAGTTTTCATTTTTGTTTTGGTGTTGATCCGCGTTTCGTGGTTGTGTGAGTGTTTATGTCGGACGTGTGTGGTGGGATTTCCGCAGTTTGTTTACATCAAATTTTAATTTGGTGAAACTTCTGCGGGAATTGTGTTTGGTGTTTTTTTCATTCCTTGTTATTGTGGTTGTTTTCGTCTTTTGTTACGTATGGGAAACTCGTCACTCGAAAGGTTCATCGAAGGGAAGAGTCGGGGGTCGCCACGGGGATGACGGAGACATTGAGGTGTTGGAGGACTTATCGTCTTGGGCATGACTGTCCGAGGCCGAGTTAGTTTATACGGAAGGTTCCGAGGGAGGTTCTTATTATCAGAGCGATAATGGAGGGGCTGTAGTGACGAGGTCTCGTTGTGTGGCCAAACGGGGGAAGGCTCACTCGTGTAGCCTTGCTCCGGAGCAAGGGCGGGTCTTTGGGAGCGAATTAGCAACAATCGGGAGGATGAATTCGAAATTCGGGCATCCTTGAAGGAGAATGAGGCCGGAGTAAACAAGGTGAGGTCATGTTGGCGGCAGAGTCCAATTTGAATTTAATTCTGGGCTTGGCTGGTAGGTCGACCAATTTGAAGGGAGGATACGGCGCAAAATTTAGGAGGACTGCGGGTGGGGGAGAACGGAGGATGATAAGGTGAAACGTCTCACGGCGGATAACGCAGGGAGAGAGTGGCGCGTAGACGGACGTCGTCGACGTAAGGTGACGAAGAAGCCGGTGGCACCAGCGCCGCCCGCGAAGAGACAAGTAACACCGGCGGCTTCTGTGGCGCCGGCGAAGAAGAAGGAGATGGTAAAGGTAAAGCTGTCGCTCTCCCGCTCCTCGGCCGTTATTCTTAAGTTATGGCCGGAGGCAGCGGATAAAGGCGCGTCGTATGCTTCGGCGCTGCTTAAAGCGGAAATGGAGGTGGACTTGGAGGAGATGGGCATCGGTCCGCTCCGGATACGCCAGCCGGCTACCGCGGCTCATAGAATTGCTCCACGTGCGGCGATAAGGCCGACATGCTCGCCGCTCGTCAGAGGGAGGTTCAGGAAGAGGAGGCAGTAGTCAGCAGGCCCGAGGAGAAGGCTGACATAAGGATCTCGGGGCTAAGCTACGGAGTCACCGTGGAACGGCTGGCGACCGCGGTGGCCAAGGAAAGGGCCTGTAACCCGGGCCTGGTTCTCGTACGTAACCTACGCTCGGTTCAGTTCGGCTCGGGCACCTAAAAATCTACTGCAGGCGGGGAGACTAGTGTTGGGGTGGAGCCGGGTTGGCGTCCACCTCATGACGGCGCGCTCAAGGCACTGCTACCGATGCCTGGGGAGGGGCACGTGTCCAGTACGTGCTCCTGTGGCACTGACCGCAACACATTGTGCTACCGCAGGTGTTCGGCCTCCGCTCATTCCGCGGTGTGCGCGGACGCAGTCGGGCCGGTGGCCACTAGGCACAACCGGGAGCTGGCGGAGGAGGCCGCCATCGTCGGCCATTGGAGCCTCCCGCCGATGTCGGAGGTAGTACACCCGGAGCAGGCGGAGGCGCCCCCACGACGTCAACAGGGACGATAGGCTGCGCAGGATCTATGTGGAAAAGGTGAAGATCCTGCAGCAGGCCATTTGCCGAGCCAAGGAGGAGGCCCAGCTGGAGCTCGTAAGGGATTCCTGAGGCCGACCATACAAATGGGCGCGGAACAAGCTCCGCGCCCATTTGCATCACGGCCCTCATCACGGAGGTGCTCCAGCCGGACCAACTGGGGAGTATCGTCGGGGAATTATTCCCTAACACAACGTGGGCTTCACGCCCCCCAAGATGCCTCCACAGGCGTCGATCGAGGAGTGTGTTTCACCACCCGTCATGGAGGCTGAAATTGTGGCGATTTAGACTCGCCTCCAGAGTAAGAAGAGTGCACCGGGTCCAGACCAGGGGTGCACGGGAAAGTGCTGGCGATCCCTCTCGTGCACCTCGGTGATAGCCCCCGGAGGCTAATTTTTGACCGCTGCCTGCGGTCTGGTCAGTTCCCGGGGGCATGGAAGGAGGGTCGGCTCTGCCTGCTTCCTAAGGCACGGCGGCTAATGGACTCGGCGTCGTCGGTTTGGACGATGGTGCTGCTGCACCAGACTGGGAACGTATTAGAACGGATTTTGGCCTCCCGTCTCGTTCAGCATCTGGAGGCGGGCGCGGGACACGGACTCTCGGTGTCACAGTTCGGGCTCCGTGCACGCCGGTCGAGGTTCGATGCCCTCAAGCGCCTGCGGGCGGTAACGGGTAAGGCGGAATAAAAGGGGGAGGTGGTGGTCGCGGCGTCGTTTAACTTCGCGAACGCTTTCAACAGTCTCCCCCACAGCGTGGTACATGAGGCACTGGTCTTCTTTGAGGTGCCTCCCTATCTCGTGAGGCTGTTGGAGGCGTATCTCACCGGTCGCAAAGTGACTCTCGGAAACCGTGTCCGTGGAGTGGTGGCGAGTCTGGGGCTTATCCTTTCCGGAGGGTGGAACTTCGGTCCACACTTCGCTACGGTGGGACCGGAAATAGTAAAGACGGCGAGTGCGCTAGGCAGACTCCTCCCGAATCTCGGAGGACCCAGCGCAGCCTGCAGGCAGCTTTACTCCAGTGTCTGTCGGAGTATGGCGCCATATGCAGTGCTCCGGTTTGGGCGGATCGTCTCACTGCGAGAAATAAGATCGTCGCAGTGCGGTCGATTCGGGGGTACCATACGGCATCGTGGTCTGCAGCGACAGCCCTAGCCAGTGATCCCCCGTGGGAACTCTAGGCGGAGGTTCTTGCCGAGGGCTGCTCCTATGTCTCGGATAGGAGTGCTCTCGGCATGAGCCCCACTTACGACTTATGATCCGCCGGTTAGCGCATGTGGCATTAATGCAAATGTGACAGACAACTGCCTTGCGCCCGGTCCCTGAGCGGTGGATGCGCCGTAGGCGCAAACCCCTAACCTTCCGTCTGACGCAGGTGCTCACCGGGCGTGGCTGCTTCGGTGAGTATCTATGTAATACGGCTCGCAGGAAACCGACGACTTGGTGACACGATTGTGACGGGGCAGTGGACGCGGACCAGCACACCCTCGAGGTTTGCACCAGATTGTCGGCGCTGCGTCAGGATCTGACATCATTTGTCGGAGGGGGCTTGTCAAAGTCGAGCATCATCGTCGCGATGCTCGGCAGCTACGAGTCCTACCAGGCAATGGCTTTCCCCTGTGAGACCGTCATTCCCAGAAAGAAGCTGACGAGCGGGTAAGAGAGGAAGCTGCCGACGCGGCCTTCCCCTGCTGACGACGAATGGGGGTACGAAAGAGACGCTATCTGCAGTGCCTTCAGAAGTGCCCCAGTGTTCCGTGTCGTCCGGGATGGGAACCCGGTCCACTTCATAAAGACACGGCGTCGTGGGGACGGATAGTCCCCGAGGAGGTGAAGTCTGGCCTTTATGCCGAGGTCAGCCTGTGTCTGGAGGGGTCATGTTGCCTGCAGATCCGGGACCCTCCATTAATAGCGGCCGGAGGCTCCCTTAGGGGTTTAGTAGTTATTGCTACCCAATGACCGAGTCCAACATAGGTCTGGGGGTCTACCTGGGCTCCCAGGTATCATGCGTAAATGCATTCCCCTTCGTCACCAATAAAAAAGCGGGCTACATCGGCAGGTGTTTCTCACTCGCATAATTCCGTTAATGTGACTAGTTGTCACCACACTAACTGTTTCTGAGTTTCCGTTAGGACCGCCAGTGACCACCGTAAGGGACAATGAAAAGGAGGAAGAGTGGAAGTAACTGAGACTATAAAACAATTGTGACGGTCAGCGGCCATAAGGCTGAAATTGTAAATATATATATCATATATATCTAAAAAACAAAATGTGCAAAACGCGATAGCATAGCTTGTCTCAACCGGTGGCCTTTTGTGAGGGAGTGATAGCACCCCAATCAACGATAAATTAGCTGCAATGGTTCAAATGTATGTGTAGCTTATTCTTTTACGAGAAACATAGACGTTTCAGTGAATTATAATTTAAGTGCCTGCAGCAACTTATAAATCATTTCAGCCGACGCTCGAACTCAGTGCACAAGAGCTGAAGTCACTAGCTCAAGTTGCAGATTATTTATTTTTTTATTAAATATTCTTATACATCACTCTGAACGCTTTGTGAATCGTAGATAACTTTGCCAAATACAAAGAAAAGATTTTCGTAATACATAAAAACGCATGTGTACATATGTACGCACATTAGAATACAATATTTTGTCGTAACAATTTAAAAAGTAATTTAAATGAATATCATTGTAATTTTTATTTTTCATTTAGCATCGATCATGTAGTTTTAAAATTTCACAGTACTTAATATAACAAATATGTGATATTGTGTTATGTTTTCATCGTTATCGTCTATGTTATATTTAGGACCTGTGGTCTGGTGGTGTAGAAAGATAAGTTCTACTTGTGGTACTGGTTGCTTATGATTATCATCATACGGATCTACGGTAGACATTGTTCGGATCTACTGTGGACACCGTTGGGATCTACGGTAGACACTGTTCGGATCTACGGTAGACATCGTTCGGATCTACTGTGGACACCGTTGGGATCTACGGTAGACACCGTTCGGATCTACGGTAGACATCGTTCGGATCTACGGTGGACACCGTTGGGATCTACGGTAGACGCCGTTCGGATTTACGGTAGACACCGTTCGGATCTCCGGTGGACACCGATCGGATCTACGGTAGACACCGTTCGAATCTACGGTAGTCACCGCAGTGTGTTGTTATAATTTGGACGTAGAATTCGTAGCATTGCATAGGATTGTAGCACCGCGTAGCACAGGCGAGAAAGCATAGAGCTTACTAATGTATGCTAGGTGAAACATCTATTAGTAATGGGTTATCAAGCTAACTATAAAATTTTGATATAAATTCACTGGGAATGTTTAGTCTCATCCTACAACTAAGTTTAGACAATAGTGATATAATAGTAATAATGAAACTATGTGTACTATTTATGAACACCGACACGTGAATGGAATTTAGTCCTTAAGAATGAATATGAACCTAAAATAGAAGATGCGCGAATTGAAGGAGGGCTGTATGAAAAATGTGACGGCATTTTTTCATGCGCCTTCAATTGTTTCTTACGAAGAAAATTTGCAGAAGTAAACCGCCATAACTTTTATTTCATTGAACAATAATAGTCCCCTACCAGTGTACAATGACCCTTACAATATCTCCGACATATCATTCGTTATTTCAACAAATGTTGTAAGGAGGCGGGAATCAGGGACAATTGTGGGGAATGTTTGGTCAAAGGCGTTCATTACGATGGACAATGGGACACGGTAACAAGATATTTTACTGTCGCTCTAAATGGAAACAAAATGGCGGAGTGAATTACCCGGGATCGTGTTCTGGAACTTTCTGGACTTTTCTTTTGACGTTGAATGAAAATTTTCAGTCGCTTTTATGATGAACTTTTTGTTATGAATAAACATGATTTTTTTTAAACGATTGCATATCCTAGGTTTAGAGTACGTAGTTATTGAAGAATGGTCCTAAGAAATTTATTACATAACCAAACTAAAAAAAAAAATTAAAAATTATATTGACATAAATTGATCCCAGAAGCGTAGTGATTTATAAATAATTACGCAAATGGACACATTTATAGTTGAAGAAATAATGAATAAGATGTGGCGATAGCCTAATACTTTTAATACATAAAATTTTATTATTGTAATTAGCTGCTACCTGCGACTTCATCCGCGAGGATAACAAACAAAATATAAAGAAAAGTTCGCATTTCTAAAGTTTATGTAATATTGTGGTACATAAATTACAACATTGCCAAATTCCATCAAAATCCATTCAGTAGGTTTTATGAGAAATTTTCGCTTATATATTATTAATAGGAGATAAAATAATACACACATTGAAATCCACGCAAAGAGACCCTGAAATATATTGAAATTTTATCATTTTGTTTTTGGTTTACACGAAGTTTTAAAGTCAAAATGTATTCCATGTCGAATGTTCCTTTTTGTAATTGAGATAGAATTTCGGACCCTGTTGATATGTGTCGGGAACTTTGGACACGTATTTGTAAATATGCAATTTAAATTCAATTGACTATGAAGAATTATAACACAGAAGTAACCTGGGAGTAGCGTCTTATTAGCAACAAAAACATCAAGTACGTTACGTTATATGTAAATGGAGCGTGTCTATTTTCTTCAGTCTAATCGTAAATGAATTTTAACGCTTGCGGTGTTGCTGGATTTAATAATGCAAGTGACATTGGAACATTAATTTTTTTTTTTTGCAGTTTGGTATTTTGTTTCCCTTGTTAATGTTGTGTGGGGGCGACATTTCAATACCCTAACCCTCAATCCAAGCCCAGGGCGACGTAAAAGTCGCCAAGGGGCACTAGTCTCTTAAGATCTAAGAGGCTTCAGCGAACTAGTCGTTTGGTATCCCGACTGTTTCATAGTGACAGTGAAATAGACGGGAGCACCGGATAGCGCTCGCGCCATGTAATGGCGGTACCATCAATCGAATCGGCGACAGGCAGCAGTGGCGCCGGTCCGAAACGCCTGCTCAGCGTGGCGATTACTTTAAATGGACGACAACAGCAGAATTCGGCCCCTACATTCTGGTAGCTCTACTATTCCCCCCCATAGTGGCGGCCACGGTAACTGTGGAACAAGGGGTGCTAAAAATCTTCGGACTACGTATCGGTACCACCGATTTGACCTGGTTACGCATAATGGACGAACACTTCTACTATCTCCGATCTCCGTGCAGAAGCTGATCTGCATGGTCTGGTCTGGGTGCGGCTAGCAAGAGATCGGCCGTCTTGTCGTTCCTTGAAAGATGCCATGTCTATGTATAATGAAGTTTATAACTAAGATTTATAAACCTTTAAAATTTTATATAAGATAGCAACGCTCCGCTGCATCACTCACGTATGGTTAAATCCCATGTAAATTTCAACGACATATTTCTCTAATCTAAGTTGAATTTTCAAAAATCCTTTCTAAGTGTCCGCTTACGTAATGAAAGGGACCCCTGCGCGTTATTTAAAGTTCCTAGGTATAGTAGTTTCGGCTGTGCGCCGATGTTAAATATCAGTCAGGTTTGCTTTTTTATTTCCCCAGCACATGACCTGAGGAGGAGGCGTTGGTCCCTTCGGAGACTGACTGGCCCTCGAGGTGATCTGATAATACGAAATTCACTATAATTAGCCGCGAGCCCCACCCACTACTGGATCCCACCTGGAGCCGGTGAAGGCGCGTAAATGCGTTTCCCCGCGTTAACGAAAAAAGGTATGCTTTTTATTTAAATAAATGTGTAGGCAGTAGCCTACGGCAATCCTACTTAATTCAAGGTCAATATTTGAACTATTTATATTTCATGTGTCTCTAGCTCTCGCATGTAAAACGTTTGCGTGTTCTTATTAACTTTTGAAAGGACCACTATATAAATGCTAATTCACTGCAAAACATAGATATAATACCATGAATAGAATAACTTGCAACAGTTCCACTATTGATAGTAAGGCGCTACATAATTTCCGCTTTTTGGATGAAACGGAAAGGCACAACCGAGAAAGTAAGTCTAACTGGAGACCACGTTTAGTATTACATGATGTTTACTCCAGTATCTTGCTGGCCCTTGGCCCCTGTCATTACATTAAATTTTATAAAGCACAAATCCTCGCGATAGAACAAACATTATAACCTAGAATGACCAGTGAGGCCATTGAAATTAAGAAACATCCGAATTTCAATAGAGAACATAGCTGGATGTTTCCGTCTGCGCGGGGCCGAGTTCTAAACTTAATCAAATGAAAATGCAAACGTACCAACTTTACAACTGCATGATACAATAAGCGCTTTCTGCTATAACCAGAACAACTAATTAATGGTATATGATCTCAGTCCACTCGTGACCATGGTATAGCTTCTGAAACGTCGGGATCTTAAAATACTTAATAAACCGTGAAGTAAGTCCTTTAAAGTAGTTTTATTATAATGGCCGTTCAGTAGTGTTCATGTGTCTTATCGTGCATAGATTAGAATGGAAAATAGAAACGTACCGGCATTACGTTTTATTTAGAAGGCAGCATTGTGTATCTGTAGTCATATACATAATTAAAAGACATTTGTTAGATTTGTTCAAATATCTTCCATGATTCATCTAGTCTTATATAGATCTATGCTTTAATGGAGAATAACATTATTCCAGTATTTTTATGATATAATCATTTGATTTCTATAAATTATATACCATTAAATAACTTTAACATAACCTTGTTGAAAATGGAACAAAATATTTTTAGTTGTTGTGTGTTTGTAAAATGAATATCCGTATGCGTTTTCTTCCCTGCGTGGGACTGAACTCCATAAGTTGGTGTATACCGACTTTGTGTCGGTACACCCCCCTCCTCTTCCGATGCTCTGGCTGGAACCTCTCGCATATGGGGGCCTACTGCCAATTTTACGATTGGCCCCAGGGATCTCCCTCGAGCACCCTATGTAGCTTCTGCGGAGCATCTTCCTTGGCCCGCTACAGGATCTTCACCTCCTCCATGTAGGTCCAGCGTAGCCTATAATCCCTATTAACGTGCTGGAGGCACCTCTACCTGCTCCGGGTATACAGACTCCTGGCCCCGTTGCAGGCGGCCCTGAGGCTGGATATTTCGGCTGTCCTCCAGTAGACGTCGACGACGATAGCACCGGACGGATGGAAGATGGCGACCTCCACCCCTTCACTCTGCTTGCGATGGCCGGCATAGCGAACGTGACGCCCACCGCGGTACCTCCCGACCAGCGCACGCACGTCTGGTCTGCCCACACGCTAAGCAGGGAGAGTCCCAAACCTAGAGAGTCCTACCGCCCAAACTCCCACCTCCCTCCCTTTCGGCTCCGTGATCGGGTTACCCCATGCCGTGGACTTGACTTTTGAGGTCCCCGGTCACGAGTACGTGAAGGGGGTTAGCTGCCCTACCAGCGGCCTCCAGAACGTCGAGAAATCGTTCCTGGGTTCTCGCCCAAGTAGTTCGTCATATACGTGCTCTTGGGCTTGAAGTGACCTTGGCTCACAGTCCAATGCCTTCACGGACCGTGTAATTGAGCTCAATAATCACTGGTCATAGCAGTCGGAGATACAGGAATCGACGTTGGGACCCCAGCGTCTTACCTCAGCTTGCTTCGAGACAATCGGTATTCTTTCAAGACTCATTTTGACGAGCTGATTAAAAGAGTGGCCAAGAGAGCCAGTCTGCGGCTGGCCTTGCGTGGCTCCTTCCTTATCTAGGCGGACCTAACCACGGTTGCCGACGGTTGCTCATGGGCGTGATTCACACAATGACGATGTAAGGAGCACCAGTGTGGGCGAAAGTAAGGTCTACACATAACAGGATGGCTGTTATGTATAGACCTTACTTTCAGTTCAGTGTTCAGCGAAACATAAACATCCGGACAGTTCGCGGTTATCGAGCTGTTTAAAGGGATGCGGTGTGTGTCTTGTTGGGATCCATTCCCTGGGACCTGGAGGCAAGAACGCTAGCAGACGTCTATTGCCACTGCCTGTCCGTACGGGAAGAATGTAGGAATCCAATACTTGATATGCTACGAAGATGGAGGAGTTCCAAGAGAGAGGAGAACGAAGACAGTTCAGATACGGATGCGGGAAATAAGGCTGGAGACACCACTAGTAAGCGTAGAGCTACTGACGGTTAGATAGAACGCCCTGGTGGAGGGAGCGCTCTCTTTTTACCTCACTCAAATCTTAACGGGACATAGTTTTCGGCCATTACTTGTGTGGAGTGATCAGGCGGGAGCCCTCACTTATGTGTCTCTATTGCGGCGATTCCCGGGATACGGCCAACTGTACATTGATAGTTTCCCCTGCTTGGGCAGAAGGAAAACGGATGCTCGTCACTATAATAGATGAAGAACCTTCGCTCCTGGCACTAATTCATTCCATTCTAGACAGTGAGGAGGTACAACCGTGTAACCGTTAACGTGTAATGCGTAAAAAGTAGGAAGCGGAACGCTTTCGGGAGGCGGTCAGGCAGACTTCTTCGAATGGTTCAAGACGCGGGCGTCGCAACATGTACAACTCGTTAGTATAGGTCAGTGGGGCTTGGGGAACTCGTCACCCTTTTAACAAGGCCTGATTTGTTTGGTGTGCAGAGTGTTCCGGCACACCGTACCGTAACACTTACCGTAAATAGGAAAGTTCCTAGCTCTCCCGAGAAGAGCCCTCAAGGGCACTCGCTGGTGGGGTCGCGGTTGTATTCCACTGCGTTCCCGTGGCTCGTACACCGGCAGATGTGAAGGAACACCAGCAGGGGTTTAGTGGGTAGGGGGAGCTCATTTCAGCTGTCGAGTCTCACATAGGCCCTTGGTCGCTTCTACCTGGGGGCATGGCAAAGTGCATTCCCCAGCGTCAATAAAAGGGCCGCAGGTCGCGGTTCGGAGAGAAGTACATTTCAATGAGTATCACCTACGCTCGCGCCGCCGCCACGTGCCCACGACCACTCGCCTTCGCTGGAAGCCACCTCGTTTAGTTCAGAGTGGGCATGAGCAGTCACCAGATGATGCGAGTCGTCTCTGAGATGCGCGAACGTTAGCTAGAAGGCGTGGACAATCGCTGTTTTGCGCCTCCCTCCAGATGTGAATTGAGCCTGATAAAAAAACAAAATATACTTCGTAAATAGAATATCCTAATAAGTGGTGCTTGATATTATCAAATTAAATTTCGACTTCTTCAGGAGTCCCATCATCAGACCTCTATCAAATATAAACAAAATCACCCCTGAGACCATTTCAACAAAAATGAATTCGTCTGAATCGATTAAGAAATGTCAGAGTTCGTAAGCAACATCAAAAAAACAATCTATTTATTTTTATAATATACTAGGCATCTGCCCGTCTTCGCTTTTGAATAACAGGGGTTGGACTGCTACCTTAACTTTGACTGAACAGATTTTCATACTGTTTTTACCAATGGATAGAACTATTCCCGAGGAAACTAAAACCCTCGGAAATAGTAAGACCGTATTAAATTTCGTTCAGTAGATTTTCAGAACTGAAATTAGCTACCGACATCATCTTTATTTCTGAAAAAATTTACCATAATGCGTTTTAATACAACAAAAAATTGCAATGTACTAAATGCTCTTTTTCTATCGTTAGCGTCTTTTTTTCTACAATCGTAGAATGCGACGTATTTGTTTGGAGAGCTGTCTATCATGTTACACCAAAGAAGTATAACTTCTGAAGCGTGCACATAAATACATACACACACACTTTTCATAGCGTAATAGACAATAACATTTTTTTTATAGAAGGATTGTTTTTGTTAAGTATTACATCTGAATGAACATTAAAAATGTAACTTAAAACGGACCCACCTATTCTAGCCCACCTCTTTACCTTTACTTTATTTGAGATTCGTGAACATGAAGTAATATTATAAGTATTAGCGACATATAACTCATCAGTTTTATGGGAGTTCGAACACATGTACATGGTGACACAGGAGTCGTGGCATTCGAAAACCATCTGTCACGGCCTTTGGCACTAATACTTGCTGCCCAATACATTACGTCTTCGGAAATACTGTAATAACGAACTGGGGGCTTAGACGCCTTCAAACCTTCGTCACCTAAATACTATCGCACGACAAATACTTGTACGATATTTTATGTAGCACTGCGCAATGTTTAGTTATTTTTCTGTGTAATACCCGAGTCATTTCGACTTCTGTCGGGTATCGAATTCTGAGGACGGTTCAGACTAGAGGGATATAAATAATGGAAAATTTATAACTACAGAGTACGTATGTAATATAATGCTAACATTACCAGAGCTGAGTGGCTGACTGCCGACCCCCATGAATGTCAGCATAATTATGCGTAGGGGTTGCTCTACTTTTCACCTAACCCCCCAGCCCATGGGCCACCGGCTACTCACAACTCGCACGAAACGCGGCACCGTACGTGCTGCTTTACGCCGGTATCGAGTGAATGAGAGGTACTTCTCCGATCGTACTGGTCCAATTCCGTTGCATAGGAGGATGTAGTGTCATGCACCGTGCATGGCACTACCTCCTCCTATGCAGCATGGCACTACCTCTTACAAAACTCAAATTATATGTTCACTGTAATTTACGAAACATTGGGTTGATGATGTAAAATGTGTTTTAGTAAAATCTAGTGCCATGGCAGCATTGCCGACTTGAGTCGGACGGGGAGGTATCGCCCTTAGGGGGCTGACTAGCCGTCGAGGTGCCCTGATGATTTGTTGTTCCGGGGCACTCACCACAGACAGCGCCGATGGGACTCGCGGTGTGTTTTATGGGTTTTCGGCGCTACAATGTGTTGCGAATCCCACACACCACTGGACCCACCCAGGGCCAGTGAAGACGCGCAAAAAAAATAACTGATATAGCATCATATCTTAATATGTAATACTGTGTATATAGCATAGACATCACTTTGGAGGCGGAATATTGTGAGCAAGAGTTACCTCCCTGGTCGTGCCAGCCCGATTTGGCTGCAGTGTAGCATGCCACGGCCTATTGATGTCTTAAGTTTACGCGGAACATTCGCGCTGATGTCTTAAGTTTACTGGAAACTACGTTACGATTCGAATAACCACCCGTGACATTGTTGATGTAAAGTCTGAAACGTCGGGCTGGTTGAATAATTTTAGAAAACCGCAAAAAATCCGTAAAAGTAGTTTTATTGCAATGATCTCACTGCTTGTTACGACTTGTAGACCCTTTAAAAAAATCACGCACGTACAGAGGGAGAAATACCAATTCCATAAATAAGTTATCACTTAAGTACTTCCTTATAAGATAAAGCAGCGCCGTCCACTGTTAGCATTTTAATGTTAACGGCTTGAACTTTTACTTCACAAAGTGTAAATGTAAAAGCGTCTTTTTCAACTGTATAAATCTCATCAATGTCGTTTTAAAAGACGTTATCTTTTACATAGCATAGGGGGGCAAACAAGCAGTCGGAGCTTTTGTACCACTACCGACGCCCATGAACATCCGCATAATTATTATGCTTTACTCGTCCCCCAATGGGCCATCGGCTATTCGCAAACCACTGAAGACGTCAAGCGAGAGGTAGCGCCCCGGTCATGCCCGCCCAATTCCGCTGCAATGCGGCATGGCACTACAAAAAATGTCCATATGTGATTGATTTTCGCAAAATAGAACAACTCCAGAGTATAATTTTTATGTATATTTTTTAAGGTTTTTTTATTACTACCCGGTGCCATTGTACCGGGTAGTAACGGGCGAAACCGGGGCGGATACGCTAGTAATTAAACAATGCTTAAGTTATAGTTAAGTCATAAAGTTAATTAATTGTAAGCGAGAGCAGGAGGCGTGTGTACATAATCAGTGTGTAGATATGGACACTATTTCGCCCCCAATCTATATCTATACTAGTTTGTCAGTTTGTTTGAACGCGTCAGTCTCCGGAATTAGGAGCCCGAAGTGAAACCATTTTTGTGTTCAGTAGTCCATTTATCGAGGAAAGCTATAGGCTACATACCATGTTGTAATGACAAATGAGGCTGGCGAAACGGATGGGGTTACGCGGGTAAAACCGCAGCGCATCGCCCCACCAGCCACACCGCTGGAGGTTTTTTTTAAGTAGTCGTCACGTGAAACATTTATCATGAAACTATCCGTTCCTTTGCAATCGTAACAAGACGCTGCTGAGGTGAGGGAACAACCGGTTTTTTCAATAGTGACCAACTTTTATCGAAACAGAGCCATAGGCTCACCTACACGAAGAGGCAGTGCCATGCAATGTGCATGACACTACGTCCTCCTATGCAACGGAATGGGCCGGCACGACGAGGGTGAGACAGGGGAAGTATCTCTAGCTCACTTGATACCGCCGTAAAGTGACAGTGCCGCTATCTCGTTTTGTGCGGTTTGTGAGTAGCCAGTGGTCCATTGGGGGAGGTAATACGATGGCAACGCAGCGGCGTAACAGTCATGCGAATGTCTATAGGCGTTGGTAATCATCAAAAGGCTCCGATTTCTCGTTTGCCGCCGTCTGCTATAAAAACAGACTTAGATTACAAGTTGCGAATCAAAAACTTCATTTAAAAATAATTTCACACTGCTTCTCTCAGTGTGAAATTTCATTAACCACGAGACCAACAAATCTAATTCTATTTTACATTATTAAGTACAGGCGGGTGAGAACTCCCCTTCCCTCTGTACCGAGAGCAGGAGGTACGAAGCAAATGGGAGCTTAACACGCACAGACAAACATTAAACGCTAATCAATTACAACTGCTGGCAGCCTTGTTTCATTGTGACAGTAAGATGAGCCGAGCAAAGGCAGAGCTACAATTATTACTAACTTCACGTGCGTCAGATTCACATGTCATAGCGACGTCACATGCGTGTACTCGTGTACATAACACAAGTTGATAGTTATTTAAAGATAAATACACTTGAATAGATTTTAGTCGCGCCTTAGTTGTATAGATATAACCACCAAGTGCAAAAGCTAGCATTTCTAAAACTTATGTGATATCCTTGTATATACGATACAATATTGCCAAGTGTCACAAAAATGATTTCAGTAATTTTGGCGTGATTGGGAAACATACATCCAAACTTTCATATAGACCCTCATCGTATTTTCTTCTAAAAGCCCAGAAAGGATAGAAGTTAGCGGCAAGATATAACTTAATTATAATTAGAAGTCTAACGACTGTCTGGCTCAGTAACGTGGCGGTTAATCCGCGTGCTACGCCAGAAGTGGCTGGTTCGGATCCCGCCTCGGTCATGGCGTTACAGTATATGAAATTCTAATAGGATTAGTCAATAATGGGGTTGGACTGTCACGGTTTCATAAGACTGTTAAATACATTTACTTAATCATTGTCTCTCCGCATTCACAATCCAGAACAAACTTAAGGTAGTACCAGAAACAAACAATAGAATCAATACAATTTTTAATTAGGGTTGGTAAAAAGTTAGGGAACGAAGTCTTATCCGGGTAGTTGCCTGCCTCGTGCTCTTTTTTTAAGTAGCAAAAAATAATTGCTACAATCGATGTATATATGTATACTATATGTATTGCTATTATAAAAAAAAACTTAAATAAATAACATTGCATAAATTTATAAGAATATTAAACATATTTCCGTCTAGTACCTGTAACACAAGTCCTTCCGGTACTTACCACAGGACTGGGCGATCGTGGTGTATAAGTTTTTTATAACATTAGACTTATAATATATGTTAGATTTATTGCATAACGACTGCCGACGCCCATGGACATTCGAATAATTGTAACACTGATGCGATGTCCTCCTATCACCTCCCCTCCCCCAATGGGCCTATACTACCAAATATATACTACAGATATTATATTATTATTATATTGTAGCTGAGTTGGATTGGCATGATACAAGTATCATCTTAGAGTGGGTCACTAGACTCACCAGCTGCAAGAAACACGACAGCGTAGCTATTATTCTATAATAGGATATAGTTTATAGGATATAGGGGATAGTTTATAGGGAATAGTTTAATAGGATATAGGGGATAGTTTAACGACAAGTCCATTCCAGCTACATTATAGTACGGCGCTACCTCACACAACTTAACATTACAATTCCACGCACAGAAATCTTGGAATAGTTCAAACAGCACCAAAACAAAGTGAATAAACAATTTCTCTCACGTAAAAAACGTACTCACATGTGCTATTAGCGTCCGAATACATAACATAGAAGAGTAAACTCGTAAAAAAAACACACACACATTTCACCCAACTGGGAGTCTGCGAAGGAAATCAACAGTTTTGCGCGCGCCACCCATCCTTGCTCCCGCACCAGTTTGAGTCTGTGAGCCCGACTGTACGCCCGCGACGCGGCACCCGCTGTACATCGACGAGCCAGATTTCAGTTGAACTTTCAAACACCTCAAACTTTAAACTCTCAATGTGCATATAATGTGGTGTAACATTGACGTGGGTTAGTGATGATGAATGAGAAAGTGGCAAGTCAGAAGGCACGGCTCTGAACGTGTAACTGCCAGGTATTGTAATATTTGAAAATTGGAAAAAATTAGAAAATAATATATATTAAAATCATTTTTATTATTTTCAATGACTTCTCATTTACAACAAAAAAAGAGTTTAGCTTAGAGCAGATATTTTTTAAAAACTGTACGTTTTTGTCAAATTATGTAGCGTTAATCGCTTGTTTGGACGCGTTGCAGAGTTTTATAATTATTTTATTTTTTGTTATAATTAGTTTATAACAAAATATGTGATCAACTTCACAACTTCCATCATCATAAAAACTCAATATTACAATGTTAATATCATAAATTTTGTGTATATTCTGAACGCTTATTTATAGTGACAACTATTCTCCAGTATAATGCTACAACTATTGCACATTATTCCAACTTTTCCAACATACACAATATTCACTTATCTGTACTTACGTATTAAAGTTGAATGATTTGTTTGTTAGAACGTGCTATTCTCGGAAACGACTGGTCCACTTTCAAAAATATTTTATGTAGCCCATGCTTCCAAGAGGACCATAGGCTCTATACAATCACGCTGCTACAAATGTTGTTAGAGACACCCGAGTGAAACCGCGGGGCGCTGTTAGTAGGATTATACCTACTATACCAATAGTCATATGGCACATATGAACCAGAAATTCACAAATTTACTAAAAAGTCATAAACATTTTAGGTGATAGTGTAAAAATAACTCAGATTTCATTTCATCTTTAAGTATTTCAAATAATATCGTTGTAGTGTTTTAAATTGAAGTCAAACATCTCTTATAACTATAAAAGTAGCAACAATAAAAGAAAATATGAATTATGTACAACATTCGTGAACATAGCGTTAGCCTATATCCGGCAAGTTTCGTAATGATCTGTGTTTATTGCACCAGACAACGGAAAAATACGTTACATTTTCACGAGAAATGAATATTTTTGAAAAAATGGTTATAATAGACTGATTCGAACGTGTAATTTGGGATAATGTGTGTGTGTAGAATTGTGGTTACGGCGGTACTTGATGGCCAAAGACTTACCAAGAGCTCATTCTTCTTTATTTGCTTATTTCTTTATTCTAGTGTCCTATTATTTGCCATCTGCTTTGCTAAGTGTGGGACCAGCCTTGTCATTCAGTATCGTCACATTGTCAATTCCGCGTGTGTACGTATTACGGCGGAGTACTAAACTGTCCGATATTGATGTCTTATTTATACGCGAATGTGACTCATTATAATGAAACTATTTTTACGGATCTCATCGCGGTTAATTATTTAACTAGCCCCACTTTCGGAAGCTTTACAGTAATGTTACAATTTGTTAAAAGTACCCGAAGCATTTTAAGTAACAAATTGTGTGTTAAATAATTAAATAATCCGCGTTAATATCCGCTTAGTTTTATTATAATATGTAACATTCGCGTAAACTTAAGCCATCAATATCAGATACTCTAGTTCTGTGCCGTATACCTTAGTTACGAATTATATAATATAACAGGAACCAGCCCAGCATGGCATATTCAAATGCCAATAAAAATATTCATACTTTTCCTATCTCTTTTCCTTAGATCTTAGGTGCAACCCCTGTGCTGGTGTATTATGGATTGCAAAATTTCAAATTAACTAAAGGCGACCTTCGTCGTTATTGCAGATTTTTTTTCATCTCATATTGCTATGTTGCAAATTAATGCGGTACATGCGGTTAAATCCCTCTTTACCTTACTTCCTTAGAAGCAAATCATACTTTAGAACTTATGTGTTGGTGACCGACTAGGAAATTATTCATTTATTTAGAATAAACAGACATTTTAATGTTATTCCAGATTGTATTATAACTGTTCCAGCAAAAACGCATATACAAAAGCATTTATATTCGTAAGATTAGTATTTTCTTTATAGAATTTACCCCTAATGAGAAATCGGGCCTTTTCACGTCTACCAACGCCCATGTTGTTCTCCTTTCTCCCCCCCCCCCCCCAATGGGCCAACGTCTACATACAAACCTCACTAATCGCGACACTGAACCTATCAGTGAATTTTGTAGAACAGTTATGGTCTCGTTGATTACTTTGAAAAACTACTCACTTCTATCGCGTGTGAAACATATTATCTTATCAGTTACTAGCAGCGCCCTGAGGCTCACATACACCGCATAACATGGTCTGTAGTTACAGTAGTAGAAGTATTAGGTGCAGTAGTTTCAGCTGTACTTTGTGTGTCAGTCAGTCAAGCAGTTACTCAATAACTGAAGATTTATATATGGACAATACGACTACGACATATATATTGTGAGCGTCTGATGTAATAAAAAATTGAGCTTGTTCAATGAAATCTAGATAACGGCATGAGACCGAACATATTGTACTATAAGAGTGCGTTACGTAACCGAGCCCTACTACTACTTAGTGATATGGGATGATTTTTATAGTACATTATAATATTAAACGTGATTTTTTTGTTGAGTGAAATGTACTTCTCGGATCAATGTTGAAATGAAAAGATTTATTATCAGTTCGCATCGTCAAACATGACATACGTCGTATTTTTTTTTTTCTATAGAATAGGGAGGTAACGAGCTAGTGGAACCCTTCTACGACTACCACGCATGGACTACCTCCTCCTAAGCAGCATGGTACTACCACTTCCAACGAGCATGTATTCCAGGATTGTTATAAGTATTCAGTTCTATCGGCAGACTCTATGGTTGCTAGTGTCTATTGTATCTCTGCCTATCTTATTA